>JASKMD010000031.1:9709667-9849667 GCA_030144725.1 Haematococcus lacustris | reverse complement strand
GGCGGGGCGGGGCGGGGCGGGGCGGGGCGGGGCGGGGCGGGGCGGGGCGGGGCGGGGCGGGGCGGGGCGGGGCGGGGCGGGGCGGGGGCGGGGCGGGGCGGGGCGGGGCGGGGCGGGGCGGGGCGGGGCGGGGCGGGGCGGGGCGGGGCGGGGCGGGGCGGGGCGGGGCGGGGCGGGGCGGGGCGGGGCGGGGCGGGGGCGGGGCGGGGCGGGGGCGGGGCGGGGCGGGGCGGGGCGGGGCGGGGCGGGGCGGGGCGGGGCGGGGCGGGGCGGGGCGGGGGCGGGGCGGGGCGGGGCGGGGCGGGGCGGGGCGCTAGCCCACTTGCTGGGTTAGGCCTCTTTCCTATCGTGGAATGCATCGTCATCTTCGCTGCCCTCACCCTCACCAGCCCAGGCAATTGCTTGACCGCCTCCGCTCATTGTGCCCGGACATTATTGAAACGCGCGCGGGGGTGCTGCTGCCCTAAGTGGGTTAAAGCTGGCGCGAACTTGCACTGGTTGGGGGTAGTTCTAGCTGGTTCGGGTGTGATTGGCTGGCAGGTTCGAACATAGTATACACAAGTTATGTGCACCTTACAATTAGGGTACGCCCATAGAATTATAGGTGGCTCGGATTCCTAGAAAAAGCCTACAATTCTAGGCAAGAGGACCTAGAAAAACCTAGAAAAATTGGCTCAAAAACCTAGACTTCTAGGCTAAACAAAATTAGGCTTATAGGCTGGCGGTCGCTCCCTACTTACAATGTGAGCTAATGTTCACAAACGCCGGCAGTATTTGCTGCTAACTGCTGCTAGAGGGGGGCAGCAGGCGGGGATTGAAGTACACAGGCCAATCATCACATTTTCACTACCTGGCTTGCACTCGTTGTTTCTCACTTTGACCATTGTTTTCCAACCAAAGCAAGGGGCTAAGGGAGCCAAGGGAGCGAAAGGGCGTGTGTCCCAGGGCAGCTACGGCTGCTTGGGCTGCATGCCTAGTGCCTAGTATTGCTTGATGCCTGCAAGCCCACTACCATGTGCCCTTGCGCAAGGGCTGTCCCCATCACGCCCACCCAGTGTTGCTCCACACTTGACCAAGGCCAAGTAGGCTCCTTCCACACCAGCTCCAGCTGATGGTCACACAGCCTCCTTACGAGTAGAGGCGGTGGGAGCTGGTGCGGGCTGGAGAGGTCGTCATGAGGTACACACACCACAGGGATGACGAAGTCCATTTCCTGCTCCTCCCAGTCACCTGGCGGTACGGGCTGGGCGATGAAGTTGAGGAGGTAGAGGCTGCCAGCATGTGACATAGGCTTCAGGGAAAAGTTCCATTCACTGCGGGTTCTTAAGAGTTTCTGTTGCACTGCCTCAGCGCGACGCACCCATTCGCCCACACTATTGGGCAGTGGCTTAAGGCCAGATGTGTGGCCTGCTTCGCTCAGGGGACAGCCTGGATTTGTAGCATCTGAGGCTTGTGCACCGTCCTCCTGCCGACCAACAGGCTCCAAGCTGCTGGTGGGGTTTCCACCCGAGGCGAGGCAGGGGTCTAGGCAGCTAGCTGGGGTAGCAGGCTGGCTGTGCGGTGATGCGGTGCTGCCAGTGTCAGGGGTGCCCGGCGGTGCAAGCCGAGCTGCCTGCAGCCACAGCATGGACTTTCAGTGGGTTGGGTCAACACTTGCTCCTCACTTGCAAGTTGTTGTGCAGTGCCCTCCTCCACACTTGCCTGGCAGGGTGGCACCGCAGCATCAGACGTGAGAGGTAGGAGGTGTTGGAGATGCTGCAGCATGCAACCTTGAGCTGGACGGGGTTGAGTTGCTGTCTGCTGCATGTCTAGGGCCGACTGCTGCTTGCAAGCCCAACCCATAGCACCTGGTATAGCCCTTTTGCAGTTCTCTAACACCAGGAGGGGCAGAAGGAGGCTGGGCCGCCGAGCATGCATGCATGCATGTAGGCAGGCAGCGTACTTGGCTCAGCCTCACTTCCTGCCAGGCTAGGCTCACTAATCCAGCTTGCAGTTAGATGTAAATGAGTGGGCACGGTCTATACGCTCTGCAGGGCGACACGATCGCTCCAGGTGCCATGCACTGACCTGCTGATCATCTGTCGCACTGACCTCCTTTCCATGTACTTACGACCATCTGCCTGCACTCACTGGTGCGTACTATTTCTATCTTCTTTACTATTGCATCTCTAGCTGACCAGCAGCTGTCACCTCCCATGTGGCGCCTGTTGCGCTGCGTCATTGGCTTTGGCTGTCGAGCATCACTGTGATGCAGCATGATGCATTGGCTGTCGCTTCAAGTGCCAGCGTTGTCGGGGTTGGGTCAGGGCTAGGGCTAGGGTGAGGGTGGGGGGGAGACCGTACACCTCAACGGCAGTCGTTCATGGGTGCAGTTTTATGGGTGCATTTTCATGGGTTCATGACCTGCTGGGGGCCGTAGTGCGCAGCTCCATCAAGCTGCTGGTCATCTGGCTTTGGTGCTCTGTGGCAGTGGTTGGTGATACCACCATGCACAGCCTCTAGCTGCGGCAAAGCACACATGCCACCTCTGAGGCAGAGGCAATGGCACACACATGCTGCCCGTTGTGGTCATGGTCAAGACACACACTTGTTGCACCAGGTCATGCCGGGGTCAAGCTGCATGCCGCTTTGCACTTCACACTCACCCCTCACTGCCAGTGTGGCAACCCCATGTGCAGCCTGTCGCTGCAGCTGCTGCATTGCAAGAGAGGGTACAGTAAACTGTGCATCGCCAGTCAGCCACAGTGGCTCACTTGCGCCTGGTGTTGTTGCCTTGCTCGCACAACCTGCTGCCTCACAACAGAGCTACACCACTACTAAAAGCAAACATCACACCCAACCACATCACCACCAAACACAAGCTTCATTCCTTTGCACGGTCATCTTTGCAGCTGGCTGTGCTGGTGGACAAACATGCAGGACCAGGCCATTGCTGACATCATGCCACCTGTTTACATAAGTTAAGCCCACCAACAATATCATAGCCACAGCCAGAGCCACCAACGCATTGAAGAAGTGACTAGAGTGATGAGCCACACAGTCATAAAAGGGTGTAGTAAGCAGCCTCATGCCTCAGCCCTTGCAGCCTGCACCCCAGGCCACACCTCAGCCCGTGCAGCCCTCACAGAGCCACACAGACTATAAACAGGCCGGACCAGGCCAGACCAGTACCTAAGCAACCCAGTCACAGCCGCCCCTACTATCTCCACCCACTGCACCATCTACTCATGATTCACACCTTTGGCCGCACTGGGCGGGGCAGCAGTCCTGGTGCCTGGCCTGCTCTCTTGGCCTGGGCAGATGGCAGGGGCGGTGCGCCCTGCTGCCTTGCCTGCTGCTTAACTGACACGCTGACCGCCAGCAGCCTGCGGAGCTGCTGGTGGGGCTGCAGCTGGTGCCTCCACCTGGCCTGCACAGTGTTCCTTCTCTGCCTGCGGCAGCTGCCGCCACGCCTCAGCCTCAGGCAGGCTGGCCCGCACATGTTCCCACAGGGAGGCTGCCTGCTCACTGTCACTGGCCAGCTGGTCAAAGACTACTTCGTTCACTATGACCCCTGCATCAAGGCGGTTCAGCTGCCGCAGCTTGGCAAAAGCTACCACCCCTGCCATGCTGCCATCATACAAAAAGTGTGGGGTTTGATCCACAGCTATGCCCTGGGTCAGCCCTGGCCCAAGCACCAGCAGCTGGGCACGATCCTGACTAAGTACTGCCTGCGGTACCTTAATGCGACCAGCATCTGCCAGCGCTTGCACCAGCTGGCTGCCTTCACTCAGCAGCTTGACAATGGTGTTCTCTTGCATGTTTCTCTTGCAATGCTGGCGAAGCTGCCAGGGATATCTGGCCTCCAGTGCAGGCATGCAGCCACTGACTGGTTGTGTACGTTGTGTACTGAGCGATGTTCTCCTTTCCCCACTGCCACTCACTCTGTCCTCTCCTGCTGCACTCCCTCCACATCGTTGCTGCCATGCTGTTCAGCTGCAGCTCACTGGCCAGCTGGCTGTGACCTGATGACAGTGCCTGGTGGATGGACAGGGCAAGGAACATGCTCTTGGCATACAGCAGGTTAGCAAGGTCTTGAGGATTGGAAGCTGTCAGGTCTGCCTTGGCCACCCCTGCTGCCAGGCTGCACATTGAGCTGTCCAAGTAGCCAAAGCGGGCCAGGCCATACAGGCTGTTGGCCATCTCCTGGTTCTTCATAGTTTGCTGAGTCAGTACTGCCCGCTCTGCCAGCTGCCTGCAGACCTCCTTGTCAAGCCACAGCATCAGCCTCGTTGAGTAGAAGATGTTGCTGATGTCCACAGCCATCAAGTATTGACAAAATTCTTGTGCCCTGGCTGCAAACAGGCTCAGCAGCTGCCTTGCATCCTCCCTGCAGCTAGGCAGCTTGCTGGTAGCCCAGATCAGGTTGGGCCCAGGCTTCAGGTCTAGCATCCCTCATACCCTGGCTCATGGCAGCTGTGTCTGACTGCATCAGGGGTTGGGCACTGCCTGTGTAGCCTGACTTTGCCATGGCCAAGAGTGTCATGCTGATGTTATGGCCGGCAGCACCCCTGGCCAGCTTGTAAGGCAGCAGTTACGCTGCCTGGTCGCACAGCCTCATCCGGACTGGGTTGTAGCTGCACTGCAGGCCAGCTGTGGCCAGGCAATGCAGCAGAGTGCTCCACTCACGCCAGCCAGCCCTGCTTGCACGGTGGTGGGCAATGGCTGTGCAGGACGAGGTGACAGCGGCAGCAGGGAGGTGGGGCTTGAGCTTGCCCAGAGACCAGGCTGACAAAGAAAGCTGTTTGGCTGTGTAATTGCACCACCATAGATTTCCCAGCCTTGTCAGCTTACCAGCCTTCCCAGCCATGCGCAGCAGAAGGGCCAGCACTGCATTGCACTGGGCCTGAGTCAGGCAGGCTCTGCTGTTCTCCGACTGCCCGGCCCATTCTGTAAAGCAGCACAGAGGATGTGACGTCTCCTAAACCTGGCTGCTGCTGCTGAGGAAGGGCAGCTCCTCCACTGCTGGCACCAGCTCCTCCAGGTCCTGCTTGGGTCGGGGTGCCGGGTTGTACTGGCGCAGGGCTGCAAGGCAGATAAGCCAGAGAGGGAAGGGCCGTGTATTAAACCTTGTGTACTGCTAGCTATATGGAGGTAGGCAGCAGCTGGCAGTGGTTGTGCTGCCCCATAACAGCAGTGAAATGCTGGCAGCAGGTGGGGCCAGCAGGCTGCATTGCTCACTGTGTGCTGTTGCGCGGAGTCTCTGCGACGGGATGCTGAGCAGCCAAGGCAGAAGGCAGGTGCGAGGCGCAGGGCTGCGCTGAAGGCTACTGGGTCGCAAACCCCAGCCGATGCAAAAGCCAGGTCGGGAGCGCAGTAGCGACTACATGGAAGCATCAGCGCATCGAGCTAGAAATTCGGTGAAAGGGCTGTCAGCACGGTTCAAAGACCCAGACTTCACTGTTGTTCAGATCATCGACATTTTCATGTCCCCTCCCCCATCATCTATTGGCGTGGAGCGTTACCAGCAGAAGGCAAGGTGGACGAAGCCAAGCAGCCGTACCATCCAGTGGGCACGGCCAAGCAGTCGCTTTGCCCGCCCTGGTACAATGCAACTGTAGACAGTCCCTTCCCCAACCCGACCTGCCGCCACTCCCTGTTTGGGCATTTAAGCCTTTGCCTGCCCGCCCTGTCTGCCCCGTCTTACCGCACCCTGCCTGGCTGTCCTGTCTTAACCAACCCAGCCCACTGTCCACTCTGGCAGCCACGCTTGGATGTGCCTGCTGATCCCCTGCTGCTCTGAAGGAACTTTGTGGCTCGGGACCGCGCCATCATGCACCTGGAGAAGCCCCTCACCAGGTCAGTCCCTGCTGCACTGCAGCCGTACCCGGTCATCGTCTGCATTCACACAGGATGGGCAGAGACAACAGAGCCGTTCCTCCATGCCATGATGCAGGCATTCATGACATGTGGCTGCAGGGCCAAACAAAGTGGGGCCACTCATGCAGCAGGGGCCTGGGCTGGTGGTGTGGTGTGTACTAACTATCAGCTGTGTCATCACAGCCAAGGGAGGGCTGCAATGCCCCTGGCCCTGCTTGCCCCTGTGGCACATTCCCTCTAGCAGGGCAGGTGGACCTCTGCCTGCTGCATCCAGCCTGGAGCCAGCAGCGTGGTTAGCCAGTGATGGGCCTGATGTGGTGCTTGGTAGTGGCCCCCCGCATCCTGCCACAGCCCCCATGCAGCAGCCAGGAAGCCACACAGCCAGCAGCCTTAGAGCCAGGGCCCAGCACTCCCCCGCCAGCCAAGCGCAGCAAGCACACCGAGGCTGAGCAGGCAGCTGAGCACCCAGCGCACCAAGGGCAAAGGCAAGGCCCAGGGCAAGGATGCCAAAGCCAAGCCAGCACCACAGCCAGGCAGGTGGCTGGACTGGGACTAGAATGCAGCGCTGAACATGCAGCGCATTGGGGAGAGCAGGTGGCACCCGCTGGAGCTGTGCTGGTGGCCAGAGCAGGCAGCTCTGCCAGCCAAGGGCAAGGGGTACCCAGGCCTAGGCTACGAGCGGCTGTGAGACCGCCCACCCAGCAGCAGCAGCAGCCTGTGGCACAGTAGTGTGTGCCCCCCATTTGAACTGCTATTAGCTTACAACCAGAGCATGCATGTCATGCCAACTCTAGGCTATAGTCCTGTTATAGGGGGCGGGCAAGGCCAGCCGCATGAGCTGCCCTGGTGTGATGTGGTGTGATGTGCACCTGCCAGCAGCCGTGCCATGTCCCAGGCATTCATGGCACCAGGTGAGCTGCGCAGTGTGGGCCAGCCGGCTGCGGCCATGTGTGAGAGCTGTGGGGTCAGGGACTGGCTCACCAGCAGGGGCTGGCGACTCAGGGAGGGCTGCTGGCGCCACCTCCATCGCCTCCGGGTCCCTGGTCTGGTGCTGCAGGCAGGGTGGTGAGGGCAGGCTGGGCAGACCCTAGTCACACGCAGTGCAAGGGGTTGCAAGGGTCGAGGCGAGGTGAAGACGCGCTGGTTCAGCAGCAGGGGCAGGCACCTGGCTAGCTGGTGGGGTGGTGCATGGGAGCACCTATCCTCATGCAGACAAACAGACCCAGGCCAGGCAGGGTCAGGGTCAGGGTCAGGGCTCAGGGTCAGGGTCAGGGTCAGGGTCAGGCAGCTCACCTGGCTGTGCCACACCAGCGACCAAGTCAGGCTCATGAGGCCCACAGCCAAGATGTCTCTTAACACTCGCTCCAGCTGCTGCCTCCCCTGCCTCAGCGCTCTGGTCCGCTTCGGCATCAGCATCCGCTGCCTTGCGCTTGTCATACCAGTCCTGTAGCCGGGGCCCAGGCTGCCCTCCTCACCTGCAAGCATGGTATCAGGCCAGCAGCCAGCTATTGCTCAGACCAAACCGCTGGCTGCCCTGCAGCTGTGCTCCCAGCGCCCTGAGACCTGGGTCACCTGAGACGGCGCCGTGCTCAGGCTCAGGCTGATGGTCACAGAGTGGGTATGAGGCACCATCAGGAGGGGTGGTGGTCTTGGTGACGCCCGCTGCGACATGCCCATGTGCTGCAACCTGTTGCGCACATGGCTGCTGCTGCCCCTGCGTGCCCATGTTGCAGAGCGGCGGGGCAGGGTGGGCTGCTGGTCCAGCTGCTCTGAGAGTGCTGGGCAGCACTGCTCCAGACTCCACGGCCTGTAGGCACAGCCACTACCATGCATGGTCAGGGTCACACCAGCACTGGCACTGCAGCTGGCTTGTGCCTGCGGCTGAGTGGTCGGTGCCTGCACACCCACCTGAATGGGTGGTGCCATGGCATCAGCCACCAAGAGCCTGCCTGCCAGCCCCTGAGGTGTCCAGATGCCCCAGCTGGCACACCTGCAGGCAAGGCATCCTTGCCATGGTCAGTACCTGGGAGGTGGTGGGACCCTCATCCGTCTCGCCAGCAGCAGGGGCTGGTGCAGCAGCAGGCTGGGATGGCCCTGTACCCCCCCAGCAGCACCAGCAGCAGTGCCACAGAACTAGGGGCTATGCTGGCTGTTCAAGCGGCTGCTCAAGGAGGACTCTGGCATCTAGTGCAGCTCCACACTCACGACAACAGGCCGGACCGTTTAAACTCATACCCACCTCTGGGCACACCAGACTGACCTGGGGTGGCATGGCCAACACTCGCTGCAGCCTCATTGAGGGGCCGCACCTCCAGCACAAGCAGCCGCTCCTTGGCTTGGCCTTGCTCAGTGCATTGTGCCTTGCAGCGACCAGTCAGAGCAAGACTGCAGCCTCTTCACCCAGGTGGAGATGCTCCTGCTTGGGGTAGCTAAGTGCCTTCAGGGACCATCTGCCGTAGGACCGCCGGGTCGCTTCGTATGGCCGCTGCAGCGCAGCCAGGGCCTTGGTCAGCGCCAGTGCTGCCAGAGCGATGCACCAACACCACCAGGAGCTCGACTTTGTCCGCACCACACTCATGCAGCCCAAACTGTAGTGCCATGGGCTTTGGCAGGGACTCCAAGCTCCTGTCAGTGAACTCCTCCAGCTGGGTCCAGCTATCAATGGTGAGCATGGGGTGTGCCTCAGGCCGGGCTGTGGCCACGACTGTGGCAGCGGGCCATTGAGTTGCCACAAACTGTGTGCCAGGCCGCGCTGAGTGGCCCACCACCTCCTCTTGCATGGCAGCGAGGTCATGGGCTGCACATATTTATTCAGTCATGCAGAGGCATGCAGAGGCAGGTAGCGCAGCAGAGGCTAGGGGCAGGCAGCTGTTGAGTCCGATGCGAGTGGTAAGTTGCCAGAGGTTCTTGTGGACCACCATGTTGAACCTACAAGAGGCTGTTGTGGCAGACGCCAGCAGCCCCCACAGACACATGTGCAAGCCGAATAGTAGGTACATGTGCAAGCCGTGAGATCGAGGATTGCTTTGTTGACTTGAAGCACGGAAGAGGCTGCACATCAGGACACACCATCCCTCAAAGCCCTGGCCAGGGGCTGCAGGAGCAGGGCATGTCACACAGCAGGTGCATGTAGAATAGGCCAGCAGTGTTGAGGGTGGTTGCAGCTAGTCACGCTACCTGATGCTTGCGAGCAATCTTACAACAGCACAGGGCCTAGCAAGCAAGAATTCCGCAACCCATGCGGCCAATACAACTCTCCAGTAGCAACTCTTTCAGCAGCTGGCCTTAATCGTCACATGCGCCTGGCAGCTGGTCGCGTGCATTAGTCGGACCATTGAAGTGTGACCCTGCACCGACTGATATCCGGTGTAGGGGACAATGGCAGTTGCAACCAGCTAGGTGCGCCAGGCACATTGCAGCTGCTTCCTGTGAGTGGCTCTGGCTGCACATGAAAGTAGCATGGCGCTGTTCTGCAAACCTATGATGTTTGGCCTAGTTCTTTGCATGCTGGTAGCTAGAACTGGGAAGGTGCAGCTCCAGAGCATGCAGATGCTAGACAGTGCCTGACCCGTGCGAACAAGGGTGCAGGAGCGCAGTTGTATCGACATGACCTGAGCATCAGAGAAGCGTCCCTGCTTGGGTGGTGCAATCTGCCAGCCTCTCACCTGGGCAAGGCGCATGACAAAGATGAGGCTCAGGGCCACTGGGCAGGGCAGGGGCTGCAGCGGGAAGGGCAGGGGCCTCAGGGGCAGCTGGGGCTGCTTGCCCTGCCATGGAGGCCTGCTGCACCCCTGCACCCTGCTGCTGGTGGGAGGGAGGGGGAGTGGGTGCTGCTGCAGGCGCTGCAGAGTGGTGCTGGGTACTGAGGCTGACTGCTGCAGGCTCAGCGCTGCCAGCAGCTTTCAGGCCCAAGACCCACTGTCCTGCAGGTGAGGTTGCGATCCACTTGACCTCCACCCAATGCTGCATTAAGCTAGACCAGGTCCAGGTGGCGTCCTTGCAAAACAGCTCCACCTTGTTGTCACCGCTCCTGGTGAACAGCAAGGGTGGTGGCAGCTGGTGTAACGTTGGCTGGCCGTCATGCGTCACACACACTATTGCCTGCACTCCATGCCTATGCTCATCTCTGCTCAATTGCCGTTGCAGAGCAGGCTGGGCCATGTACTGGAGAAGGTGCTGGCTGCGGTCAATAGACACTGGCTTCTGATGGCCATGCAAGACGCCAGGGCTGAGCAAGAGCTGCTGCTGCGCGTGCTTGGCCTGGTACATCAGTCGTCCCGCATCAAGCTGTGGTGATTGGGGAGTGCCTGCATGGCCAGACGTGACAAGAAGAAGGGTCACCTAGGGCAGTTGCCTGATGCCTGTTCGCTGCCGTGCTGCCTGCTGCCTGAGTTACGGATCAACAGCCTTGTAAAGGGCTCCATGCATTATAGTGGCGGTGTGGCGGTGTGGCGGTGTGGATAACCTGGCAATATAGTGGCAGTGTGGATAACCTGACAATGGACCCGGCGCCCTAGACGCCCACTGTGGACCACATGCCACCCACAGCCACCCTCCCTCTCTCTGCCATTTGAGAGTGATAACCCTCCACTCAGGATTGAGAATGATAACCTAATAACGGACCCCGCGCCCCTGATGCCCACCGTGGACCGATAATGGATCCGTGGATTGATAACGATAATCTGATAAGTTACCTAGCGCATGACAAACAGTGAGATGAGGCAGTCACTGGTGAGGTGGTGGGCAGGCAGTGGTGTTCACCCTGCTCACTGCAGCAGATCACTTGACCCAGCCGAGGGATCAGCAGGCCCAGGTCAGGCATGTGGCAGCAAGGCAAGCTGGCGAGGCATAGGTGGTGTGAGGTGTTGCTGCTGGGGTCAGGACTCACCACCTGGGCCTGGCACCTCAGGCAGGGATGTAGGTGATTGGGAGGCTGGCTGGCACTAGGATGCACCGCGCACAGTCCAGATGTGCCATGTTGCGCCAGGGAGTGCTCCATGTGTGGCTGTGTGACAACTTGCTTCACATGCACACTCTCATCACCAGCTTGTGGCGCTACACATCAGACAGGGGCTGAATGACTGGCACCACCTCCCAGCCTCTCACCTGGGCAAACCTGCTGAGCAGGTAGAGGCGCAGGGCCTCCAGGCAGGCCAGGGCAGGAGTAATGAGGAGCAGCGGCCCCGGGTGTACCGCCTGCCAGCGGCTGCGCCACCTGGGCCTGCTCTGCCCTTGGGAGGTGCTGCTCACAGGCAGGCTGTTGGGTGGGATGGTTTGGCTGCTGCATAAGTGCCGGGGAGGGGTGGCTCTTGGGTCCTTTGATAGTTGAGGGAGGCTTGCCGGCCACCTGGGGGTGTGATGGGCATGGTGGAGCTGGTGGAGCTGGTGGGGTGCGCCCTGCTGGCCTGCTGTGCATTGCAGGCTTGACTGCCGGCTCAGCTGATGCTGCCTACAGCCACAGCCGTGACACGCAGCATGGCTTAGTCCCACAACCGCAGCTGCATGGCCCTCCAGCTATATCCAACTGTCTGACAGCTACTCGGTCACTTGCCTGGCGGGGTGGCATCACAAAGTCATATATGGAGGCAACTGGACCAGCTCCAGAGGCTCGGCCTGGCCTGCCCCGCACACCTGCAGACGAGGCACCAGACCTGCATGTAAGTATCGCCCATACAGCACCCATCATGGCACTAGCTCCACCTTCCGCTGGGTTAGCACACAGCAGGTGAGAAGGCAACATGGCATGCCGCCCAAGGCCACAATAGACATGGGCCCACAGGGATGTGAATGGTGTGTGTACCACGCATGCCACCTCCGCACCCTGCACCGAGGTGCTACATCAGCACGGCATCCATGCTGGTTCCTTAGGCAACATGATGAGTGAGGAGGAGGGGCCCTGTTGAGCACGTCATTGCAACTGACTGCGTACAGCACACGCACTCAACGTGCACGTCAAGCTTTCACCACCTCTGCTTGCATCACCATGGCCTTCTCCATGTCACCTGTGATGTGGGGCGCTGCACACTGGGAAGCTCCTGCCCTCGTACTGTGCCCTCCCAGCCCCTCACCTGTGCAAGCCGGCTGCCTCAATGAAGGCGTTGGGTGAGAGGCAGCTGCTGGAGCTGCAGCTGCACGTGTTGCACTGCCTTGATGCCATGTGCCGCCAGCTCCTGGATGGTAGAGCCTGCTGGCTGCCTTTAACCCCAGCACCAGCTGCCCTTGCGGCCCATTCGCTGCCCACTCCGTGCTGTGCCACTGCCCAGCAATGCTGGACCAGGGCCAGTCAGGCTCTTTCCACACTATGCCACAGCCACTAATGTCACAGAAGTTGGCGATGAATGGAGGGGGAGGCAGTGACGGGCTGCCTTGACCCTCACAGGGCACACACACCACAGGCACCATTCCCTGGGTGCTGCCATGCTGCCATTCCAGCTGCAAGGCAGGCTGAGCCATGACCTGCAAGATGCCTTGGCTGCTGTGATGCCGCTTGTTGCTCAGCAGGATATCCCAGTCATGAGGGTTGCTCAAGAGCCACTGCTGAAGGTCACGTGCTTGCTTGAGAGCGGCAGTCAATATGCTGGGCTGTAATAATGATCTGGCTGTCTGATCGATTGGAGGCATGGGGTGAGCTGACCCACCAGCTGCAGTACCATCCGGAGCTAAGTAAAGTTGCGCATGGGCCTCATGCAAGGGTGTGAGCTGGACGTTTGTGTAAGCAGGCAGATTGAGTGGTGGCTGTCTGCTGCCGGAGGTGATGTTGGCCATCGGCTCAGGTAGCTTTGCCTGCAGCAGTAACCACAGCAAGCATGTCTGGGTCATGCTAACATTGTTTCAGTCATTGCTGCATGGTGCTAGTTGGGTGTGACGCAGGGTGTGACGACTATGACATGTGTGGCAGCATTCTAAAAAATTATTAATCAGGAGCTGGGGCAAGTGCAAGTATGTGCAAGCCATGCCCAAGCTCTCCACACTGCCGCACCGGACGTGGGCCTGCCATCCTGGGATGTCAGCATCGTGGCATTACCATTGTTTCAAAAAATCAGCTGCATCCCGTTGGTGGCGAGCAAAGCTGGCATGTGGTACTAGAGGCTTCTCTGTCAACGATCCCTTTGCGTGAAATGCGGGGGCGTAGCCTCCCGTTCGAATCGCCGGTGTTACGCTTGCTCTGCGCCGTGGTGGTCACATGAGATGGACATGGCGCTGCGTGTGATACGGCGCAAACTATGCTATTGCATCCGCAACAGGAGTCAGGGATTTGAGCGATGAAATTTGCCCCGCGTCCGCGCTTCTATCCACACCGGCTCTCACCTTTGCTTCCGACACAGCCGTTGTTTCTATTCGCGCAGTGAATGGGTGGGGTTACAAGCCAATCGATCGACTCTTCGTCAGGGGTAGTGTATCTATGTGTGACTCGGTAGGACTTAAGCAGGCACCTGCGTGAGGCACGACGGCACGGTACGCGTACAGCCAAGTACACCTTCTGAGAGTGCATCTCCCGAGGGCGCCCGAGGGTGCTTGCCCGATCAGTGCCCGCCGGATCAGCGCCCGGTGTTAAGGGGCACGTCATTGCCCATTGCAAAAGTGCCCACAATCTAAGGACAAGTTCGAATGCATAGCAGTGCACAAAGGCTGCCACTGCGGATACCCTACGTGCCATTGCAAGAGCGACTGCTATACTTGCGTAGGGGGCATGCAACGGTTTGCATGCATGCTCGTCCATGCAGCCCGGCAACGGTGGTATTTCTACATGTCATGCACGGTTTAGATATCATTTGTTTTCTGCATGGAACCTTGTATGTATGGACATTCCGTGTAAGACGCAAGTGCGTGTCACCGCTCTCCCGGATTCCTGTGGCTTCTCCCCGTTACATTTTGGTGCCCTCAATCGGGAACAAACCGCCTTTACTACGGAGACTAGAGACTTGATGGAGGAACTATCGCCCATTGCGTATCAAGTCTCCGAGCTCATGCGCCAAGTCGGCGAGCTCACTCTTCTGACCGGCAGCCTGCGGCAGCAATTCGAGCACTTCGTCACAACGCAGCCCGTTGCTACCCCCGCTTCTACACCTCTAGAACCTTCTGGACAATCCGCCCCTCCCGCCCCTCCCGCAGCCACCTCCGTTCCGCTGCCTTTTCGGCCCCCTCCACCACCGTCCTTCTGTGGGACCCCCAACGCGGATGCGGGTCAATGGCTGTGGCGCATCGACAACCATTTCGACCTTTTCGCCATGCCTGCCCAACAACGGCTGTTGGCTGTTGCTTCCTACCTCGACGGCGCTGCCCTCACCTGGTACCGCAGCCTGCTGTCCAGCCAGGCCCTCAGCTCTTGGGACAGTTTCAAAGCCAGTTTCACGCGCCAGTTTACTCCTGTGAACCAGCAGCGGCATGCAAGGGATCAGCTGGCAGCCTGCCATCAGATCACATCAGCCCGGCAATACATCATGGAGTTCAGCAATCTTTGCCTCCTCATCTCTGACTTGTCTCCTGCTGAGAAACTGGATCGTTTCCTTAGGGGTCTCAAGCCGGCTGTGAGGCGGGAGCTGGAGCTGAGGGAGCCTACCTCCTTTGAGGAGGCTGCCGCCATGGCTGACCGCGTTGATGCTATCACCTTTGGCAGCCGCCCACGCCTGCTCAAGCTCCCCGAACCTGAACCAGTGGCTGCCATGGAGCTTGATGCCCTGCAGGTCAGCAAGGGCCCCCGTTTATCAGCGGCTGAGCGACAACAACTGCGTGACTTGGGAGCTTGCTTCTATTGCCGCAAGCCTGGCCACCTAATGAAGGACTGTCCCAACAAGCCACCACGCCCAAAAGACGTTGGGGGCGTGCGAGAGGCAGCCCGCCGCTGAGCCCACCATCCCTTCTGCCACCCTCTTCCTTAATTCCTCGCTTTGAGCTGGCTCCTCGTGTTCCCTACCACCTACCTCAACTCCCCGCTCCTCTTCCTCGGGCTCCTCCTCCTCGGCCTCTTCCCCCTCCTCCTCGGCCTCTTCTCCGTGCCCCCCACTGGCTACCCACACTCCCTCTTCCTCCTACACCACAACCCTCTCTTCCCTCTCCACGTTTCCGTGCCCCGCTCTTCTGCCTTACTGCGCCCCGCCAGGCCCGCGGTGCTAACTGCCCTCCATGCAGCCCCCTTCCTAAGCAGTCAGCTCAGCCCCTGGGCAGCTCCAAGTCTCCGGGACAGCCTACTCTGGATGTAGAGTCCTCCCCATGCCCATCCGCACCTGTGTGCAGTGGTACTCCGCGTCACTCCTCGTCGCCTAGCCTGCCAGAGCCCCTAGTCATGTCGTCGCTCTCCGTGGACTCCAAGCCTTTCATCCTCCATGGAACCTTCTCTGGACACCGTGCTCGTTTCCTGCTGGACAGTGGTGCCACGGGCAACATTGTCAGCAGCCGCTTCTTTCAGCAAGCCGGCCTGCGCATGGCGGGCAAGGCTGCTCCTGGCCGTCTGCTCCTTCCTGGGCCCTCCCCTTCCTACCTTCCCACCTACGAGCTTTCCCACTGCACGGTACGCCTTTCTACCTACCATGATCGGGTGCCCTTCGTTATGGCTGATATCAGCAACGCCGACTACGATGTGGTGTTGGGCAAGCCATGGCTCACAGCGAATGGCCTCTCGAGCGCATCACTCTCCGCCACGCCGGGGCCGTACACACCCTAGCTGCTCCACCTTCTCCTGCCCCCAACCCCTCAGCCTCCCAGCTATTGTCACCTGCGCGCTTCCGCAAAGCCGCCCGCAAGGACGCCGTATTCGTGGCAGTTCTCACGGACTCAAGTCCTCCCCTTTCACCCTCTCCAGCTATGCCCTCCTCCCACACCTCAACCTCAACCTCCCCGCCGCCTGATCAACCACAATGGCCCCCTTCTCTTCCCCCAAGCGCTACCGCCCTACTATCTGAGCACATCGAGGTCTTCCCCAAGGAGCTTCCATCCGTGCATAATCTACCACATCGCTCTGTTGATCATGTAATCCAGCTAGAATCCGGCACCCCTCCCAACCGCCCTGTCTAGTCTGGGTACCATCAGATCCGAGTGGCCGAGGCTGACATCCACAAGACAGCATTCCGTACCCGCTACGGCCACTATGAATACACCGTCATGCCATTTGGCCTGTGCAACGCTCCCGCCACCTTTCAACGCCTCATGAATGACATCTTCCGCCCACACTTGGATCAGTTTGTACTAGTCTACCTGGACGACATTCTCATTTACTCCCGGTCTGAGGCTGAGCACCTGGAGCACCTCCGCACCGTTCTAGGCCTCCTTCGCCAACACCAGCTATATGCCAACCTCTCCAAGTGCGCCTTCTTCCTTCCCTCTATGGACTTCCTGGGTCACATCATCTCGGCTGCGGGCATTCACCCTGACTCAGCTAAGATTCGTGCCATGGTTGAATGGCCGGTACCCCGCAATCTCAACGACCTCCGCTCCTTCCTCGGCAGTGCCAATTACTACCGTCGCCTCATCCACCACCATGCCCACCTCATCCTTCCCCTCACCAACCTCCTCAAGGCCGAGACACCATGGTCATGGGGCCCAGAACAACAAGAGGCTTTTGAGCGTGTCAAAGCTGCTCTAGCCAGCAACCCCGTGGTGCGCCCCCCAGACTTCTCCCGGCCTTTTACCGTGAAGACGGATGCGTCGTTGTATGCCATTGGAGCAGTGCTATCACAACGGGACGACAATGGCGCCGAGTACGTTGTGGCATATGAGTCACGCAAGCTTCAGCCCGCGGAGATCAAGTACCCTACCCACGATCGCGAGCTACTCGCTGTGGTGCATGCCCTTACTCTTTGGCGTCACTACCCTTTTGGGTCGGCCTTTCACCATTGAGACGGACAACTGCCCGATCACTCACATCATGACCCAACCGCATCTCAGCGCTCGACAACTTCGATGGACTCAATTGCTGGCCCCTTACTCCTTTACCCTGGTGCACAAGGCTGGCAAGACACACATTGTGCCGGATGCGCTCTCCCGACGGCCTGACTACCAGTTATCAGCCCTCTCCGTTGCCACCCCGGACTCTGCCTTCTTCGCTACCTATGACCACCATGCCCCACAAGACGCCGCCTATCAAGCAGCTTTCTCTCATACTCTTTCCCACAACCCCTCTAGCCCCTCCTCTTGGCACCTACGAGTCATAGATGGGCGCTTATATACAGCTTCTGAGCCTCCCCGCCTCTACGTCCCAACCTCACCTCTCCGCTCCCAGTTGCTCCATGAGGCGCATGATGCAGTCACCTCGGCTCATCTAGGCCGTGCCAAAACCCTGGAACGCTTGCAGCGACACTTCTATTGGCCCCAAATGGAGCAGACAGTGCGCGAATATGTGAGGACCTGCGACCAGTGCCAACGGAACAAGGCCACCAACCAGGTTCCTCCGGGGCTGCTTCAACCTCTCCCCATTCCCAACCGCAACTGGCAACATGTCAGTATGGATTTCATCGGCCCCCTTCCTCCTACTTCTCACGGCTACGACATGGTCGTTACAGTTGTGGACAAGCCACTGCCACTGCCACTGCCCCTGACATCGCCAAGCTTTTCTTCGACCATGTTTTCAAGCACCATGGGCTACCTGAGGCAATTAGGGAGCGCAACTCGACTAGACGAGACGTCTCGACTCGAAATTTCGAGTCGAGTTCTGACTCGACTCGACTAGACGGTCGAGATGGACTCGAGATGAGCCTTTTGAATAGCGCACCTGCTTAAGGCACCTGTGTGGACGTTGTGGCGACGCTCAGCGAATGATATGCTGGCCTGGCTGGGTTGGCCCGGACATGCCCAGCAGCGTCTGAAATGCAAAATGGAGCCCGAGGGCCCTCTCCCGCCTCAGCCCCTCAAACTTACCGCGCGATACAACAAGAAAGTCCTGACGCTCTTTACGACGTCGTCACGATGTAAGTACACTGCATTACCACTACGGGACTCCGTAACTGTCGACTGAGTATGTAGACACTCGCTATGGCAACAATAGCCGCACAACTCAACATGCTTGGCGGCACTTATGCCTCAGCCAAACATGTATTCTGACCTCACAAACACAACTGTACATAGTGCCTTGCAGGCAGGCGGGCAGATAGATGCACCTAGCCTGCCTGCAGCTGGTTCAGTGGGCGGAGTCATCCTATGGCATAATTCAAAAATACCCGTCTCGTCTAGTCAAATCGAGTCGAGATCTCGACTAGATTTGACTCGTCGAGATCTCGGCTAGATCTCGTCTAGATTGCGCTCCCTACACGCAATTCGGTCGTCTGATCAGAGATCCCACTAAGTCTAGCTTCGCACCTTCTGGATCATCCCTCTTTCACCTCACCTGTGCACTCGCCTACTGCGATGTCGCGGTCTGCCTACCATCCCCAAACAGACGGGCTATCACGAGCGCGCCTACCGGACAGTGGACCAGTATGCTTCACGACCATACCTGCAACCACCACTTGTGACATGTGTTGGGACCAACGTCTAGCCGCTGTGGAGTTTGCATACAATAGCTCTACCCATGTTGGCACAGGCTTGCTCCCCTTTCTACCTCATGCTACGGCCACCACCCCCGCACACCTGAGGCTTTGTTGCAGCCCCCCTCCACTGCTTGTTCCCAGCCCCGCTGCTGACGCCTTTGTCACCACCATGCGCTCCACCATCGACATAGCCAAGGCACAGGCCAAAGCCTCCCGTAGCCATCTCTGTATCGTAAGTTTGCGCTATGCTTCAAGTGTCGACACGGTGTTCTTAGAGGCGAGGCGAGGTGCATGGGGTGCTTTTTCGAGGCGAGGCGGCGAGGCGAGGCGGCGAGGTCTCCATGTCCCTCTAACCGCCCCCAACCGCCCTACCTCGCCTCCGCGCGATTCCAATGGCGAGGCGAGGTCGAGATGCCCATGCCACCAGATTTGCGTGCATGGGGCCTCGCCGCCTCGCCAAGCCAGCCTCGCCCCCAGGCCCAGCGAGGCGAGGCGAGGTCACAGGCGAGGTGTGACTGTTTTCCAGAACTGGCAGCTTGGCGAGTCTGGGGGTGGCGAGTGGCTGCGCGATGCTCAGCATGTCTAGGCTACAAACTGTAGCATCAGCATCGACAAAGCAGCAGCTAGTGGATAAACAGGAAGAAGTCCTGGCCAGGGTAGTGATAGCTGCAATAGAAGAGGGCGGAAAGACAGCCGTTAATTTCGCGCGGCGACTGGGAGGAGACAACGGCAGATGTCCCTCATCCGCAGTTTTAACGCAACCTCAACATTGCGGAGCAGCCTTCAGCTTGTGCACCTGCGTGCTGCACCTGCTGTGCTTTGCTGCCCGCTTTGACTTGCTTTGCCCGCTTTGCGGAGAATGTTTAGCTAGTCCCGCTTGCACAGGGCTTGCAGAGGCGTGTACTTGCATTGTCCCGCTGACGCGGAGATTAGCTTAGCTTGCCTTGCACATCTACACGTGCGCTGCTTGCCACCTTCATCCCCGCCACCACCCCAGCTAACGGGAGAATAGCGACTTGTGTCACCAAACCTGGAGTTCTGCCATAACCTGCTCCAAGCAGAGTTGCACCACAACCTGCAATACCCTACACATACAGCCAATCCTACACATACAACCTGCTCCTAGCAGAGTCCCAACATACCCTGCCCAACGCAGAGCATCATTATCAACACACGTCCAACACCTTGCTAAAGCCCAATCACTTGAGCCTAGCAGAGGTACACAAACACAACCAGCCTACTCAAGAGCTGCTCAATTCATTTTGCCAGCGACGGCAGCGGCAGCAGCATCGTGACTATGCGCAAGGCGCGGGGTGGTCGGGCAAAAGGGGTCCATGAAACTTCGCTGTTACCACTGCTGCTGCTGCTGCTGCTGCTGCTGGGCCGAATGTCATCGGAGGAGGAACCCATTGCGATGGGCGCACGCAGTGAAATGAGCGAAGAGGTTGGTCAAAATTTGAACACCTCGCCTCGCCTCGCCCTGTCTCGCCGCATTGGAATCGCAAAATTCAAAAACGTCACATGCAGCCACATGGAGCCTCGCCTCGCCTCGCCTCGCCCCATTGGAATAGCGCCCTTAAGCTGTGCCTTGGGCCTGCGATGGTGGGCACTGACGTGCCCCCTTCGCAAGTATGGTAGTCGCTCTTGCCATGGCACTTAGGGTATCGACAGTGGCAGCCTTAGTGCACTGCTATGAATTTGAACTTGTTCTTAGATTGTGGACACTTTTGCAATGAGCATTGACGTGCCCCTTTCGCAGAGTTTGGGCCCACGTGTCTACCGTGCGTAAAATCGACATCGGAAAGTGCAGCCGATTTGAATCAGCAACACTGAGGCGTGCATCCGGTGAGCTCGTTGCTATGATGCCAGTGGCTGTGCGGGAGAAGCTAGGCCTAGATAGTTTGAGGTCAAGGCGTTGTTGAGGTAGCACGGGTTCGGGGCAGTATTGAGGGTGCCTGTGGGGGTAGAGGGACACAGTCGGGTAGAGCTGAGCACAGCTGCGGCTGCGTCACCCACCGCGCGTCACCCGCCGCGCGACCATCTTGGCAGCTGCATCCGTGGCTGCAACTGCAACTGCTGTTGTGGCTGCCCACCTACCACCGAGCTGGATGAAAAGGCCCATGCAATCATCTCCAACTCACCCTCGCTCAACCGCGCTACAGATTGTTGTGTGAGGCGCACCCCGCGGCCCCAAGGCGGTGGGATGCGCTAGCGCGCAATCATATCCAGGAGCTGCTGGCCACGGGAGGCTCAGTCTTCAAGCAGACCACCCACATCCGCATGACCTCGAGCAACCAGTGACGGACTACTGGCTGCATGCAGAGGAGCTGCACGCCACAGCCAAACAGTCTGGCAGCTTTGCACACACCATGTACTTTGTAAAGATGTCGGTGGTGCCTTTGCTCTCGTCACCAGCCTTGCGCCTTCTGGGGCTTTGCATGCGAGGCTGTGAACATTCAGATATCAGTCTGCACTGCACTCTCACCAATACCGGCTGAGATGGCGATTTCTGCTAAGGTGCACTCCGGATAGCACGTTACCGCAGTTTGAAAGCGAACCGTCGTGATCATGCGCATGCACATCTCTGTCGCTGTGCAGGCACACCTTTGGCTCATTGTCTTACTTGTTTAACTTCACTCGGGTAACTTTGGCTCACATTCTAGGCGGTTGTTGACCCCTCTGTTGGGTGTGGTACCTCTCGGCGGGGTCATCTCAGAACAGACGGGTGCACTCCCACAAACCGACTGCAGGGCACATGTCTCAATGTCGAAGCAACTCGCAACACCTCGCAAATGCACTGCAAAAGACACATGTCCACGCTCAAACACCTCACAATACTTCGCTAAGGTAATGCAAAGTACATGTCTCTACGCCGAAGCACCTTTATTAGCTAATATGGTTGGCTGGCTAATATAGCTATTGTTAATACTACCTAGGGGGGGGAACCACCCTAGTCTCCACGCCGAAGCACCTTGCAACACTTCGCTATACCACTACAAAGTGAAGGTATCGGCGCTAACACTTCCTTACGCTATTGCTCAGCATCGTCACCCCACGACTCCTCACTACGGGACCGCTAAACACATGGTCACCCCCGCCATTGGCTGCACCCCTGATAAAATCTTGCTGGTCTTTAAGAGTTTTACAGCGATTCGAGCGCAGGGCGGTGCAGCTCATCGAAGCGAAGCTAGCGGGCTGCTCGGGCTGATGTGCACCTGTGCCGGGGCGGGCGGGGGTGCTGAGAGATTAGGTCGCGTTGTGTTAGGAATAGCCTACTTAGTGGGGCTGTGATCAGAGAACAGCTATCGCGCTCAGCGGCCCAGCTTTTCAAATGTTTGAATTTTCGTCGGGCGCAGTACCCCCCCTGACATGTGTTCTAGTGCTAGTGCTAGTGCTGATGACATGTCTGAGGGTGTTTGTATGGCGTGTGGCCTTCCCTGCACCCGAACAGCGTGCAACTCGTGTCTTCGACATGGGCACTTTTTCCGGCCGGAATTATTGTCCAAACAGGACGTCAAATGATGAACTGCCAGTTCTGTGCGGCTCCTTGTGTGGGTTCCTAACGTGTCATGAGAACAGAAACGCGTTGTCCTGATGTGTGAGCCGTTTCATGTGTGGGCGGTAACACAAATTTCTGCTCAAGTTCTGCATCTTTTTGACTAATTCTAGCTGCGTTGGGCTGCACAGGGGCCACAGGCATTAATGGTGAGACCACCTTGACATTGCTGTCACATGTGGACCGAACCCGTGTTGAAGAATGCGATTTATAGCGCTGTTGCATGCTTGTTTGAAAAATAGTTTGGGTGCGCCGTTCACGCCGCGCTGGGTCCAAGCTGCCTACAGCGGTTGCTTAGAGTGTTTGCGTGGCGCCAGAACACGTCGCGTGTTGGGGGCCAGCCACCCGGCAAAGCGCTGGGCCTAGCCGCACTCTAGTTAGGCCATAAGCAACTCATCGCACGAATCGGCGGTCTCATCCGTGCAGAAACGAGAAAGATTTTATCTCTTGAGCCATGGGGGTGCAGCCAATGGCGGGGGTGACCACATGCATTGATGCACTAATGGCCCGCATAATTTCACTACCAGGTGACAATAAGGGCTGCGACAACACGTCGTCTGCAAACGAAAAGACGACCTCTGTCGTCTACAATGTCAATTCGTCTCAACCACTCGGGCGCCCCCAACTAACAGAAAACCTACCCCTGGTAGTAGGACGGCTGTAACTTGGCACTCACTGCGCCAAATATTATGCTAGATGATTCACAATGTAGTCAACCCAGCCAGCTACCTTTCACCCATTTCAGCCGTTGCGGAGCATGCAGTCATTGCTACGACCGCCCGCGTCGCTTAGGCTGCTCTACGCGAGCATGCGCGTCAGCAGCAATAGTCGGATTGGAGTACGATTGCGGGAACGTGGCACGGAGGCAGTTGGCAGGTGCGGTTGGGAGAGGTGGCCACTATTGTATGTGTCTAACTATGTCTCGTGTGTCACCACTTGCGCTTGGCAGCTGTCTAGGGCAGATCCAACGTAGCAGCTTTGGTACGCTTGCGGAGCGTGCAGCCAGGAGCCGGCGCTTGGATTGCAGCTAGTGCCAACTGATACATGTGGCCGAAATAGGGGTCGCAAGCAAAATAGGGGTTGCAAGCATTTTCCCCCTCAGGGCGTTGCCCCACGAGCTCCGGCCCCGCTGCTGGGGTGGCTGCTGTGGGGGTAGCTGTGGGGGCGGGGGGGGGCTGTGGGGGGGGCACATCAGGTGGCACAACTCTGCTGCACCCTGTTGCTGTTGCTGATGCTGCCACCCGCTGCATAGCCCATGGGACAGCCGGCGCTTGTCTCGCTGCAACAACTAGATTACATGGGCGCGCTCCTCAACCACACTCAGGCAAATTAGTAACAGCATTTTTGAGATTCAGAGCCTCGGACTTGGTACATAGTCAAATGAAGGCATTGTAAGATTGGGGGTTGAAACTAAAATTCGTGATTTTGCGCGGTTGGTGAGATACGGCCATGCTACAGTACTGTAGGTGTCTACAGTACTGTCGGGGTACCTCGCGAGTACACGAACAGTACTGTAGACACCTACAGTACTGTAGGCACCTACAGTACTGTAGGTGTCTACAGTACTGTCGGGGTACCTCGAGAGACCACTTACAGTACTGTAGGTATCTACAGTACTGTAGACATCTACAGTACTGTAGACATCTACAGTACTGTAGGTACCTCGAGGTACCTCGAGAGACCATTTACAGTACTGTAGGTACCTACAGTACTGTAGACATCTACAGTACTGTAGACATCTACAGTACTGTAGACATCTACTGTACTGTAGACATCTACAGTACTGTAGACATCTACAGTACTGTAGGTACCTCGAGGTACCTCGAGAGACCATTTACAGTACTGTAGTACCTACAGTACTGTAGACATCTACAGTACTGTAGACACCCTACAGTACTGTAGACATCTCTACTTAGAAACTACAGTACTGTAGACATCTACAGTACTGTAGACATCTACAGTACCTCGTAGGTACCTCGAGGTACCTCGAGAGACCACTTACAGTACTGTAGCCTTTAAGCACTTAGAAAAATTCTGAACATCTCACTTGCATTCAAGGCATCCGTCCAACACTTAGTCGCAGCATCGTGTAGCCGGTATTGCAGCGATGGCATCGCACGAGGTTACCCATACTCGCAGCCGCATCTAGCCCATACTCGCAGCCACATACTCGGCAATCAACCTCGCGGCCACACAGCTGGTCCACAGATGGCATCGCACGAGGTTACCCATACTCGCAGCCACATCTAGCCCATACTCGCAGCCACATACTCGGCAATCAACCTCGCGGCCACACAGCTGGTCCAGCAGCGCAGAAGCATACCTGTGAGGCAGCTCGGTGCGAGGATCTCACCTCGCAGCCAGCCTCGCAGCCATTTTCCTCGCAGCCAGCCTCGCAGCCAGTTTCGCAGCCAGCCTCGCAGCCAGCCTCGCAGCCAGCATCGCAGCTAGCCTCGCGGCCAGTTTCCTCGCAACGATTCTCCGCAATGAATCGCAAGCATTGATGCACCAACGCAAGGCAGGTGCAACGTGTTGTGAGCAGCGAAGAGGCCAGACGGACTATGGTAAGAGCTTAGGACCAAGGTAAGAGCTTAGAAGGAGCTAGCATTGCGCAGCATAGCCCTTAGTATCCAGCCTAACCGCTACCACACCTGGTTGCTGCAGGTCTTACAATCACGCCTAGTACCCCCCTGTTCACCACCCCCTCCCAGTCCCCCTCACCACCCACCCACCACCCACCCACCCACCCACCCACCACCACCCACCCACCACCACCACCTTTCATCACCTCCCACAACGTTCCCACTGTTGCCTCCCTTGTCGTTGCAGCCCAGCCCAGCCCAGCCCAGCCCAGCCCAGCCCAGCCCAGCCCAGCCCAGCCCAGCCCAGCCCAGCCCAGCCCAGCCCAGCCCAGCCCAGCCCAGCCCAGCCCAGCCCAGCCCAGCCCAGCCCAGCCCAGCCCAGCCCAGCCCAGCCCAGCCCAGCCCAGCCCAGCCCAGCCCAGCCCAGCCCAGCCCAGCCCAGCCCAGCCCAGCCCAGCCCAGCCCAGCCCAGCCCAGCCCAGCCCAGCCCAGCCCAGCCCAGCCCAGCCCAGCCCAGCCCAGCCCAGCCCAGCCCAGCCCAGCCCAGCCCAGCCCAGCCCAGCCCAGCCCAGCCCAGCCCAGCCCAGCCCAGCCCAGCCCAGCCCAGCCCAGCCCAGCCCAGCCCAGCCCAGCCCAGCCCAGCCCAGCCCAGCCCAGCCCAGCCCAGCCCAGCCCAGCCCAGCCCAGCCCAGCCCAGCCCAGCCCAGCCCAGCCCAGCCCAGCCCAGCCCAGCCCAGCCCAGCCCAGCCCAGCCCAGCCCAGCCCAGCCCAGCCCAGCCCAGCCCAGCCCAGCCCAGCCCAGCCCAGCCCAGCCCAGCCCAGCCCAGCCCAGCCCAGCCCAGCCCAGCCCAGCCCAGCCCAGCCCAGCCCAGCCCAGCCCAGCCCAGCCCAGCCCAGCCCAGCCCAGCCCAGCCCAGCCCAGCCCAGCCCAGCCCAGCCCAGCCCAGCCCAGCCCAGCCCAGCCCAGCCCAGCCCAGCCCAGCCCAGCCCAGCCCAGCCCAGCCCAGCCCAGCCCAGCCCAGCCCAGCCCAGCCCAGCCCAGCCCAGCCCAGCCCAGCCCAGCCCAGCCCAGCCCAGCCCAGCCCAGCCCAGCCCAGCCCAGCCCAGCCCAGCCCAGCCCAGCCCAGCCCAGCCCAGCCCAGCCCAGCCCAGCCCAGCCCAGCCCAGCCCAGCCCAGCCCAGCCCAGCCCAGCCCAGCCCAGCCCAGCCCAGCCCAGCCCAGCCCAGCCCAGCCCAGCCCAGCCCAGCCCAGCCCAGCCCAGCCCAGCCCAGCCCAGCCCAGCCCAGCCCAGCCCAGCCCAGCCCAGCCCAGCCCAGCCCAGCCCAGCCCAGCCCAGCCCAGCCCAGCCCAGCCCAGCCCAGCCCAGCCCAGCCCAGCCCAGCCCAGCCCAGCCCAGCCCAGCCCAGCCCAGCCCAGCCCAGCCCAGCCCAGCCCAGCCCAGCCCAGCCCAGCCCAGCCCAGCCCAGCCCAGCCCAGCCCAGCCCAGCCCAGCCCAGCCCAGCCCAGCCCAGCCCAGCCCAGCCCAGCCCAGCCCAGCCCAGCCCAGCCCAGCCCAGCCCAGCCCAGCCCAGCCCAGCCCAGCCCAGCCCAGCCCAGCCCAGCCCAGCCCAGCCCAGCCCAGCCCAGCCCAGCCCAGCCCAGCCCAGCCCAGCCCAGCCCAGCCCAGCCCAGCCCAGCCCAGCCCAGCCCAGCCCAGCCCAGCCCAGCCCAGCCCAGCCCAGCCCAGCCCAGCCCAGCCCAGCCCAGCCCAGCCCAGCCCAGCCCAGCCCAGCCCAGCCCAGCCCAGCCCAGCCCAGCCCAGCCCAGCCCAGCCCAGCCCAGCCCAGCCCAGCCCAGCCCAGCCCAGCCCAGCCCAGCCCAGCCCAGCCCAGCCCAGCCCAGCCCAGCCCAGCCCAGCCCAGCCCAGCCCAGCCCAGCCCAGCCCAGCCCAGCCCAGCCCAGCCCAGCCCAGCCCAGCCCAGCCCAGCCCAGCCCAGCCCAGCCCAGCCCAGCCCAGCCCAGCCCAGCCCAGCCCAGCCCAGCCCAGCCCAGCCCAGCCCAGCCCAGCCCAGCCCAGCCCAGCCCAGCCCAGCCCAGCCCAGCCCAGCCCAGCCCAGCCCAGCCCAGCCCAGCCCAGCCCAGCCCAGCCCAGCCCAGCCCAGCCCAGCCCAGCCCAGCCCAGCCCAGCCCAGCCCAGCCCAGCCCAGCCCAGCCCAGCCCAGCCCAGCCCAGCCCAGCCCAGCCCAGCCCAGCCCAGCCCAGCCCAGCCCAGCCCAGCCCAGCCCAGCCCAGCCCAGCCCAGCCCAGCCCAGCCCAGCCCAGCCCAGCCCAGCCCAGCCCAGCCCAGCCCAGCCCAGCCCAGCCCAGCCCAGCCCAGCCCAGCCCAGACCCTACTCTCCCACACTGCACTTCCTACTGAGGTGAGGACAAAGGAAGGTGGGTTGTAATGGAGGGCTGCTACACCTGCCCCTCCATCTGCCAGCTCTACATCTCCCTACTCTATTGGTGAGTGCATCCAGTACCCATGTCCAATGTTTGCTTCCGTTGACAAATCGTCACACCGTTGCCGCAGGTCTTGTGCGCCTACACCTGAGACTATCAATGCCCTCCCCACTTCTCTCGCCCTCCCCATGGACCTCCCCTTCCCTTCCCTCCCCTTCCTCCCCTTCCTCCCACACACATATACACCACACCCCAGCAAAAGGTGAGTGCAGGTATGTGGCACCCTGTACCCACCTTAACCGCTAGCATGCCCCTTGTCCCGCTGCAGGATTGATCGTCACACCCTTCCCCATCCCCTTTTCCTCCCCTTTCCCACGCCCACCACCAACGCCCAGCTTGTCGTCCCTCCACTTCCACCTCTACCCACCCCCCACTTCCCCCCTCCCCGTCACCTCTCCCCTGACATCCCAGCAGCCAGGAGAAAGCCCACCCCACCCACCCTCTTCCCACCCCTCCCATCCCCCTCTCCCTCCCTCTCCCCTCCCATACTTGTCAAGCCTCCTCTTCCCCTCTCCCACCCTTCGATTGACGTGGCATCGCAACCCCCACCTCACCCCACCTTCCCTTCCCTACACCCTACACTCCCCACCGCAGTCCCACCCCACTGGCGCATGGGATATGTTGCCTGGTGTGAGCAGGTAGGAGGCCAGGAGGACCACAAAGGTAAGGCCACGGTGATAGCTAACACAGTGCCCAGCCTGGTCACCCTACCGCACGTGCACGCCCCTTGGTTGCAGGTCTAGTGGGCACCTCCCTTCCACTTCCCTTTCCCCTACACAACCACCCCCTCCCAATTCATCCTCCCCCGCCCCCGCCCCCGCCCCCGCCCCCGCCCCCGCCCCCGCCCCCGCCCCCGCCCCCGCCCCCGCCCCCGCCCCCGCCCCCGCCCCCGCCCCCGCCCCCGCCCCCGCCCCCGCCCCCGCCCCCGCCCCCGCCCCCGCCCCCGCCCCCGCCCCCGCCCCCGCCCCCGCCCCCGCCCCCGCCCCCGCCCCCGCCCCCGCCCCCGCCCCCGCCCCCGCCCCCGCCCCCGCCCCCGCCCCCGCCCCCGCCCCCGCCCCCGCCCCCGCCCCCGCCCCCGCCCCCGCCCCCGCCCCCGCCCCCGCCCCCGCCCCCGCCCCCGCCCCCGCCCCCGCCCCCGCCCCCGCCCCCGCCCCCGCCCCCGCCCCCGCCCCCGCCCCCGCCCCCGCCCCCGCCCCCGCCCCCGCCCCCGCCCCCGCCCCCGCCCCCGCCCCCGCCCCCGCCCCCGCCCCCGCCCCCGCCCCCGCCCCCGCCCCCGCCCCCGCCCCCGCCCCCGCCCCCGCCCCCGCCCCCGCCCCCGCCCCCGCCCCCGCCCCCGCCCCCGCCCCCGCCCCCGCCCCCGCCCCCGCCCCCGCCCCCGCCCCCGCCCCCGCCCCCGCCCCCGCCCCCGCCCCCGCCCCCGCCCCCGCCCCCGCCCCCGCCCCCGCCCCCGCCCCCGCCCCCGCCCCCGCCCCCGCCCCCGCCCCCGCCCCCGCCCCCGCCCCCGCCCCCGCCCCCGCCCCCGCCCCCGCCCCCGCCCCCGCCCCCGCCCCCCCCCCCCCCCTGCCCCCGCCCCCGCCCCCGCCCCCGCCCCTGCCCCCGCCCCCGCCCCCGCCCCCGCCCCCGCCCCCGCCCCCGCCCCCGCCTCCCGCCTCCCGCCCCCGCCTCCCGCCCCCGCCTCCCGCCTCCCGCCTCCCGCCCCCCTCCCGCCCCCTCCCCCGCCCCCGCCTCCCTCCCCCCCCCCGCCCCAGCACCGCCCAAAAGGTAGGTAGGTGCTACAGTGCCCCTACTATATCTGCTGCTGCTGCCCCCGCCCCTGCTGCTGCTGCTGCGCCCCCTGCTGCTGCTGCTGCCCCCCCTACTGCTGCTCCTGCCCCCCTGCTGCTGCTGCTGCTGCGCCCCCTGCCTGCTGCTGCTGCTGCCCCCCTACTGCTGCTGCTGCTCCCCCCCTCTGCTGCTGCTGCTGCCCCCCTACTGCTGCTGCTGCTGCCCCCCCTCTGCTGCTGCTGCTGCCCCCCCTGCTGCTGCTGCTGCCCCCCTGCTGCTGCTGCTGCTGCCCCCCTCGCTGCTGCTGCTGCCCCCCCTGCTGCTGCTGCTGCCCCCTGCTGCTGCTGCTGCTGCCCCCCTACTGCTGCTGCTGCTGCGCCCCTGCTGCTGCTGCTGCGCCCCTGCTGCTGCTGCTGCCCCCCTACTGCTGCTGCTGCTGCCCCCCTGCTGCTGCTGCTGCTGCCCCCCTGCTGCTGCTGCTGCTGCCCCCCTGCTGCTGCTGCTGCTGCGCCCCTGCTGCTGCTGCTGCCCCCCTACTGCTGCTGCTGCCCTCTGCTGCTGCTGCTGCGCCCCTGCTGCTGCTGCTGCGCCCCCTACTGCTGCTGCTGCTGCCCCCCTGCTGCTGCTGCTGCCCCCCTACTGCTGCTGCTGCCCCCCCCCCTGCTGCTGCTGCCACCCATGCTGCTGCTGCCTACAGTACTGTAGGGGTCTACAGTACTGTAGGGGTCTACAGTACTCATGGGTGTCTTGAGTACTGTAGAGGTCTACAGTACTCATGGGGTCTTGAGTACTGTAGAGGTCTACAGTACTCATGGGGGTCAAATGACACATTTAAACAGCTTCCCCTTCACAACACTGATGTGAGTCATCTTGCTGCAGGGGGTGGATCATGGATGACTTCATGCATTTCGTCCGGTATGGCTGGCAGTACGTGTTTCGAGACATCGTGACAGTGGAGAACGGGCACCTGCCCATTTGGAAGGCATTGGTGAAGGCTGTGCTGCACTACCTGACACCGGTGCGCCGGCAGCGCTCGCTTGTTGGCCGGCACCCAACCACTCTTTACTCAGCAGCTGGCCCTCACCACTGGTTTGCGGTAGATGGGGCTAAGCTCACACACCTGCTGGTGCCCTTCTTCCCTCACAAGGAGGGTGGGGGAGACATGTACTTTGTTCCATTCAGCAACAAATCCATGGACAAGTAGGCAACAGGGGCATGCATGAGTCACAGACATGTTGAATGACCTTGCAATGTCTGTCAATCATGGTATAAGTATGAATGGCTCTTACAAGCTCCTTTGTCTATTACTTTGCGCGCCAGCACACGACATGATTCATTCAAACATCTCATGACCACATCTCATGACCACAACTGTCAGCCGCCGAATCCCATGTGCTTGTACTAGTCGCCAAGACAAGCAAAGTCACCATGAAAAGCAAAGGAACGATTAAAAAATATGAGCTCTAAAAACAGCTTATGAAATTCCTACAGTACTGTAGACCTCTACAGTACTGTAGACCCCTACAGTACTGTAGGTGTCTACAGTACTGTAGGTGTCTACAGTACTGTAGGGGTCTACAGTACTGTAGGTGCCTCCACTCCAACTGCTCACACACTCAGAATTTCAACACGCGCCAGGTGGCGTTGGAGTCGCAAGGATAATCCGAGGCGAACCGCATCAAAAAAACACCCCCCTAGGATGACGAATATCCGCACTAATTTGCCTGTGTGCAGCTGCTCCAATGACTCATTCTCACCCTGCAGGTAGTGTTGTGCTGCCTGCCTCTGCTCCATGCCTGCCTGCACTTGCTGATAAGTTGCCACCGCATCACTGAGCTGTTGGCGGAGCCGCTCAACCTGTGCCCGCAACTGCATGGCCTCATCCTGTGCCTCCTTCATCTGAGTTTTCAAGCCATTAGGGCAGCACTTGAGCCCTGCCTTGGGTGAGGCATGCAGCTCTTGCAGGTGTTGGCGCTTCTTCTTGCTGAGCCTTTTACCCCCCCATGGTGGTGGCTAGGGCTGGGAGGGGGCCGGGGGCAGGCTAGGAGGGGGTGGGTTAGGAGGGGTGGGGCCAGGAGGGGGTGGGTTAGGAGGGGTTTGGCTGGGAGGGGAGCAGGCTAGGAGGGGGTGGGTTAGGAGGGGGTGGGCTGGGCGGGGGGGGGCGGGGCGGGGCGGGGCGGGGCGGGGCGGGGCGGGGCGGGGCGGGGCGGGGCGGGGCGGGGCGGGGCGGGGCGGGGCGGGGCGGGGCGGGGCGGGGCGGGGCGGGGCGGGGCGGGGCGGGGCGGGGCGGGGCGGGGCGGGGCGGGGCGGGGCGGGGCGGGGCGGGGCGGGGCGGGGCGGGGCGGGGCGGGGCGGGGCGGGGCGGGGCGGGGCGGGGCGGGGCGGGGCGGGGCGGGGCGGGGCGGGGCGGGGCGGGGCGGGGCGGGGCGGGGCGGGGCGGGGCGGGGCGGGGCGGGGCGGGGCGGGGCGGGGCGGGGCGGGGCGGGGCGGGGCGGGGCGGGGCGGGGCGGGGCGGGGCGGGGCGGGGCGGGCGGGGCGGGGCGGGGCGGGGCGGGGCGGGGCGGGGCGGGGCGGGGCGGGGCGGGGCGGGGCGGGGCGGGGCGGGGCGGGGCGGGGCGGGGGCGGGGCGGGGCGGGGCGGGGCGGGGCGGGGCGGGGCGGGGCGGGGCGGGGCGGGGCGGGGGGGCGGGGCGGGGCGGGGCGGGGCGGGGCGGGGCGGGGCGGGGCGGGGCGGGGCGGGGCGGGGCGGGGCGGGGGCGGGGCGGGGCGGGGCGGGGCGGGGCGGGGCGGGGCGGGGGCGGGGCGGGGCGGGGCGGGGCGGGGCGGGGCGGGGCGGGGCGGGGCGGGGCGGGGGCGGGGCGGGGCGGGGCGGGGCGGGGCGGGGCGGGGCGGGGCGGGGGGCGGGGCGGGGCGGGGCGGGGCGGGGCGGGGCGGGGCGGGGCGGGGGCGGGGCGGGGCGGGGCGGGGCGGGGGGGCGGGGCGGGGCGGGGCGGGGCGGGGCGGGGCGGGGCGGGGCGGGGCGGGGCGGGGCGGGGCGGGGCGGGGCGGGGCGGGGCGGGGGCGGGGCGGGGCGGGGCGGGGCGGGGCGGGGGCGGGGCGGGGCGGGGCGGGGCGGGGCGGGGCGGGGCGGGGCGGGGCGGGGCGGGGCGGGGCGGGGCGGGGCGGGGGGCGGGGCGGGGCGGGGCGGGGCGGGGCGGGGCGGGGCGGGGCGGGGCGGGGGCGGGGCGGGGCGGGGCGGGGCGGGGCGGGGCGGGGCGGGGCGGGGCGGGGCGGGGCGGGGCGGGGCGGGGCGGGGCGGGGCGGGGCGGGGCGGGGCGGGGCGGGGGCGGGGCGGGGCGGGGCGGGGCGGGGCGGGGCGGGGCGGGGCGGGGCGGGGCGGGGCGGGGCGGGGCGGGGCGGGGCGGGGCGGGGCGGGGCGGGGCGGGGCGGGGCGGGGCGGGGCGGGGCGGGGCGGGGCGGGGCGGGGCGGGGCGGGGCGGGGCGGGGCGGGGCGGGGCGGGGCGGGGCGGGGCGGGGCGGGGCGGGGCGGGGCGGGGCGGGGCGGGGCGGGGCGGGGCGGGGCGGGGCGGGGCGGGGCGGGGCGGGGCGGGGCGGGGCGGGGCGGGGCGGGGCGGGGCGGGGCGGGGCGGGGCGGGGCGGGGCGGGGCGGGGCGGGGCGGGGCGGGGCGGGGCGGGGCGGGGCGGGGCGGGGCGGGGCGGGGCGGGGCGGGGCGGGGCGGGGCGGGGCGGGGCGGGGCGGGGCGGGGCGGGGCGGGGCGGGGCGGGGCGGGGCGGGGCGGGGCGGGGCGGGGCGGGGCGGGGGCGGGGCGGGGCGGGGCGGGGCGGGGCGGGGCGGGGCGGGGCGGGGCGGGGCGGGGCGGGGCGGGGCGGGGCGGGGCGGGGCGGGGCGGGGCGGGGCGGGGCGGGGCGGGGCGGGGCGGGGCGGGGCGGGGCGGGGCGGGGCGGGGCGGGGCGGGGCGGGGCGGGGCGGGGCGGGGCGGGCGGGGCGGGGCGGGGCGGGGCGGGGCGGGGCGGGGCGGGGCGGGCGGGGCGGGGCGGGGCGGGGCGGGGCGGGGCGGGGCGGGGCGGGGCGGGGCGGGGCGGGGCGGGGCGGGGCGGGGCGGGGCGGGGCGGGGCGGGGCGGGGCGGGGCGGGGCGGGGCGGGGCGGGGCGGGGCGGGGCGGGGCGGGGCGGGGCGGGGCGGGGCGGGGCGGGGCGGGGCGGGGCGGGGCGGGGCGGGGCGGGGCGGGGCGGGGCGGGGCGGGGCGGGGCGGGGCGGGGCGGGGCGGGGCGGGGCGGGGCGGGGCGGGGCGGGGCGGGGCGGGGCGGGGCGGGGCGGGGCGGGGCGGGGCGGGGCGGGGGCGGGGCGGGGCGGGGCGGGGCGGGGCGGGGCGGGGCGGGGCGGGGCGGGGCGGGGCGGGGCGGGGCGGGGCGGGGCGGGGCGGGGCGGGGCGGGGCGGGGCGGGGCGGGGCGGGGCGGGGCGGGGCGGGGCGGGGCGGGGCGGGGCGGGGCGGGGCGGGGCGGGGCGGGGCGGGGCGGGGCGGGGCGGGGCGGGGCGGGGCGGGGCGGGCGGGGCGGGGCGGGGCGGGGCGGGGCGGGGCGGGGCGGGGCGGGGCGGGGCGGGGCGGGGCGGGGCGGGGCGGGGCGGGGCGGGGCGGGGCGGGGCGGGGCGGGGCGGGGCGGGGCGGGGCGGGGCGGGGCGGGGCGGGGCGGGGCGGGGCGGGGCGGGGCGGGGCGGGGCGGGGCGGGGCGGGGCGGGGCGGGGCGGGGCGGGGCGGGGCGGGGCGGGGCGGGGCGGGGCGGGGCGGGGCGGGGCGGGGCGGGGCGGGGCGGGGCGGGGCGGGGCGGGGCGGGGGCGGGGCGGGGCGGGGCGGGGCGGGGCGGGGCGGGGCGGGGCGGGGCGGGGCGGGGCGGGGCGGGGCGGGGCGGGGCGGGGCGGGGCGGGGCGGGGCGGGGCGGGGCGGGGCGGGGCGGGGCGGGGCGGGGCGGGGCGGGGCGGGGCGGGGCGGGGCGGGGCGGGGCGGGGCGGGGCGGGGCGGGGCGGGGCGGGGCGGGGCGGGGCGGGGCGGGGCGGCGGGCGGGGCGGGGCGGGGCGGGCGGGGCGGGGCGGTAGCCCACTTGCTGGGTTAGGCCTCTTCCCTATCGTGGAATGCATCGTAATCTTCGCTGCCCTCACCCTCACCAGCCCAGGCAATTGCTTGACCGCCTCCGCTCATTGTGCCCGGACATTGTTGAAACGCGCGCGGGGTCGCTGCTGCCCTAAGTGGGTTAAAGCGGGCGCGAACTTGCACTGGTTGGGGGTAGTTCTAGCTGGTTCGGGTGTGATTGGCTGGCAGGTACGAACATAGTATACACAAGTTATGTGCACCTTACAATTAGGATACGCCCATAGAATTATAGGTGGCTCGGATTCCTAGAAAAGGCCTACAATTATAGGCAAGAGGACCTAGAAAAACCTAGAAAATTTGGCTCGAAAACCTAGACTTCTAGGCTAAACAAATTTAGACTTATAGGCTGGCGGTCGCTCCCTACTTACAATGTGAGCTAATGTTCACAAACGCCGGCAGTATTTGCTGCTAGCTGCTGCTAGAGGGGGGCAGCAGGCGGGGATTGAAGTACACAGGCCAATCATCACATTTTCACTACCTGGCTTGCACTCGTTGTTTCTCACTTTAACCATTGTTTTCCAACCAAAGCAAGGGGCTAAGGGAGCCAAGGGAGCGAAAGGGCGTGTGTCCCAGGGCAGCTACGGCTGCTTGGGCTGCATGCCTAGTGCCTAGTATTGCTTGATGCCTGCAAGCCCACTACCATGTGCCCTTGCGCAAGGGCTGTCCCCATCACGCCCACCCAGTGTTGCTCCACACTTGACCAAGGCCAAGTAGGCTCCTTCCACACCAGCTCCAGCTGATGGTCACACAGCCTCCTTACGAGTAGAGGCGGTGGGAGCTGGTGCGGGCTGGAGAGGTCGTCATGAGGTACACACACCACAGGGATGACGAAGTCCATTTCCTGCTCCTCCCAGTCACCTGGCGGTACGGGCTGGGCGATGAAGTTGAGGAGGTAAAGGCTGCCAGCATCTGACATAGGCCTCAGGGCAAAGTCCCATTCACTGCGGGTTCTTAAGAGGTTCTGCCGCACTGCCTCAGCGCGACGCACCCTTACCAACACACTATTGGGCAGTGGCTTAGGGCCAAATGTGTGGCCAGCTTCGCTCAGGGGACACGCTGGATCTGTAGCATCTGAGGCTTGTGCACTGTCCTGCTGCCCACCAATCGGCTCCAAGTTGCCAGTGGGACCTCCATCAGAGGCGAGGCAGGGGTTTGGGCAGCTGGCTGGGGTAGCAGGTTGGCTGTGCGGTGATGCGGGGCTGCCAGTGTCAGGGGTGCCCGGCAGTGCAAGCAATGCTGCCTGCGGCCAGACCATGAACATACAACGGGTTGGGTCAGGTTGAGCATCTGCACTGACATGTGCTGGCATTATCGCCCTCCACACTTGCCTGGCAGGGTGGCGTTACGGCACTAGGCACAGCGCCACTGCGACTTGGCCCCAAGCTGCGGTCTGCTGCCTCCTTCACGCCTGAAAGCACGGCATCAGACAAACATGTCACCTTATGTCCTTCCTTGTGTCCTTCTGTCCCTTTAACACCATGGAAAGCTCTCTTGACATTTTAAGGATTAGAGGGGACGCATGTTATGTAGATGCCATGGACAGCTTATGAGGCAGCGGGCCCCAACAGATGAAACGCAAGCCACCTGTTGCTTGATAAGTGCCTCATCAGTTCATGGGCATCACCATTTGAGGCACCTAGAGGTCAGCACAAGGGAAAGGCCGGGCAGCCATACTGCTCACCTGCTGGGTTGATTAGAGCTAACACAGGCACATGCCCAGGACATTGTGGCACTTGGCAAGCACCCCAAACATGCAGGAAGCTGTAGCGATCCAACCACATTGCATGCCGGTGCCAAACCTGACCATGATGTGAAGTCCGTGCACCAGGCAGCCGCCATGCCATTGCTGTGACACTCGAGCCCTCACCATTGCCGGCATGCTGACCAGGAGGGGGCTCAGAGCCACATGCTGGGGCATGGGGAAGAGCAAGAGAGGGAGGGCCTTCAGTGGCAGCAGCTTCGATATGCCCCATCATGGTTGCCCCTTGTGATCCTGGCTCCTGCTGCTGAGGGGTAGGAGGTGTTGGAGATGCTGCTGCATGCAACCTTGAGCTGGACGGGGTTGAGTTGTTGTCTGCTACATGCCCAAGGCTGACTGCTGCTTGCAAGCCAAGCACCAGCTCCTGGTGTGGCCCTTTTGCCACCCACTCCACCTTTCCCCAGTGCTGTTGCACGCTCCCCCAGGGCCAGTCAGGAGCCTTCCACACCAGCTCCCACACACTGTTGCCAAGGCAGCTGACGAGAAAGGGAGGCGGTGGCCTTTGCAGTGTGGGCAAGCCATTGCTTGGCACGCACACCAGCACCACCAGCTGCCCCTCCCTTCTGATGTTCCAGTTTGGTGTGCGAGCCGGTTGGGACAAGAACGGGAGGAATGCCAGGTCCAGGTCTCTCAGAAGTGTTGCATCAACATTGTGCTGCATTGCAAGATCATTTGCTGCGCCACGGCTGACCAGAAGGAGATCCTGCAGCTGCTGAGCCTTGTTTAGCACCACCCGTACACAGTCCGGCATCTGCAAGGGTGTGGCTAGCAGGCCCGGTGATGAAAGAGGGCAGGCTGTACCCAGGGGCTGTTGCACAGGTATCTGTGCACAGCTCATCGGCCCGCTCCTGGTGGCTACTTGCCGACCTGGTGGTACGGCCTGGCCTGCTTGTGGGGTGGTGATGGCTGGTGCTGGGCCATTTCCCATTCCCTGCAGCAGCCACACCATGCAGTGTGTCAAGCCAGCAACCACCCTGCTGATGACAAGCGCCTACAGCTGTGGTGTGCCCTGTTGTGCACTTGCCTGGCGGGGCAACAATGCCCCGTGGTTGCCTTGGTACCTGGCGCCCCGCTTGCCCATCATACCTGCACGTCAAGCACGAGGCTGTTGCAAGACTAAGAAGAATCAATGCCACGGTGGCTCGCTGAACCCCAAAGCTCGGCATGGCACACTGTCATCCATTGCAAGCGAAGAGCCCAGGGAGGGTGTGTAATAGTACAGTGCAGGTGAGGGCGCTGGCCCACAGCTGCAGCGCAACTGCCATGCCATGTGTGCTACCTCCTTGCTGGGTCGCACTTTGTTCAAGAAGTTCAGTGTGGGTGCCCAACGATGAGAGGTGGCGGGCAGTGCTCAGGGAGGGTGGCCAGCAAGCTGCTGCAGACAAGCCCCTATAGGCACTCCTGTGTGTCAGAGGTCTTGAACTAACCTCCAGTGCTGGGCAGCCCAGGCAGGCCTGCTAATGGCAGCCCTTGAGCTGCTAGTGGAGGAGCCATTGCCTGAAGTGCACCCGGGCCAGCCTGGCCAGCAGCCATGCATGGTGTTGGCCACCCTGTGGGTGTGGCCCCTCCCCTTGTTTGTGCAGCTGCTGACAGTACTGGGTCATGGCCTGGGCTCCATGGGGCGCCTGCTGCTGGTTGCTGTCTGAAGTCACGGCGTGAGCTGAGCGCACTCTCCCCACCTGCAAGCACAGCACCAAGCTGACATGAGGATGACTAGCAACTACAGCACCAGGTTGAACACAACACAACCATGGCAGTATATCTTTGCTGACTGTAAACAGCAGACATGTAACTCAGTCGGAGCAATTACTGGCACGCAATGGGTGGGTAGGTAGACATGTTAGCTTCAACAATAGAGAGAGGGAGCGTCATCAGTACAGATGCCAAGGTTGATGCTCTTGCCTCCCTTCTGTAAACATAACAAACTGACCACTGTGCCAGTCCTGATCTTTGTAAAGCAGCAGACATTTAATCAGCCTCATACACGCATTGCACAACTGTCACCAACACATAAGGAATTCCCTTGCAGCTAAGACTGACCTGGGGTGGCAGGACCAGCAAGTAGTATAGCCTGGGGCAGGGCCCGCACCTCCAGCACCAGCAGGTGGGGCCCACCCTGCTCAGGCTCAGCCCTCCGCGCCTTGAACCGCCCGGTCATCTGAAGGTTGCAATCCCTGACCCAGGCTTTGATCCTCATTCTCTTGTACACTGTGGATTGGTGGATGGATGTATCAACTCTGAGGCGCCATCTGACCTTGACGCCACAAGACAGCGTAGCCACACACAACAGGTGCAGGCTGCCCAAACCCTGGTGACCTCCAGGGGCATGGGGCTGCCCCGTCTGCTCCAATGCCAGGGCCACGAGAATGGGCACACAGGATCCTGGCACAAACCCCTCCAAACCCAGCTGTTCTACAATGGGCATCTGCACCACTTCAAGGCATCTGGCGCCAACACTGTACGTGCCCCATTTCTTGACATGCGGCAGTGGGTCAACCCCAGGCCCGGCTGTAGCCACCAGGGCAGCAGCAGCCAGGCTGTCAGGTGCAGCCGCTGGCCCAGGAGCTGGTGAAGGCCCCGCCCCTTTAGGAGGGACGGGGGCTTGGCCATGGGCTGCAAGCAACAAGGCAGTTGTGCCTAACGTGTTGTCCAAGTGCATGCGTGATCCATGCGCTTGCATGGTGATGCCAGCAGCTCATCACCATAGCCCCTTAGGCTGACCTGGAGGACCTGGTGGCCCCTACTGTGTCCTCTTGGAGCGCCGCTGCTGCTTGTGTCACAAACAGGATACACCATGCACCTAGTGCCTGGTGCTTAGTGGCTCTCGCAGCCTTGGTGTAGGCTAGCCTTGGTGCTGCTAGTGTTGTGAACACAATGCACCCAGCCTAGTAGCCACAACCACCACAACCACAAAGCTCCTGCGGTCATGTGGGTGTGGCGCTAGGTCAGGGGCAGGGACTCACCAGCAGTGCCTGGTGATTCAGGCAGGGCTGCTGGCAATGGTGCATCATCTCCTGACATGGGCTCCATCATATCCATGTCCTGGTCATCATCTGCATGCACACAGGATGGGCAGAGACAGCAGAGCCGCTCTCTATGACATGGTGCAAGCATTCATGACATGTGGCTGCAGGGCCAGACAAAGTGGGGCCGCTCATGCAGCAGCAGAAGTCTGGGCTGGTGGTATGGGCTAGACCGTATGAACTGCTTGCTATAATTTTGATGTGGCTGTGCTTGCTGCCATCATGTGCAATTTACAACCAGCCTGGCAGTAGGTTGGCAGCATACCTGTGTCAGCCTCATCACTGGTGGCGCTCGTTTCACAACGCCCTGAGCCACTGCTTCCTTTCACGCGACCCTCAGCTGCTGCCAGCTCTGAGCCTGTGCACGTACTCTGCCTGCCAGCCGTTGTGGCTTGTTCACTGCTGCCGGTGTGGGTGAGGTTGGAAGCGGCAGCTGGCGACAGTGCTGCTTCACTGCTCACTGCACATCACAAGCACAGCACCAAGGAGCAGCAGTGACCTCAGGCAGGAGGAGGATGGCCCAGTCCGTTCTTGATGCTGGATAAGAACCACTTCTGTGCATGCTGCCATGGAGCAGGTCGTGGAGCCAGGTCGGAACCAGGCTGGCATGGTCTCTGAAAGACGAAGGAAGTAATTGGCTCATAAACTAATGCGCCGGGGTTGACCAAGATTGCTGTTACGTGGAAGGCACCACTGCTGGGAGCCCCTGCATGCACCACTGCTATGCATTGTCTACCTATAAGCATCCTCAGGCAATGGCAACCTCAGTGCCTGGCCGCTGGCGCAGCTCAGCTGCAGCTGTTGACCAAGGTGGCTACCTTTCTGGCGCCTGGGATGGCAGGCCTTGGCAAGAGCACGGCTTTGCATAATCCAGGGTGGAAGTCAGGTGCATAGCAGCTCTTGACTGTCTCACCAGCCCTTTGACTGTCTCACTATGCATGCCATCTAGCCTATGGGCTGGCAGATTAGTTAAACCCAAGGCTGTGGCAAGCACAGAGCCAAGGCGCCAGGTGCAGCTGCTGGCCCAGGAGCTGATGCGGGCCCTGCCCCATCGTGGACAGTGGGGGCTTGGCCATGGGCTGCAAGCAACAATGCTGGTGTCTCCTTCTCACTGTATGCATGCAAGCACATGCATGTGACCGGTTGTTGGTCGTTGGTGCGATCGTGAGCGGCAAAACATTGGTGGCAGGCTATCCGTGAGGTCAGGGTCAAGGACTCACCGCGGACACTTGGTGCCACCTGCAATGCTAGTGAGGGCGACGCTTCAGCTCCGGGCAATGGCTCTACTACTGCCATGTCCTGGTTCTCATCTGCATGCACAGACAGAGACAGCAGAGCCATCCTGTCCTGCATTAAGTAGCCAATCATTACACGATGCTTGAGTATGTGCATCATTTCATGCAGCAGCCGTGGCGTGGGGCTGGGGGTGTGAGCAGACTGCTTGCAATGCCTGCCTCCCACAACTAGGTCCTTTCATGAGGCACCGTCTGCCTGGCAGTTGGTTGAGCAACATGCGTTTTTCAGCCTCACCTGCAGCAAGGGACAGCACTTGGCGTCTCACGCCACATTGTCTCTTAGCTTGACTCCCTGCTGCTGCCTCCCCAGACCTTGTGCGCTTGCTCGGCCTGCCATCTGTTGCAAGTTGTGGGCTGAGGTCTGCCTGGCTTGGAGCTGCGGCTACAGCGGGTGACGGCACTGCTCCACTGCCCACTGCGCACCACAGGCAGAGCACCACAGGACAACAGTGACCTCAATCACATCATGGACGGTAATAAAGGATGGCCTCGTGTTTGGGAAGGGTGCTGAATAGAAAATAGTAGGGCAGGGAGTACAAGGAATCGTGCCGAGTTGACAAGTGTGTGGGCAGCAAAGGGTAGCAGCAGGGTGCTTGAGGGGCAGTCAGTTTCCTGAGCACACTCGTCCCTTTGCTTCTGATTCCTTTAGATTGGGCATCACCATTGTACACTTTTCATTCCCTTGGGGCAGACACATCACTTCTGTCAGTAAGGACCAAGCGTGATGGGATCGACCCTAGCTCATTGAAATCATTGCCATCAGCCCATGTGAATTGGCACAGCATGCAGCTTACATGTTGTGCAGGCAGGCCTAGGCCATGGCAAAGTTGCGGCCTGGCCACGAGGGCAGCTTGCTACCAGTATCCGAACACCCCTGCTCGCATGTGAGCACCTGCCGAGATTGCTGCACTGCACAGCCCAAGGTGACAGTGAGGTGCAAACTGGGTCACTGGTTGTCTCACCAGCATTAAGGGCAGGGGTCTGAGCAGGGATTTGCTCCAAGAGGCGTTGGATGGACTTCCACAAGGTCCAGGCAATCATCGTAGAGCTCATTCCAGCACACCTCAGCAGGGTCGCTGCATACACCTTTCGTAGCGCCTCCAGCTGGGCAGCACCGTGGGGGCTGCTGAGCCACTCCTCCATGCGCATGTATGCGTCTGCCAACATGGGAAGTTCACTGGCAGGGAGGTGCTTGTCCAGCATGTTTACCACAGCTAAGATAAGGCCCTTCGCTGCCCTTGGTCCAGGGTCAGGCTTGACTTCTAAGCGCAGCAGCAACAGCAGCAGCAACAGCAGCATTAGAGGCAGATGAGGTTGCAATAGTGAGGTGCAGATGGGTGCATGTCGAGGGCTGGTTCACAGATACTTATTAGGCAACTGTCGACACATATTGAGCTTTGCAGGCCATGAGGCAGGCTTCACCTGGCTCCTCAATGGTCAGGTCAATCACGTCCTCTCTGCCACTTCCAGCCAGCCTTGTTCTCAGGGCAGACCCTCCTGAGCACAGGGCACTGAATCGCTTGCCATGTGACAGAACAGGCTGTGGCTGAGGCCAAGGTCACCGTGGCACCTGTGATTTGTACAGGTGTGCACATGACCTGATGCTGTGTGGCTCATGCATCAATGCTGGCTGCAGCTACGCTGGCTGGGCATGTGCCAGCATGGATTGCCTGCATACAGCTTGTCACATCTGTCTCACACTGCTGTTGTCCTTTTACAGTCAGTTTGTCCCAAGTGGCTCACCCCTGCTCCCCTTGTATCATAGTTATCCACACTGCATACTATAGCTAGGCTCATCATGCCTACCAGATGGGGTGCCAGTAGCAACGGGATGAGATGGATAAGGCCCCTCCTCTTCCAATGCCACGGCAGCAGCAGCAGCAGCATTAGAAGCAGTAGCAGCATCAGCAGAAGTCATGCTACCTGCATGCAGAGCAGGCAGCAGAAGCTGCGTCACAAAGCAAGCACATGCACCTACGAAGAACAGCTGATGGGCCCAAGGCTGAGCCTATCATGCACGCCCTGTGTGACACTGTGTATGCCACATCAGCATTTACGCAGAAGACCAGGCCTGCGCACGCACCACACCGCCTTACATACTAAACCTTAGCTAGGCCTTATCTTGCCCTGGGCAGGCAGGGGCTGAGCATTAGTGACTCACTGCTCGCACCAGGCAGCTCTGCTTGCAGGTCAGGTGGCTGCGCCTCAGCACCAGGTGCTGGTGGCAAGGCCCCAGGGCCCTGGGCTGTACCTGGACACAGGAGAGGGGAGAGCAGCAAGATGGACGTCAGTCGGGGTGAGCACTGCCGCGCCTACACCACGCATGACATACTCATACATACTCATACCTAGGCTAGGCACTGCAGCAAACGACTTAGATGCTCAACTCCACCCCTACCCCAGGCATGAGATAAGCACACACACCCTAACATTCCAAACTCATACCCACCTCTGGGCCAGACTGACTGACCTGGGGTGGCCTGGCCAGCACTCGCTGCAGCCTCACTGAGGGGCCGCACCTCCAGCACAAGCAGCCGCTCCACTGCTTGGCCTGGCTCAGCGCGTTGTGCCTTGCAGCGGCCAGTCAGAGCAAGACCGCAGTTCTTCACCCAGGTGGAGATTTTCACGCTTTGGGGGCTTCGTGCCTTCATGGACCACCTGCCGTCAGGTCGCCGGGTCGCTTCGTATGGCAGCTGGCCTTGGTCGGCGCCAGTGCTGCCAGAGGGATGCACCAAGACCACCAGGAGCTCGACTTTGTCCGCCCCACACTCGTGCAGCCCAAACTGCAGTGCCATGGGCTTTGGCAGGTACTCCAAAGTCCTGTCAGTGAAGCCCTTCAGTTGGGTCCAGCTGTCAATGTGGGGCTGGGGGTCTGCCTCAGGCCCGGCTGTGGCCACGACTGTGGGAGCGTGCCATTGACTTGACATGGACTGTGTGCCAGGCAGCGGTGATTGGCCCACCAACTCCTCGTGCATGGCAGCAAGGTCTTGGGCTGCACAGGTTAAAATCAGGCATGCAGAGGAATGCAGAGGCAAGCAGAGGCAGGTAGCACAGCAGAGGATGGGGGCTGGCAGCCATCCAGTCCAGTCCAGTCCAGGGATGTGGTTTATTGGCAGCTGCTGGATGTGGACCACCAAGTTGTACCAACACTAGGCTGTTGTGGTAGCCCTCACAGACACACATGTGTGTGTGTTGCAGCAGGTACAAGTGCAAGTCCTTATGTCGAGGGATGTTTGGAAGACTAAGAGCAAGCAAGTGGCTTCATGTCAGGACACACCATCCCTCACACCCCTATCCAGTGGCTACAGGGGCAGAGCATGTCACACAGCAGGTGCAGGTAGGGCAGGCCAGCAGTGGTGAGGGTGGTGGCAGCCAGTCACGCTACCTGAAGCTTGTGAGCAATCTCACTGCCACTGGCACGCTATTTGAGTTGTGCCACTAGCACGCTGCTGTGAGGTAGTGTGTACAAGCAGCTAGTTTTAAGCAGCCAGGTGTGTGTCGTGATAAGGGTCAGTGACTCACTGCTTGCGCCAGGCACCTCAGGGTGGGGTGGAAGTGAAGGCGCCTCACTTTCAGGCGCTGGCAGCATGGCTCCAAAGCCTTGGGGGGTGTCTGCATGTATAGGATAGGATGGGGTCGCACTCTAGCAGCAGCGGCAGCAGCAGCAGCAGCAGCAGCGGCAGCGGCAGTGGCAGCAGCAGCAGCAGCGGCAGCGGCAGCAGCAGCAGCGGCGGTGGCAGAAGCAGAAGATGCGGCAGCAGCAGCAAAACGTACAGAGTAGGCTGCAGCGATTGAGTGCAGGCAAGGCAGCAACCACGCACAGTGTGTATCCTGACGGCTCTGCCACCAGTCAATCACAACCCTGCACTCACCTGGCTCCTCCTGGGCCAAGTCAATGACGTCCTGTCCACTGCCAGAATCCAGCTCTGCACAAGTGCACCAAGCCCACCCAGGCACATGTCACAGGCTGCCTTGCTGCATCATGTCACGCACTTCACACATGGGCAAGGCATGCAAGCCACGCAACCAGGGAGTGCCAGCATCGCTGCCTTGGATATGGCATTCTTCCACCGCTTGGCAAAACTTCAGTTGAGCGTTCAGGCAGCACTTTTGCATCAGTGAGTGGAAGGCTGGCTGCTGGCAGGTGGCAGTGATGTGCAGAGGGGCTTCAGCTGCCTCACCAGCATAAGCTGGGGCAGCAGCAGGCTGGGCCACAGGGTCTTGTTGACAGTACCCTCAGTCACAGCTTGGGAAGGCCCTTTGCCCTGACCTGTCACATCCTGACCACTGCCTGCCTGGCCTGGGGCTGGGACAGCAGCTAGTGCAGGTGAGGGTGCTGCCTGCCTGCCCCTTGCTGCCCAGCCCCTGCAGCCAGTAAGGCCAGCCGCATAAGCTGCCCTGGTGTAATGTGGTGTGATGTGCACCTTCTAGCAGCCGTGCCATGTCCCAGGCATTCATGGCACCAGGTGAGCTGCGCAGTGTGGGCCAGCCTGCTGTGGCCATGTGTGAGAGCTGTGGGGTCAGGGACTGGCTCACCAGCAGGGGCTGATGCCTCAGGGAGGGCTGCAGGCGCCACCTCCATCTCCTCCGGGCCCTGGTCTGATGCTGCAGGCAGGGTGGGGAGGGCAGGCAGGGCAGACCTAGTTACACGCAGTGCACGGGGTTGCAAGGGTCAAGGCAAGGTGAAGACGCACCGGAGTAGCAGCAGCAGCAAGCACCTGGCTATCTGGTGGGGTGGTGCATGGCACCTAGAAAGCAGGAGGTGCAGCAGAGACCTGAGATCAGCTGCTGTGGTAATGCATGGGAGTCTTGCTGCCATACAGCCCAAGGTCAGGGCTAGGGTCAGGGCCAGGGCCAGGGCCAGGGCCAGGGCCAGGGCCAGGGCCAGGGCCAGGGCCAGGGCCAGGGCCAGGGCCAGGGCCAGGGCCAGGGCCAGGGCCAGGGCCAGGGCCAGGCAGCTCACCTGGCTGTGGCACACCAGCTACCAAGTCAAGCTCATGAGGCCCACATCCAAGATGTCTCTGAACAGCTGCTGCAACTGCTACAGCTTGCCCTGCCTCAGGGCTCTGGTCCGCATCGGCATCAGCATCCGCTGCCTTGCGTTTCATACCAGTCCTGAAGCCGGGGCCCAGGCTGCCCTCCTCACCTGCAAGCATGGTATCAGGCCAGCAGCCAGCTATTGCTCAAACCAAACCGCTTGCTGCCCTGCAGCTATGCTCCCAGCGCCCTGAGACCTGGGTCACCTGAGATATCGCCGTGCTCAAGCTCAGGTTGAGGGTCACAGAGTGGGTAGGAGGCACCATCAGGAGTGGTGGTGGTCATGGTGGCTCCCGCTGCAACATGCCCATCTGCGGCACCCTGCTGCGCACATGGCTGCTGCTGCCCCTGCGAGCCCATGTTGCTGATCGGCGGGGCAGGGTGGGCTGCTGGTCCAGCTGCAGCTAGAGTGCTGGGCAGCACTGCTCCAGACTCCACGGCCTGTGGGCACAGCCACAAATGCATGGTCAGGGTCATACCAGCACTGGCACTGCAGCTGGCATGTGCCTGCAGCTGGGTGGGCTGTGGCTTACTCCTACCTGGATGGGTGGTGACATGGCATCAGCCAGGAAGAACCTGCCTCCAGCCCCTGAGGTGCCCAATGCCCCAGCTGGCACACCTGCAGGCAAAGCATCCTGGCCATGGTCAGTACCTGGGAGGTGGTAGGACCCTCAACCGTCTCGCCAGAAGCAGGGGCTGGTGCAGCAGCAGGCTGGGATGGCCCTGTACCCCCCCAGCAGCACCAGCAGCAGTGCCAAAGAACTAGGGGCTATGATGACAGTTCAAGCATCTGCTGAAGGAGGACTCTGGCATCCAGAGCAGCTCCACACCAGCAACTCAAGGACCACTGTAGCATCCATTGGTCCACACCCGCAACAACAGGCAGTAAGCCAGGGTAAGCATACCCATGCAGCATGCAGCATGCAGCAGCAGAGGCATGGAGTCATGGAGTCTGCGTGACCTGGATGCAACGTGCTGCTGGCCCTGCCCTTGCTGGAGCTCGCCTCCTTCACCCACACTTGCCATGCATGCAGCGTATAAGGCATCGCACCAAGACGATGGCCAGGCACAGCAGCAGAAGGTTGCAGTGCAAGGCAGGGTGCTCAACTCCACCCCTACCCCAGGCATGAGATAAACACCCACACCCTAACATTCCAAACTCATACCCACCTCTGTGCCAGCCAGACTGACCTGGGGTGGCCTGGCCAGCACTCGCTGCAGCCTCACTGAGGGGCCGCACCTCCAGCACAAGCAGCCGCTCCACTGCTTGGCCTGGCTCAGCTCGCTGTGCCTTGCAGCGACCAGTCAGAGCAAGACCGCAGTTCTTCACCCAGGTGGAGATTTTCACGCTTTGGGGGCTTCGTGCCTTCAGGGACCACCTGCCGTCAGGTCGCCGGGTCGCTTCATATGGCAGCTGCAGGCAGCCAGGGCCTTGGTCAGCGCCAGTGCTGCCAGAGTGATGCGCCAAGACCACCAGGAGCTCGCCTTTGTCCGCCCCACTCTCGTGCAGCCCAAACTGCAGCGCCAGGGGCTTTGGCAGGTACTCCAAGCTCCTGTCAGTGAAGCCCTTCAGCTGGGTCCAGCTGTCAATGTGGGGCTGGGGGTCTGCCTCAGGCCCGGCTGTGGCCACGACTGTGGGAGCGGGCGATTGAGTTGTCACAGACTCCCCTCGCATGGCACCGTGTTTATGGGCTGCACGTATCAAAACAGCCATGCAGAGGCATGCAGAGGCGAGCAGAGGCAGGTAGCACAGCAGAGGATGCAACCTGATCACCGAATTACCCAAGGGCACCTCCTTCGCCGGGAAACCCACGTCAAAGCAAAGGATGGGAGCTACTGCTTATCACCTACTGCTTATTGTGTGTATGTACCAGTAGCTCGCCTCTGGCAGCAGGTGTGCTTTGTGCTGGGAGGTCAAGTGACTCACTGCTTGCGCCAGGCAGCTCAGGCGGGGGTGCAGGTGCCGGCACAGCAGCTCCAGGCAGCAGCTGCATGGTCCCAGTGCCCTGGTCTGCAGCTGCATGCAGGGGAGAGGGGCAGCTGCGGGGTCAGCCAGCCACTGCAGGTGCTGGTGGGCCATGTGGCACTGCACTGCTGTCAGGCGCACCCAAACGCAGGGGTGAGAGCTGATGCAAGCACTGGGCGCGGGAGCAGTGGGACGGCAATGAGACCACATGGCAGCGAGAGGGTGACATAGAGGGTCAGGCTGAGGACAGCTGTGGTGGGCCACTGGGTCACAAACCAAGTCAATTGGTTAGGCTGAGAGATGCAGCAAGCGCACCAAGGCTGAGCTGGCAGCTGAACCCACCCAGCCCACCAAGGGCAAAGGCAAGGCCCAGGGCAAGGCTGCCAAAGCCAAGCCAGCACCACAGCAAGGCAGGTGGTTGGACAGGGATTGCGACGCATCGTTGAACATGCAGCGCATTGGAAAGAGCAGGCAGCGCCCACTGAAGCTGTGCTGGTGGCCAGAGCAAACAGCTCTGCCAGCCAAGGGCAAGGAGTACCCAGGCCTGGGCTACAAGTGGCTGCGTGACTGCCCACCCAAGGCCCAGCAGCAGCAGCAGTAGCCTGCTGTGGCACAGTAGTGTATGCCCCCCCATGTGAGCTGTCATCAGCTTACAATTAGTGCATGCATGTTATGCCAACTCTAGACCGTAGCCCCGGTCACAGGGGTCAGAAAATTGTTGAGAAGGTATGTGCATGTGCCATGTGCATGCGAACGTAATTCAACTCCTTAACACCATCTTGAGTGGTCCCGCTAGTGGTCTCTAGAGGTCCCTAGTACTCCAACTTCCCAGAGGAGGCCCTAGTGAGGGAAGAGGGGGCTGAGAGATGTGGGGCAGAGACATGGATATGACGTGAAAGTGTTGGCTGGGCTGCTGTCTAGACTGCTGCAGTGCACAGCCCAAGGTGGCAGTGAGGTGCAGGAGGACCGCCAACTGTCTCACCGGCATTGGAGGAAGAGGTTGCTGCAGGGGGTTGCCCCAGGATGCGTTGGATGGACTCCCACAGAGTCCAGGCTGTCGTCTTGGAGGTCCTTCCCTCAAACATCAACAGGTTCCAAGTGTATGCCTTGCGTAGTGCCTCCAGCCGGGCAGCACCATGGGGGCTGTCTAGCCACTCCTCCATGCGCTTATATGCCTCTTTAAGCGTGGGCACTTCACTGGCAGGGAGGTGCTCGTCCATCATGGCCCCCACAGTGACGACAAGGTCCTTTGCTGCCATTGGATCTGGCTGTTGTCCAGGGTCAGGCTTGACATCTGAGCGCAGCAGCAGTAGCAATAGAGGCAGATGAATTTGCAACAGTGAGTTGCAGGTGGGTCCATGTCAAGGGCTGGTTCACAGGTGCTGGTTGCACGACTCATCCCGGTTGCATGTTCTTTAGGTTTGAATGGAAGTGAAAGCGTCTCACTTTCGGGCGCTGCCAGTTCAGGCAGCACTCTTGCATCAGTGAGTGGAAGGCTGGCTGGCTGCTTGCAGGTGGCAGTGCTGTGCAGAGGGGCTTCAGCTGCCTCACCAGCATAAGCTGGGGCAGCAGCAGGCTGGGACACCTCTGGATCACCCTCATCAGGGGCACCACCCATGCCTGCAGCAGGCTGGGATGGCCCTGGTCCTTATGGGCTCATGTCTAGTGTGCACTACATGGCCGTGTTGCTGGGCAGTTGCTGGACCATGGCTCTGACCCATGATATGTTATAAATCTCTGTCCCCTGGCCTTGACCCCCAGCCCCTCACCTGAGCAGTCTTGTCGGCCATGAAGGGGCCCAGGGCCACAGAGTGGGGCAGGCGTCGCAACAGGAGGGGTGGCGGCTCCACAGGCAGCCACTGACATCTGTCTGGCAGTGGCTGCAAGCTGGGCACCCTGACCCTGCTGGTGGGGTGTGTGAGGAGGTGGGCAGGGTAGCGCTGCAGGCACTGGTGGGGTGTGCATGCTGGTGGGACCATGAGCTGTAGAGCCAGGGCTCGATGCTGCACGCAGCCCCAACACCAGACTTCCACCCGGTGCCTTGCCCACCCACTTGATCGCCTCCCACAGCTGCAGCATGCTGGACCATGGAAAGTCAGGGGCCTTCCATAGCAACTCCCAACTGCTGCCATGGATGCGCGCCAGGAATGGAGGTGGGAGCTGAGGTGACCTAGACTGCCCGCCATGACGCACACACACTGCCGCATCCAAGCTCGTGTCCCTTGCGCTGTGCCACTCTAGTCGAGGCGCTGCTGTGGCCATGAGGTGGCGGGTGTGGTGGCTGCCATCTTGAGACCCAGGCGTGATGGCCACTGCCAGTGCCTGCTGGCCAACCACAGCTTCCATCTGCAGCGTCTGTATCTCTTGTGGAGAGTGGCTCACAACTTCAGGCCGCAGTGTAGCAGCAGCAGCAGTAGCAGCAGCAGGGAGGGGAGCTGGCACCCCAGCAAGGAGTGCACCCAGGCCCCAGCTCCCAGCCTCCAGCGTAACATCCCAAGGAACGCAAACCACTGGCACCATGCTGCTGTCCCACCCACTGTGCAAGTCCACCTTGGATGCAGCTGTGGCCATGCTGGTGAGGATGTGGAGGCTGTCAGCAACAGGCACAGGTGCAGCGGCCTCAAGCCATGCACATTCGCCCGCCAGGAGCTGCTGCTGCAACGCCTCTGCCATCATCAAACAGTCTAGCACTGTCTCAGGCTGGGCTGATGCAGCCTCCACAGAAGGGCAGGCTGGCCCAGAAGCAGCAGGAGGGGGCGCCTGGTTCCCCTGTCCGCCATCTTCCTCGGTCCTGCTGCCGGCATCAATGGCCTGGGCAAGGGATGGGGTGGAGGCCATCGCTGGCTGGGCGGCTGGCAGGAGCTTGGCTGGGGCATCAGCCAGGGATGCAGGCTGACGATGCTCCTCCTTCTCCCTCTTGCAAACAATGCAATCGATCCAAGGCCATGGCTGCAAACACATCGTGCCAGCAGGCATTGTTGGCATGTGCTGCTTGTGCTGTTTGCAAGCGTTCAAGTCTGCCCAAATATACACTGATCAAGGCACCTCAACCAATGGTCACACCTTACACCAGTGCCTGCTTTGAGCTAGGTACCTCACTGTTCTTGCACTTGCCTGGTGCAGTGGTGTTGCTGCGTCGTGCTCATTACGCAGGCTGCTACCCTGGGAGCAAGGGTCAGCCTGGCCTACCACACCTGCAGGCGGGCACAAGCTGGAATGAGGTCGCCCATCACCGTAGAGGAGATGCACCCGGCAGAATGTCAGCAGAGTGAGCATGGAGAGGACACAGCCTGCGAACATCCACACACAGCACCTGCACATGCAGGGGCAGGCCTCATGGGTGCATGTATGGCACATGCGAACGCGGAGCACATGGACAAGAATGATGGAAGCACGCTCAGGCCGGGTGCAAAGCAAGTGTCTGAGGGCAGGTTGACTGAACTGCAAGATCAGCGTCACCCCGGCCCTTGTTGTGATCCCTTTCTGCTCATCCCAGCCCTTACCATCACGAGCATGCGGAGTGGGGCACTTAGCGGAGCTGAAGGGCGAGGCATGAGGTGCAGCGGGAGGGGCATCCAAGAGCTGTTGCTGCACTGCATCTGAGCTCACAGCGACAAGAGAGGCCTGCACACACACAGGAGGACACACACACACACACACACACAAACACACTGCTGCCACATTCCAACGAACGCAACGATATGGCACAGTGTCACCAATAGCAGCAGAGCCTGGTGGGGTAATGGCGTGCGTCATTGCCAGCATGGTTGTCATTTATCTTGCTCTGCCCCAAATGGTATAAAATTCGCATGGTATCGTTATCACCTGCCTCCACTGATGCCAGGCTAATCAGCAGGGACCAGTATGGGCCAGTACAGTGAGCATTCATCCTCAAGTTGTAGTCAAGCTTGGTGCGTGTCTGCAGCTGTGCACATGGTGCCCCAGGCACGTGCCTGCTGGGTTGGTGGCAGCGCATGGTGCTCAGGGTGCACGCAGCTTCTTCTGAGGCCCAGGTCAACCTGGCCTTGTACACCTGCAGACAGGCACAGAGAGGCAGGAGGGCAAGCATGGGCCAAAGAGGGAGGCCCCCTGGTTGTAAGCCAGGGTATACCAGGCAAGTGTGCACCCTGCACCTAGTGCTGGGCGGGCAATTCTTAGTAGCGATTTTCGACGTCAGCCGTGAAGTCTGAAGTTGCTCCTGTAAAGGGCACGACCGTCTCAAAGCACATCGCGCAATTACTCACCTGTACCTGCACCCTGCACCTGCTCCAGTGCAACAACAGCTACTGGCCTTTGACCTTTACTACCCCCGACTAGCGTGTGGATCCCGGGTGGTTTGTTAAGCAAGACATGCGTACTGCAGCCAGTTGCTGTCTGTCACGTTGCTCTCACACCGGCAGGGGCAGAAGGGGGCTGGGTCTGCCATAGTCCCTACTCTTTGAATAATCAGAAGCGTGACGTAGTAAAAAAAGGGGGGCACAGCTGAGGGGGCCACAGCTGAGCCTGTCCTGCACACCTCAATGCTTCACTGCCTCTAATACTTAACTTCTTAAGCGGCCAACCATGCATGCAGGCACGTAGGCAGCGGTGATGGGTGATACATGTATCGATACAGGCGATACGAGAAAATACGCAAAACACTACAATACAGCAATACAGAGGCGGGACTTGCTGGCCGGCCCTGTGACTTTTGCGTACGATAGATGTATTTTTGTATCACCGTACTCTCCCTTTCGATTCCCTATTCCGAATCGTTTTTTGTGAAGTATATAAAGCCGCCGACGCAGCTTATCATCGTCACCACGAGCTCCTTATGCACGATGAACAACGCTCCCAAATGTCTCTCAATTGTCAAGCGGCAGTGGTTAAGGAGCGACTACCTGAGAGACCTCGCAAGCTGTCTGTGGGCCTTCTCCAAGCCGCAACCCTGCCGCACACCCTGCCCATCACACCTCCTGCTTTGCACCGACCCTGCACCGGCAAGGCCCATGAGAACTGGTTGCAACCTGCTAAGATGCAGTCCACCCTGCAAAGGGGAGGCGGGCCAGGGCAAAGGCTAGGGCGGTAGGCCAGGCCGGGGCGGCAAGCAGGGTGACTGCTTTGCCGCGGGCAAGGTCGAGGGAGGTGGGCCGGGCTGGGCAAAGGCTGGGGTCACAGGACAGGCAAGGGTGGCAACCAGGCTGGCAATAATGTCCAGGGAGGAGGCGGCCGGTCATTCACGGGCAGCCGGCCAAGGCGGGGTGCTTGCTTTGGCCAAAGCAGCAGCATGGCCCGGGTGGCTGCAGGAGATATGCCGCCACTGCCAGCAGCGGCAGGAGGACCACGAGTTTATGTTTAGTGCCCCAGGTTTAGTGCCCCATGTGACGTGGTCAGGTGATAAGGCCAATAGAAAAAGACCATGACAGTTGACAATGTCGACCATATGATTCTTATGCGCGATTAATTGGGTGGGAGGCCCGCAGGCAGGTAGGCAGGCAGCGTTCTTGGCTCAGCCATACTTCTTGCCAGGCTAGGCTCACTACGCCATGAGACCACTGCAGTTGCCCTGGCTGCTGCTTCCTCTATAGTCCTGACCTTGGCCTTGGCTGGTGGTGGCGGTGCCTTGCCCAGAGCAGCATGCCTGGTCTGGGGCTGAGGCAGGTGTAGCAACTGGCGAGTCTGCTTCCTTTCAATCCTCCTGCTGCCAGGCCCCTTTGGCCAGCAGCAATGACACACCGCAGGTTAAGCCAGCTGTGCTGTACTTAGACCAAGGGCAGGGCTATGTGCTTGGACTGCCTTATGCTATGACAGCTGCTCATCCCTGCGCACCCAGCAAGGATGACTCACTGCCTGGCACATACGCTGAGCAAAGCATTCTTCACATGCTTGTTGTCAATGCTTACGCATGCAGACCTGGCCAGCTGATGGGGGCTGCATGTGAGGCCAGGGTCAGGCAGCGCACCTACCTGCCCCAGTTTGAGGCCTTGAATGTAGGCTGCCATGGGTGACGACACCCGCAGCTGGGGCTGGCGCTGCATCAGCCTGGGACGGCCCTGCCCCATGCAGGCTGCCATCCGAGCCTGCACCTGCACCAGCACCATCACCACCAACAGTGCTCTAAGGGCAGTGTTGATGGCAGGCCAAGGCACAGCGTATGCTACAGGGCTGAGATGAAAAACCATGAGCAGCAACAGTGACCCCCCACACCCCACAATGATGATGGTAGCAAGGTGCTGTGTGATCTAATTCCTATATAGTAGGCCACCAAGTATCCCCTGCCCTAGCGGGGGGACTAGCGTACCTAGGGTACCGAAGGTGCCTAGGGTGGCTAGAGGGCTGTGGGTGGGCTTGCAGCCCCAAACCCAGCCCACACCCTCCCATCGCCTATAGCCCTCTAGGGGCCCTGACACAAGCCCTCCTTTGGGCCGTGGCGTTGTGGGATCACAGATGTGTATCTGTTGCTTTGCCTCCCTGCTGCCTGTGTCATGTGTGAGGCCAAGGGATGGCAGCCCAGGAACTCACCCCTGGTGGTGGGTAGCCCAGTCAGGGCTGCTGGTGGCAGCTCCTCAGCTCCCGCAACCTCCTGGGCAGCGGCTTCCTGGCCTTGGTCTGAAGCTGCATGCAAGAAGGGAGGTGCAGCTGCGTGTAGACCCTGTCACCTCCAATGGACGAAGGGTCTGCTGGTGCAGTGTTCACATGCGCCCCTGTCTGGCCCTCCAGATCCGTGTCTGCTCTGTCCTTATCCACCACATGCCCACCAGGTGTTGGGTTCAGCAGCGCACCTGGGTCAACCTCACCACCGCCCACGCACAGCATGCGGGGAACTACGCCGCTGTGCCTCTTTCCAGGGCCTTCTGACAAATCCTGCTCTGTCCCTGTGCACTTGGGCTGCGTGACACCAGCTGTGGCTTGTGTATTGCAGCCGGGCTGGCCTGAAACTGCAGCTGCTCTGCTGTGTGCTGCGCGCACGACAAGACAAAATCAAATGTAACCAAAGGAGGCAGTCAGCAGGCCTGCAGATGATACAGATTACAGCTAGGACTGACCTGGGGTGGCGCATGCAGCCTGTGCTGTAGCCTGGGGCTGGGGCCGCACCTCCAGCACGAGCAGGTGGGGCCCACCCTGATCAGGCCCAGCCCTCCGCGCCTTGAACCTCCCAGTCAGCTGAAGGTTGCACTTGGTGACCCATGCATTGAGCTGCCGCTTTTTTCCAGACCACCTTCCTCGAGTGTCAGGGCTGACCACATAGAGCAGGTGCAGGCTGCCATGGCCATGGTCAGCACCAAGGGCATTGGGCCTCTCCAATGCCAGGGCCACTAGAATGGGTACACTTGGGCTTGCCTCACGCTCCAACCCAAGGTGCTTAACAACAAGGCTTGGCAATGTTTCAAAGCATCTTTCACTCAGGTCAATTCTGGCACCAACGCAGTATGAGCTCCACTCGAGAACATGCGGCAGTGGGTCAACCCCAGGCCCGGCTGTAGCCACCAGGTCAGCAGCAGCCAGGCTGCCAGGTTCAGCTGCTGGCCCAGGAGCTGCTGAGGGGCCCGCCCCATCAGGGGCAACTGGTGCTTGGCCATGAGCTGCAAGCAACAAGGCAGTTTCGCCCAAGGTGTTGTCCAAATGCATGCGTGTGCCTGTGTGCATGCAGGCTGTCTGTGCAGCTGCTGCCACCACCCTCTTGCGGCCATGTGGGTGTGGCGCTAGGTCAGGTGCAGGGGCTCACCAGCAGTGCCTGGTGACTCAGGCAGGGCTGCTGGCAATGGTGCTTCATCTCCTGACATGGGCGCCATCACATCCATGTCCTGGTCATCGTCTGCATGCGTACAGGATGGGCAGAGACAGCAGAGCCACCCTATATGACATGGTGCAGGCATTCATGACTGTAGAGCCAAACAATGTGGCTGTAGAGCCAAACAAAGGAGCGGCGCATATGCAGCAGCAGGGGCCTGGGCTGGTGGTGTGGACTGCCTGCAACCCGCATGATGGGGCTGTGCTTGCTGCCATCATGCATGTGCCACTTGCAGCCAGCCCAGCAGCAGGTCAGGCAGCACACCTTTGTCAGCCTCATCACCGGTGTCGTCAGACAGCTCGATGGGCTCCTCCCTGGTGCCACGTCCTTGCCCTGCGTTGATGCAGCGCATGAGCACGCGCCCCAGGGCATTAGGACCTCTGGCTGGGGGCTGGCAGGTGCAGTAAACCCCAACATCAAGCACACCAGCAGTGTGTTGTGCCAGGTGGCAGTGACTTGCAATGAGGCCAACAGCTGTGTAATCACAGCCAATGGAGGGCTGCAGTGCCCCTGGTCATGCTTGCCCCTGTGGCACATGTCCCTCCATCACAGCCACTTCCCCTCGCACCTGACTCAGCTGGGCCACATGCTCCTGGCTGCAGCCCTGGCTCTGGCTTGATGCCTGACCGGCAGCACAAGGGTAGGACAGCAGCAGGACAGTGAGGGTGGGGCAGCAGCCAGGTGGACAGTGGCAGGCATGACACCTCAGGGCTGGATGCACTGCCAGGACACTCACCAGCTTACAGCTGAGAGTCCTGGGAGGCGGCCTAAGGCTGAGGGCTGAGGTTTGTGCACTGATGAGCACGGCCTGGGTGCCCAGCTGGCCAGACCAAGGCCAAGGCTGACCTCATGTGAGGTCTGTGTGGACATGCCTGTAGCCTGACTGACTGCCCTGAGACTGTGACTGACTGCCCTGAGCCTGAGCACCGCCCCTTGTGACAGTGCAATGCAGTGAAGCCTTCAGCCGCCTCACCTAGAGTGAGCATAGCCCTGGCGCTGCCTATGACAGAGTCACTGCAAGGCTCACAGCTGCCAGCTAATGGGCCGTCAGCATGCGGTGCAAGCAACAGCGCCACCACCATTGACATGGCTATGCCAGCATGGGGTGCAGCACAGGGCTTAGCAGGGCAAGACTTGTCAACAGCCCACATGCTCGGTTGACATGCTTTACACCTAGCCATCTCATGCCTCATCCATGGTCAGCTTCCACCCACGTGAGTCATTACCGCTCTGCCACTATCAAGTCAGGCAGCGCACCTGGCTCATTTACGCCACCAGTCTGGCAGGCTGTGGCTGGCCTCGGTCCACTGCGGCCTTCCATACCACTCTGGTTCATCCCAGATGACTCAGCTGCAGTCCGCCCAGGCACCTCACCCTGACCCTGCAAGATGTCAGCTGCAGCCTGGCCACTGCCATCTTCCTTGCTGGGGGCTGGGGCTGCAGACAGAGGGGGTGCGGCTCCATGACTTGCTTCACGCGCACCCCCTGCGGCCAACACAACCAGCTCGTTCGGCAGCTGCCCTCATGGTCACATGTGCCTGACAGCTGGTCACGCGCATGAACCAGCCCATTTAAGTGTAGCGGTGACGTGACCCTGCACCAGGTTGCACCGGCACAGGGACAAGGGCAGCAGCAACCAGCTGGGTGTGCCAGTGACCTCCAGACACCTTCCTTGTGCCAGTGGACAGGCACAGTGGCAGCCTCAGGCAGACAGGTGGTGTCAGTGCTGCCCCACCCCATGAGAGCTCAGAGGTGAACACAACCCCGCATTGCGAGCAGTGCCTGGACTGCACAGGCTCCCTCAACAGACATGCCATCATAGGTAGGGTCAGGTTGCAGCATACCAAGGACACCCGTTATACCAGCATACAGCGGATGAGGATGGTGAAGTGCTGAAGCAATCAACAGCAGCACTGCCACACACCATCAAGTCACACACATGCAGCTTGGTTGCCACGTGCATAGTGCTAGCTATCAGCATGCAGAGTTTCAAATCAAACATCAGGGGCTTGTAGAACTGAGCGCCATTAGTTCCTGTAAGTGGCTCTGTTCTGCAACATCTGACATTCGGCCTAGCTATTTGCAGCCAATGCACATAGCATAGGCATGCACTGGTGCCTATACCATCAAAAGCGTGCAGGTGATGATGCCACCACAAAGCCGCATCTCCCTGTTGCATCATCATAGCATGCTCAGCATTGCAAGATTTGAAGAGGGGCTAGTGCTTGACTGCGCTTAATCCATGTGAACCAAAGTGCAACCCGCGTGAACAATGGTGCAGGCGTGCAGCTGTATCAGCAAGACCTGCGCAACAAAGCAGCATCCCTGCCCTGGTAGTGCGACCTGCCAGCCCCACACCTGGGCAAGGGGCATGGCCAAGATGAGGCTCAGGGCCACTGGGCAGGGCAGGGGCTGCAGTGGGAAGGGCAGGGGCCTCAGTGGGAGCTGGGGCTGCTCGCCTTGCCATGGAGGCCTGCTGCACCACTGCACTCTGCTGTTTAGGGTAGGGAGGGAGAGGGGGTGCTGCTGCTGGCGCTGCAAGGTGGTGCTGGCTACCAAGGCTGACTGCTGCAGGCCTAGCGCTGCCAGCAGCTTTGAGGCCCAAGACCCACTGTCCTGCAGGTGAGGTAGCGATCCACTTGACCTCCACCCAATGCTGCATCAAGCTAGACCAGGTCCCGTCAACGTCCTTCCAAAACAGCCTCAAATCGCTGTCACCTCTCCTGGTGAAGAGCACAGGTGATGGCAGCTGCTGTAAAGTGGGCTGGCCATCATGCGTCACACATAGCATTGCCTGCACTGCCTGCCTGTGCTCATCTCGTGTCCCTGGCCGCAGCAGAGCAGGCTGGGCCATGAACTTGAGAAGGTACTGGCTGTATTCAGTAGACACTGGCTTCTGATGGCCATGCAAGATGCCAGGGCTGAGCAGGAGCTTCTCCTGCACGTGCTTGGCCCAGCACATCATACGCCCCAAAGTGACCTGTGATGATTGGGTGCTGCCTGCATAGCACAGGGCGAGGAGAAGCGTCACATGGGGCAGCTCCCTGATGCCTGTTTGCTGCTGTGCTGCTTGCTTCCTGAGTGGCGAATCAATAGTCTTGTGAAGGGCTCCATCAAGTTCATCAAGCATGACAAAAAGTGAGATGAGGCAGTCAGGGGGTATGGTGGTGGGCAGGCAGTAGTTTTTACCCTGCCCACTGCAGCAGGTTGATCACTGGACCTGGCCAAGGGATCAGCAGGCCCAGGTCAGGCATGTGGCAGCAAGGCAAGCTGGCAAGGCATAGGTGGTGTGGAGTTTAGCGCCTGCAATCAGGACTCACCACCTGTGCCCGGTGCCTCAGGCAGGGATGTAGGTGGTTCCACCTTGACTCCTGTTACCAGCCCTGCGCCTTCTGCGGCTCTGCCTGGAGCTGCGTGCGGGGTACGTGCAGGGGTGCATAAGGGATCATGAGCTTTGACACTGGGTCAGGGGGGCTTGCCCAAGTTTGTGAGCACGTGCGCACTGGGAGGCTGGCTGGCACTTGGATGCACTGCGAACAAGCCAGATGTGTTATGTTCGGCAGGAAATGCTTCATGTGTGGCTGTGTGACAACTTGCTTCACATGCACCCTCTCATCAACAGCTTGTGGCGCTACACATCAGACAGGGGCTGAATGACTGGCACCACCTCCCAGCCCCTCACCTGGGCAAGCCTGCTGAGCAGGTAGAGGCGCAGGGCCTCCAGGCAGGCCAGGGCAGGAGTAATGAGGAGCAGCGGCCCCGGGTGTACCGCCTGCCAGCGGCTGCGCCACCTGGGCCTGCTCTGCCCTTGGGAGGTGCTGCTCACAGGCAGGCTGTTGGGTGGGATGGTTTGGCTGCTGCATAAGTGCCGGGGAGGGGTGGCTCTTGGGTCCTTTGATAGTTGAGGGAGGCTTGCCGGCCACCTGGGGGTGTGATGGGCATGGTGGAGCTGGTGGAGCTGGTGGGTGCTGCTGCTGATAGGCAGGCTGCTGGGTGGGATGTGTTGGCTGCTGCAGAAGTGCCGGGGTTGGGTGGCTGTTGGGTAGGAGACCACTGCTGCCAGCAGCAGGCAAGCCCACAACCAGCTGCCCATCCGGCCTGTACAATGCCCACATCACTTTATCCCAACCCCGAGCCACAGCTGACCAGGGCTGGTGGGGGTCCACCCACAACACATAGCACCGCTCATTGGCCAGGCGCCTGATGTGGAAGGGAGGAGGAGGCTGAGGAGGGTTTGGCCAGCTGCTGCCCGGCACGCACAGCACGGGCACCACCTCTGCGGCTCTCTTTAGACCGCAGCCCATACCCACATCAGTCTGGTCACTGACATGAAGGAAGTAGGGCTTGCCAACGGATTTTATGATCTGCATGGTGATGGGGACTGCATTGGGACTGCCCAGCAACTGGTTGCTGGCCTCTTTGGCCAAACGAATGAGATCTCTGGCAGTGCCAGGCTGTGTCATGGAGCCAGCTGCCTGACCAGCTGGAGCTGGGGCTGACCCAACAGCTGGGGCTGACCCAACAGCTGGGGCTGACCCAACAGCAGTTGGTGCTGACGACCCTCCTCCCAGCTGCCGGCCAGTCTGCTGTGGGACACTGCCTTGTACTCCTTTGGCAGTTGAGGGAGGCTTGCCAGCCACCTGGGGGTGGGATGGGCATGGTGGAGCTGGTGGAGCTGGTGGGGTGCGCCCTGCTGGCCTGCTGGGCATTGCAGGCTTGACTGCCGGCTCAGCTGATGCTGCCTACAGCCACAGCCGTGACACGCAGCAAGGCTTAGTCCCACAACCTCAGCTGCATGGCCCTCCAGCTGTATCCAACTGTCTGTCTGCTACTTCACCACTTGCCTGGCGGAGTGGCATCACAAAGTCATATATGGAGGCAGCGGGACCAGCTCCAGAGGCGCGGCCTGGCCTGCCCCGCACACCTGCAGACCAGGCACCAGACCTGCATGTGAGTATCGCTCATACAGCGCGCTGCATGGCGATAGTTTTATTTTCCACTTGATTGGCACACAGCAGGTGAGAAGGCATTATGGCACGCCGCCAAAGGCCACAATAGACATGGGCCCACAGGGATCTAAATGGTGTGTGTACCACGCATGCCACCTCCGCACCCTGCACCAAGGTGCTACATCAGCACAGCATCCATGCTGGTTCCTTATGCAACATGATGAGTGAGGAGGAGGGGCCCTGTTGAGCACGTCATTGCAACTGACTGCACAAAGCACACTGACTGAACATGCACGTCAAGCTTCCACCACCTCTGCTTGCATCACCATGGCCTTCTCCATGTCGCCTGTGATGTGGGGCGCTGCACACTAGAAAGCTGTTGCCCTCATACTGTGCCCTCCCAGCCCCTCACCTGTGCAAGCCGGCTGCCTCAGTGAAGGCCCTGGGTGGGAGGCAGCTGCTGGAGCTGCAGCTGAACACGTTGCACTGCCTTTTGGCCCGGTGCCGCCAGCTCCCGCAGGGCAGGGCCTGCTGGCTGCCTTCAACCCAAGTACCAGCTGCCCCTGCGGCCCATTCGCTGCCCACTCCATGCTGTGCCACTGCCCAGCAATGCTGGACCAGGGCCAGTCAGGCTCTTTCCATACTATGCCACAGCCACTGTTGTCACAGAAGTTGGCGATGAATGGAGGGGGAAGCGGCGGCGAGCTGCTGTGACCCTCACAGGGCACACACACCACAGGCACCATTCCCTGGGTGCTGCCATGCTGCCATCCCAGCTGCAAGGCAGGCTGAGCCATGACCTGCAGGATGCCTGGGCTGCTGTGATGCCGCTTGTTGCTCAGCAGCACATCCCAGTCATGAGGGTTGCTCAAGAGCCACTGCTGAAGGTCACGTGCTTGCTTAAGAGCGGCAGTCATGATGCTGGGTTGTGACAATGATTTGGCTGTTTGGTCGGTTGGAGGCATGGGTTGAGTAGGCTTTTTATCAGCTTGTGGTGTAGCAATGTTTGCCGGCTGCTTGCCAGCCTGCTGTAGCCCACCAGCTGCAGTACCATCAGGAGCAAAGTAGATCTGCGCGCTGGTTTCGTGCAGAGGTGTTAGCTGGACGATGTTATAAACAGGCACATCGGCCTCATGCAAGGGTGGGAGCTGGACGTTTGTGCAAGCAGGCAGATTGAGTGGTGGCTGTCTGCTGCTGGAGGTGATGCTGGCCATTGGCTCAGGCAGCTTTGCCTGCAGCATCAAGCACAGCAAGCATGTGTGGGTCATGCTAACATCCTGTGGTGTCACCATTGTGGCATTACCAATATTCAACAAGCTCAGCTGCACCCCGTCGGTGGCAAAAGAAGCTGGCATGTGGTTCTAGAGGCTTCTCCTTCAAGGTTGCCTCCTGCGCAGTCTGCGGGGGTGTATTCTTCTGTTCGTCACCTGCCGCTGTTGTGTAGTTGTACGCGTTGGTGCAACTAGTCACACAAGACGGACCTGTGCTGCACGCTAAACGAAATAGTCCGCTAGTGCATCCGCGTGATTTTTGAAGTTTGTGCTTGTATCTACACCTGCTCCCGCCTCTGCTTTCCATTACAGTTTGAACTTCTGCTCCTGTATTTTCGCTTCTGTTGTTTGCTTATGTTTGTGCATCCATCAATGAAGTGGCTTCGAGATCTACCTGAAGTAGCCTCCAGCTATTTGGCTGCTAGCGTGCTGCATCATTGCTACCTTCCTGATGCTCGTTTGTTGCTATCTCCGCTCGCTGCTGCCTTCTTGCTTCTCGGAGGGTGCTGTCTCCGATACCTGCTATACTCGTGCTGCTGGCTGGCAGCTGCCTCCGCTAGGTGCTGCCTGCGCTGTGCTTAGTGGCTGCTGCCTTCGCTTGATGATGCCTTCGTGTTGCTCACTAGGAGTGCATGGAGCAAGGCGGGCGGAGGACTGGGTGAGGAGGGGGTGGCAGGTGAAAAGTAGTAAGCGTACGAAGTGGTGTTAGCATTGAGCCAGGGCCAGAGCAGTGTGCACGCATAATAGCAAGGGAGCGTGAGGCGGGCTGTGAGGAGCAGCTGGACCATAAGCAGCCTACCAGGCCTGCGGATTGGAAGCCCCCATCAGGGCAGGTGGACCACCGCCTCCTGCGTCCAGCCTGGAGCCAACAGCGTGACCAGCGCTGATGTGGTGCCCGGTAGTGCCTGGTAGTGGCCCCCCGCAAGCCTCCACATGCCCCAAACTGCAGCCAGGCAGCCATACAGCCAGCAGCCTCAAAGCCCGGGCCCAACACTTTCCCGCCAGCCAAGCGCACCAAGGCTGAGCAGGCAGCTGAGCCCACCCAGCCCACCAAGGGCAAAGGCAAGGCCCAGGGCAAGGCTGCCTATACCAAGCCAACACCACAGCCAGGCAGGTGGCTGGACAGGGATTGTAATGTAGCGCTGAATATGCAGCGTATTGGGGAGAGCAGGTGGCACCCGTTGGAGCTGTGCTGGTGGCCAGAGCAGACAGCTCTGTCAGCCAAGGGCAAGGGGGACCCAGGCCTGGGCTACAAGCAGGTGCGAGACAAGCCACCCAAGGTCACGCAACAGCAACAGCTTGTTGTGGCACAGCATTGTGCCCCCCCCCCCGGGTTTAGGACGTATGTGCATGTGCCATGTGCATGGGAACATAACTTCAGAAAGCACCTTAACAGGCTGAGAGATATGGGGCAGAGACATGGATATGACGTGAAAGTGTTGGGCCGCAATTGGTCTCTAGTGGTCCCTAGTGGTAAGACTCTAGTGAAGGCCCTAGCGAGGGAAGAGGGGGCTGCTGGTTTTGGCACTGAGGGCACTGGAGCGCGGGCTCTGTAGTAATCGACCACCGTGAGAGGCTAGGGCCTCCTTCGAATCGAACCAGTTATCCTCACAGCATATGCCAAGCAGCCCGGACGTGAGACCGAACAGCCCTGACGTCAAATAGCCAACTTGAACGTTAAACCGAACAGCCTGGACACGGAGATCAATCATAGGGCGCAGGCAAGGTAGAGTTAGAGTCGATAGCCATAGCGGTCCCGAGGCTGCGGCGGGGCACTAGCCGCTTACCCAACAAATGAACGGCTTGACAACGCAACAGAACTACACAAAGGCGTCAGTGTAGTGTACAAGGCATCTGACACTGTTGCATCGAGCAGCAAACCGGTGACGTAGATATGACGTGAAGGTGTTGACCGCTATTGGTCTGGCATTGTTGTAGCGAGAAGTTTGATTCCGCAACTAGTGGAAGGTCATGGGTCCCCCCCACCTAACGACGTAAGATAACTACTCTAGTGGGTTAGATCGGTGATCGCAAGGCCCGAGGCGCCAACTTCACCTCGGCAAGAGCACGTCACTCAGGCCCGTCGTCAAGGGCGTCGCTTTTGCTTCGTTCTCTCAGCAAGAAGCAATCCCCCCTCCTCGACGCTCGTGGACCGCTGAAGTCGAGCTCGTGGCCACGACGTGGACCGCGATATAAGTAAGGTGAGCGGCTGTCTCCTGCCCTTGTTGCGACCGCGGCTGCTCAACCTGCCTGTTGGTCGAAGGCGATGCTTCTGCGCACGGCCATAAGTGTTGGATGTTCGGGCGGTGCGAGACCGGCCGAGACCGTCAAGCCAAACATTGCGGACGCGGAGATCACTCTTGAGGCGCCAGAAAGGTGGAGCTCGAGGTGAAAGTCAGAGGGTTTTCAAGGCTGCAACGATGCGCTAGCCGGCCAAACATCAAATACAAAAAGGGGTAGTGCCAGGGGCCTTTGCTATGGAGAGAGGCCGGCAAGTGCGAGTGGGGCCAGGTGGGAGGAAACGGCGAGGGAGTGCAGTCAGACAACAGGTGTTAGCACCGTGGACCGAGGCACATGTCTCGGTGGTGATGTCCGAAACCGTTGTAGCGACACAACGAAGGCTGCGCATCTACGCATATGCTCTAGCTACAACGGACAAAGGACGCAATTAGCGGAACAAGCAGGAAAGGCTCAAGTATGAGGAGTCCCGCGGTTGGTTTCACTATCAGGCCACATAGTCTACTGTAAACAAAGGTGAAGGGTGCACATAGTGTCGTGTTCAACCGCCAAAGTATACAAGCACTCCGCTCTCGCTTGACAGCGCGAGCGACATAGATGTCGAGTGGAAGCCAGACGGTGCTAAGAATAATGCTGCTGTTATAATTGCAGGATCAGCAGTGGCGTGGGTGCCTCAAAGAAGCATTCAGTTTCTTATGTTTTAAACTCACGCTCTTGGCTATCGCAACACAAAGCGCGATGGCAAGCATTGTTGCGCTAACTACATCACGGCATTGTCAAGAAGTTCGAGGGTGGAGGTCAGGCGCCCCCAACATTCAAAAAATGGCAGTAAACCGACCCCTGGTAGTAGGACGGCTGTAACTCTGCACTCGCTGCGCCAAATTTAATGCTAGCTGGCTCAGTATGTAGCCAACCCAGCCAGCTACCTTTCACCCATCCAGAATAAACATACACCGAGTAGGCCGTGCACAACAAAGCGTCAAAGTTAGTGATTCAAATTTGGGCCGTTGCGGGGCATGCCGTCATCGCTGCGACCGCCTTCGTCGCTTAGGCTGCTCTACATGCGCATGCGCGTCGGCAGCAGCAGTCGGATCGGAAAGCGGTTGCGGCGATGTGGCAATGAGCCCACTGTAACGTGCAGCCTTATAAAGGCGACGCTGGACCGTTTGAACCATGTGTAACACTGAGCCGGCCACGAGGGCACCGAAGTGCGGGTACTGAAAGGGTCGGCCACAAGGCACCACCGTGAGAAGGCTAGGGCTTAGAACGGGGCCCCCTGGAATCGAACCAGCTGTCCTCACAGCTTACGCTGCTAGGCTTTACCTGCCAACTCACACTAATGCGGTGTGACCGATATCCTGTAGCTGCCTCGGGTTAACCGCGACAGCCCAGACGACACTAAGGGACTACGCGGAGCGCGCCCTTACATTCCTCCCCCCCAAGGGGATGTCCGTTCCGCCTCGGGTTAAACCGGAGACTCGCAAGACCTAGGTCTCACTGGGTCAGCTACTGGGTGCCATGAAGGTAGAGCCAGGTCACAGCTGGGTGTGGTCAGAGACCAACTGTAATAGGGGGAGTGTAACACATAACAGTAGGCTTTGAAAGCACAGAGAGAGAGAGTGCCACAATGCAGCAGCGCAGCAGCATGCATGCATGGGACTTATGTAAGATGATGGATAGCATTGTATTCAGCCAAGATCTTGTCACAGCCAGTCAGGTGGACCTGGGCTCCCAGTTGTTGTGAGTTGAGTCATAAAGCTCTCACTGCACAAGGTAGAAACTGGCTTTGTTGTCTTTCACACCCTGGTGGTCAAGCAAACGCTCAACATAGTACACAGGAGTCTCATCCATCCATGTCACAGGAGGTGGCATGAAGCCAACATCAGTGCCAGTATAAGGCTTGATGAGTGACACATGGAAGACAGGGTGCAGACGGCTCATGCTGGCAGGCAGGTCTAGCTTGACAGCTACTGCACTAACCAGAAGCAGGATCTCAAAGGGACCCACATACCTAGGTATGAGCTTTCGAGCCTTCCCAGGCCTAAGCTTGAGGTTCTTGGTGCTGAGCAACACCTTCTGGCCCACCTTGTACTCAACGTCACGCCTGGCCTTATTGGCATAGGCAGCCTGACGGGATTGGGCTGCAGCCATGCACTTCCTGGCATTGGCAACAGCATCCTGCCACCAACGGGTAAAGGCATGAGCAGAGGGACAACGGCCACCATAAGGCAGGTCACGTAGGCCAACAGTCACAGGGGACTGACCTGTGTTGACCAGGAAGGGGGTGGACTGGATGGACTCCTGCCACGAGTTGTTGACAGCAAACTCAGCCAAGGCTAAGTAGTCAGGCCAGCCAGATTGAGTAGGTGAGATACAGTGCCTAAGCATATCTGCTAACACACGGTTATACCTCTCTGTCTGGCCATGTGACTCAAGATGATAAGATGATGAGAGGGCAGGCTATGAGCCACAGCGCCTCATGACCTCCCGCAAGAACACACTGGTGAACAGTGAGCCACGGTCAGAGATCAGCTCAGCAGGCATGTCATGCAGCCTATACACATTGTCAATGAACAGATGTGCAAAACGGCATCCTTTCATGTCTTCACAGCAGGGCACAAAGTGACCATCTTGCTGAGCCTGTCCACAAAGACACAGATAGCATCATACCCGTGTGACCCAGAGGGTAGCTTGGTAATGAAGTCCATGGACACAGACTCCCAGCGGTAGTCAGGTATAGACAACGGGTTGAGTAGGCCACCTGGCTTCAAGTTGGACGCCTTGTCACATTGACAGGCATCACATGTGGACACATAGTACCTGACGTCAGCACGCATTGTGTTACACCAAAACACACGTGACACACGTTCCAGGGTTTTGCTGATGCCCACATGACCTGTATAGACTGCATCATGCATCTCGTGTAAGATGTGATTGCGCAGCTCAGAGTCATTGGGGACCACTACCTTATCCTTACCAGTGAGCCGCCATAGGCCATGTGTGTCCTGGTACATGCTGGACAGATCAGCTTCAGCATTAAACGCAGGGTCAAGCCGGTATCCTTGGATGAGTTGATCAGACAAACCCAGAGGATGGGCAGGAGCCGCAGGATAGTGCACTGAGGTGTCAGATGTACAGGTGACCAGGGGAACGAGGTCCCTGTTATGGCTTGTATCAGCAGTATTTTCAGTAATCTCTGGAGTTAAGGAGGATTTCGCAGTGACGGCAGCAGGGGCATTGGCCTCAAGGGCTCGAGCACCACTAGCTCCCTCCCCCCCACAGGAAAGTTTGGCATGCCGTCTGGTGAGCATTGCACACACAGTGGCACCTTCCTGGGGGCCAGTGATTAACCGGGATAAAGGATCTGCTGGGTTGACTGGGCCAGGAATGTACTCCAGCTTAAAGTCAAACCTAGACAGCAGCTCCATCCACCTAGCCTGACGCCTAGACAGATTCTTCTGTGTAGGCAGTGAAATCAAAGGCTTATGGTCGGTGAACAGAGTGAATGGCACACCTTCAAGGTAGCAACGCCATTCTTTGCATGCGGTGACAAGAGCAAGCATCTCTTGCTCACCTGTGGTGTAGTTGACCTCAGCAGAGGACAACTTCTTGCTCAGATAGGCAAGGGGGTACCCATCCTGCATCAGGACTGCACCTACTCCTTGGAGTGAGGCATCACAGTACACCTGGAAGGGTTGGGTGTGATCTGGCAGGCGCAGCATAGGCACGTTAGCCACAGCAGCTTTGAGCTCATAGAAGGCAAGACGTTCATGGTCAGGCCAGGAGTGCCATGGGAATGTGGCACTGAGCTTGCCACACAGATCAGTCAGGGGTGCTGAGATGGCACTGAAGTTATGCACAAACTTGCGAACAAAGTTGGCAGCACCCAGGAAGGACTGCAGCTGGGTCAGGGACGAAGGGACAGGCCAGTCAACAATGGCCCTTACCTTGTCAGGGTCCACAGAGATGGCACCAGCTGAAATCACATGCCCAAGAAACCTGAGGGTGAGCTGCATGAACTCACATTTGGACATCTTGGCATACAGTTTGTTTTTACGCAGCAGGTCAAAGACAAGGCGTAGGTGCTGCAGGTGCTCAGGTAGGGACTTAGACATGACCAGTATGTCATCTAGATACACTAGTGCACATTTGCCCAGGACAGGTGCAAAAGCATCATTCATGACACGCTGGAAGGTGGCAGGGGCATTGGTCAGGCCAAAAGACAGCACCTTAAATTGGAAGTGACCTTTAGGGGTCCTGAAGGCCGTTTTGGGGACGTCCTCAGGAGTGATCCTGATCTGGTGGTAACCAGCCTGGAGGTCCAGGGAGGAGAAGACAGAACACCCTGACAACCTGTCAAACAGATCATCAATCCTGGGCAGGGGGTATTGGTCACGTAGTGTGAGCTTGTTGAGCTGACGGTAGTCAATGCACATACGTAGCTCACCTGACTTCTTCTGCACAAACAGGATGGGTGCAGCATAGGGGGAGGAGCTGGGCTCAATCATACCTTTGCTGAGGTAGTCCTGGATCTGTCTCTTAAGCTCCTCTTGCTCAGGTTTACTGAGGCGGTACATGGGGGTCACAGGTGGACGGGCGTCAGGGACCAGGGGTATGGTATGACCCACAGGACGTTCAGGAGGGGTATCAGTGAGTGGTTTAAACACATCACTGTACTCATTGAGTAGGGTTTGCAGCTCAGCTTTGATAGCTGCAGGTATGTGTTGGTTGTCTTGGTCATTGGGGGTACCAGGACTGGCAGAGGCTGAGCCTTCAGTCATGACTAAAGCCACAACAGCACGGCCTCCTTTAAGGAGCCACCTGGACGCCTGGGTAGCTGAGATTAACTCAGGTTTGGCTTTGAGAGCATTGATTAAGAATGCAGGGGTTGGTCTTACAGCAGAACATTGCCCAACATACTTAGGGGCTGCCACAGCAGGACATGGCAGAGTCACAGCAGTCTTGCCAGCAGCAGAAAGGGAAAGGGTTTTACCCTTATAAGAAAGGATAGCCTTGTTGGCAAACAGCCAGTCGTCACCCAGAAGCACATCATAACCCTGCACAAAGCTAGGCATGACTGTCAGCTTGCATGTGGCACAGTGGCCAGGCAGACATAAGTCCACAGCAGCAAACTGATGGCAGGACAGTGTGGCATTGTCAGCAAGTGACCACTGTTGTGCCTGAGGGAGAGCAGTCAGTGGCAGAGCATAGCAGCAGTGCATGCTTGGAAGCAAATGCTATGCTGATGAAAGAGTGTGTGGCACCAGTGACACACAAGAAGTGAGCCAGCAGCCAGCAGCCAGCAGCCAGCAGCCAGCAGCCACTGATGAGCTTTGGAGTACAAGCTCTATGGCAATGCGTGCTTGACAGCATAGTCGGTGCCGATCAATGAGTGTGTGGGGTTACAGCATACAGCAAGTCATCACCCAAAGACACATCATACCGCGGTAGGCGGGGCAGCAGACGGCGGAGCCGTGGGAGCTGCAGGGTAGGCACGGGAAGTGGCGGAGCCACCAGCGCCACCGGCGCGACCGGAGTGACCAGGCCGGAGTAAGAGTGAGGGCTGCCAGGACGGCGGCGATCTTCGGACGAACAGCAGCCACAACACTAACACCACCACACTTGCTTGGGGTGACCCCAGAACCAGCAGCAGCTACAATGCCCTTGTGGTTGTGTATGGCTGAAGCCACAGCATCGTCAAGAGTGGGGTGTGCCAAGGACATGAAGTCCTTTGCCACTGGGCCAGTTGGGGGATGAGGCCCCCCTAAACAGTGACCACAGTCAATGCCATGTTCATCACCCTTGTACCACACAAAGTGATGGTATTGCTGAAGTTTGTAATGTACTCCTGCAGGGTCACACTTAGAGACATGCACAACAGCTTAGAGTTCCTTAGCTGGCCCTGAGCATGGTTAAGGTCAGTCATAGTCTTCCTCTACCATCTCAATGAACTGCTTGCAAAGATAGTCCCATGGGGTATACCCACTGTGTGTCAAGGCATCTGAATACCTAATGGACTTGAACATGAGGATGGCAGTGCAAGGGCAGGATCAAGGTTATTGTTAGCACAGTGCACCTCCAGATCAGTAAGGAAGGTGACAGCACGTTTACCCTGAGCATGGCTGTTATCAGACCAACGCTCAACAGGGGGCAAGCCCCTGTGGGAGTGCACCACAGTGTCAGGTGCCTGAGGCACAGCAGCAAGTGGGGCTGGGGCAGAACCACCAGACAACCCAGCATACTTCTGACGGATTGCAGCAATGGATGCTGCTGCCCTGGTGACAGGCCTGTTAGGGCTGTGCCCCACTGGAGCCCTGCCAGAGGCAGGAGCACCCTGGGCTACTGTGGCTTGTGCGGCAGTGTATGCAGCACGTGCAGCAGATGCAGCAGCAGCAGTGTGTGTAGCATTGTGCACAGCAGGGTGGACAGCAGGCTGGACAACAGAGCTGCCATTACCTACATGCCCTGCAGCATAAGCATGGGAACCTGCAGACCCACCTGCAGGCTGGGGACCAGCTTCCTGCAAGCAAGCAGACTGGGGTACACCAGCATTAGCAGCAGGTCGACGAGCAGTGGAACATTGCATGTCGAAGATGCTTGCCACAGTATTGCAAGGCTGCATTTCTGCCTGCATGGAGGGCTGATGAGACCGGCTGGGGCGCAAGAGCAAGAGCATCAGCGCGACTTACCCCAGCAGCAACGGCTGCAGTAGCGGCAAGCTTGTGCATGGATAGCGGCCAGGAGGTCCTCGCGGGCCAGGAGGCCGGCCGGAGCTGCTCACTAGGCACGTCCCGCTCGCCAGCTTTTCCGTCACTGTCACGCTCGCCTGCAAGGTCAACATTCCCTACAATGCACGGGCCCGCTCATAGAGAGACTCCAGATATGCCCTATTCTCGGCCCCATTTCGGCGTGCTCGATGTTTTGTGTGTACTGAGGCTTTGTTTAAGAGCGCTTAGCGCGAACCTAATCCTCTGCAGTGACAGTGCAAGTCACGCAAACACTTCGAACCATTTTTTACATGGTCGAGGCGGAGTGTTTACAGTAATTGGTTTATCGGTCGGAAACCACTTGTAACGTGCAGCCTCATAAAGGCGACGTTGGACCGTTTGAACCATGTGTAACACTGAGCCGGCCACGAGGGCACCGAAGTGCGGGTACTGAAAGGGTCGGCCACAAGGCACCACCGTGAGAAGGCTAGGGCTTAGAACGGGGCCCCCTGGAATCGAACCAGCTGTCCTCACAGCTTACGCTGCTAGGCTTTACCTGCCAACTCACACTAATGCGGTGTGACCGATATCCTGTAGCTGCCTCGGGTTAACCGCGACAGCCCAGACGACACTAAGGGACTACGCGGAGCGCGCCCTTACATCCACCTCCCCCCCTTACCTAGAGGGCAATGCCACAGCTCGACCATTGGGACTTACAGCATGCTACTTACTAGGTTACGCTCCTTTTAGACATTGTTACACACGCTCATACTCAGATATGTCAAAAGCACACTTTGGTCTGTGACCGTCAACTCCCTTAGCCGATTTCGGGGTCAGGGCCATGCAGTCAGTCACACAGCTCCACACCATGACCGAGTTTGGACTCGGCTCCTCTGAGAGTTACACTCCCCTACATCCCATCTACCTGCGTGCAAAGTTTCATAGCTCAACTGCCACCCCACAGCCCCGTGGCCCTGATTCTGCTTGGAGAACATGATGTCACTTTGAAGATGTCAAACTGATAGAGGCCTGGGTTGTTTAATGTGCGGTTTGTTTCAAGAGATGCACCAGTGAGTCAAGAACAAACATTACGTATCGCTTTTTCTATGGGTGCAGCGGCTGCAACACAGTGGAGGTCACAGATGATGAGGGGGGGGTGTAAGCCGTTGATACCTTAGTGTGCGCCGACCCAAATGGTGTGTTCGGCGGAAGCGAATACGCCCAGATGTTTCAAACACCCCGTCAAGGTGCCCTGCACGCCCGGCAGACATCGCGTTGGGTGTTGGCCGGACATTCCATTTGTGCACAACCAGCTCACTACGCTAGGTAGATGGGGCCACAGCGATGCGGCTCACCGTGCCAAGGATACCCGTCTCGCCGCTGTGGTTTGTTCGCGGGCACATGTGGCAGTACGCGAGCAAAGACTCCAATGTCGTGCGCTGATGGTCCGATGACGCGCATTGATTTGCAGCTACCAATGTGCCAAACGCTATCGAAAACGATGCAGTATTTAGAGAGTACTTGCATGCATATTACCAACCCCATGTTGGGGGCGCCTGAGTGGAGGGGGCGTGCATGATGATATCTGCCCACAAAATGTATACCAGTTCACGCCCAGATTGTGCATAATGTACACATTCAATCAAGCTCGGGACAGGCGTTCCGTGTAGCCAAGCAAGCCCTCTCGACACTAATGTGCTCCGATGCTCAATCTTCAACCTGGGCGAGAAATAAAGCTCGTGTAAAGGACACACCCCTTTTTCAAGAGAGTTTGGAGGGTCTGACTGATAGCGCAAGAGAGTTAGATAAGGGCAGTCTGATATGGATGATGTGCTCCATCTCATCTCTGGTCGCCAGCACACGGTAGACCTCAGGCTGGAGTATGAGGTGCACTGGGGTGTGTATCCAGCTTTCTTGCCCAAGCTAATACTGAGCAAGGCCAAGCAACCATACTAAGCTGACATTTACAGCTGACCAGAACCTGATATGGGGGCAATACACGCGTATGCTCCCGAAAGGACGACATGGGCCCCGAGCGGCAGCACTGAAGCACCCTCCTAAAGCACTGAAACCCCAAGCGGCAGCACTGAAGCAGACCTATATGAAGCCAGAACCTAAGCCAGTAAGTAATGTTACACAGGCAGCTGCAACTGAGGCTCCCCTGCCAGGTGTGATGAGAATAAAAAAGCCACTGCCATCATGCACGAGATCGCCTGGGTCGCTTGACATCCCTACAGTAAGCAGCTGCCGGGGCGTGCCCCTCTGCCTGCACCAGAGCACCACCACTCTCCATCAGCAGCAACCTGGGTGCACCAGCTGGACCTGCACCACCGCCACTTGGCTCTGCGGCAGCGCTCTTGTACAACGACAGCAGGTCCAAGACGGGCTGCAGCTCACTGGCGCTGCGCACGCTGCTCTCAATTAGGGGGGTCACGCCATGCCGCGCGTAGGTGCACACCACCTGCATCCCCGCGCATACACATGGACATGCATGAGGTGTGACCTGTGACCAGCGCGGTCCCCCACGGCACCCCTGTGACCCACCTCCCTGGTGATGGCCTCAGCCGCCTCCACACTGCCCAGATACCTGCAGCAAGTCAGCCAGAAGAAGAAGAAGACTACTCCAGCAGAGCCGACGTGCATTGAGTGAGGAGCTACTGCCTGAGGCATGGGGCGCTTCCACCTCCGCCAGTCAGCCAGTATGGTGTGGCATGGCTACCATGGCTGCTGGCCATTCTGATCTGAAACTGCTTGCATGGCTGCACCAAACAAAGCCAAGCTGCACACATGAGGCTCACAGACATGCAGCAGCCACTCGCTGCTGTGGCAGCCGCACACAACAACACGCAGCCAGGAACTGTCTTGAGGTGCTTGCAGCCAATGACCTGATAAGCAGCAGCGCGCTGGGCGAGCACTATGTGCCACATGCTTGTGTCTTCCACAAGGCTAAAAACCCTGACTCTCACAGCTCCAGGCCACACCCCACACAGTTACCTACTCCTCACTAAGCAGCACTCCGCTCCAGGGCCGGAAGCGCATCTGGGCCAGCAGCTTGCGTGACGGCAGCAGCACCGAGCCCAGCAGCTGCAGCTCCCCTTCACCCGGGCCACTGTGGGTCAGGCCCTGCGCAGCCACAGCCGCAGACCCGGCTATGGGCAGCGGGTCAGACTGCGGTAGGGCTGGTGTCAGCCTGAGCCGCAGCTCAGTAGCAGCAGCCCGCAGGAAGGCCAGGCCAGACTGCAAGCGTGCTAGGTCACTGCCTGCAGGGGCCACGCCAGGGGCAAGGCATGCAGCTTGGCTGGGAGCGCATGGGGCTGGGAGTGCATGGGGCAGGAAGGTGAGTGGGTGGCTGGGCAGGCAGGTAGGGGGAGAGAAGGCAGGCCACGTTTCCAATGGTGTCAGCGCTGAAGCAGGCGAGGGTTGAGGCCATGGGCACCACTGGTCGCAGATGGTGTGGAGCAGGCTGGAACAGCAGTGAGTGGTTCAAGATGCTGGGCTGTGACACTAATGTTGTGACTGCTTCTGAGGGCTGAGGCAGTAGTCGAGCCTCAGGGCTGCCTGGCTCTCAGCTCTTGTTGCCCAAACCACTAATTGGCAAGGCCAGGATCACTGGGGGCAGGCACAGGGCAGCAGCCCTTGCCTGGCCAGCGCAGTTCAGGCCCAAGCCAGTTGTATGCTACAGCCCTGTCACATACAGAGTCAGGCAGTAGGTGGCAGGTGGAAGCGTGTATCTGTCATGCCAGTCTTACTAGGCAGCTGTAGCTCTGTCACCCAGGTCAGGCAGTTCTGTAGGTGGAAGCCGGCCATGCCATGTGTGTGTGTGACGGTCACTCATACAGACAGACTTCTTGTTTCGAGTGCCTGGGCCCAGCAATGGGAGCGGGTGGCTGGTATTTACTAGTTGTGGCATGGGTGCAGCCCCCACCCAGCCCAGGTCCCTGCTCAGCCCCCACCAGCCTGACCTGCCCCCTGTGGTCCCTGCCCCCTCCCCTCCCCTTGCTGCTGTCCCCAGCAGCAGCAGCAGCAGAGCTGAAGCCAGCTCCCCCCTACACGGCCACAGCCTGCTGCTGCACCCCTGCCCTGCATGTGGCTGCTCCATGTGTGGCGCATGCGGCCAGATGGTCACCCACAGCCAACCGGCAGCCCCAGCAAACTACACAGCCCCCGGCAGCCTGCCCTGCCAACCACCCACCTATCTGCACATACACCCCGGCTACCAGGCCTGTCTCCAGCTTGCTGCGCAGCCGCTGGCGCTCCACAGCCTGCTGCCCAGCCTGGTCAGGCAGGTACGGGTTGAAGGCGACCAGCAGATCAGGCCGCCAGGTGCAAGACCCAGCTGACTGGCTGTGCCCAGCCCCGCTGCCACTGCCTCCTTTCCCTGCCAATGAATCAGCAGCAGCCTCATGTCTGTCAGCAGCGGCTGGCACTGTGGTAGGCTGCCTCCCTTGCTGCTGCTGCTGCTGCCCCACGGGCTCAGCCAGCTGCGGGTGGCCAGGGTGGCTACCCCAGCCCTGGCTGCGCCATCGCTGCAGCACTGCCAGGGTGTCAAACTGCTGCCGCTTCTTGCCACCCCCGCTGACCAGGAGCACAGAGCAGGGGGGCTGGGCGCCTGAAGCAAGCTGGCTAGCATTTGTGAGGTCTTGCATCAATGCATCCATGCGCTGCAGGCTAGCAGCAGGTGACTTGTGGTACTGCTGCTTGCAACTGCAGACAGGGGGTTGTCAGCAAGGGAGGGAGGGAGGGGAACGGGTGTAGGTTGGGGCAAGGCGGTAGGGCTGGGAAGCACATGATGAAGTACAGGGCAAGCTGTAGCCGGTATACCTGACATGGCAGCACACGTCAACGTTTGGCAGCTCCTGGCGCAGCAGCTGAACACACGCCACAAGCTCATCTTCTGGCGCCTTGTTTGGCAGGTTCACACGCCTGAGGCAGGAGTGCGCTCAGAGGCAGGGGCGACGTCGCGCAGGTCTCCGGATAGGGAGGTGGATGCTGACCTGATGTTAGCCTCTCGCAGGAAGGGAAGTTGCAAGCGGAGGTCCGCCGGGCTTTTTATAAAGAGCTCCAAGCGCCACGGCACACCCAACGCCTGCTGCATGCTGCCTGCCACCACGATTTGGCCCTCACTATGTGCCAGCAGCGTCGGCGTGGTTAGAATGTAATTTCCATGCAAGTCAAACTACTCGGCGGGCGCGAGTGCATATAGTGCGAGTGCGAGTGGCTTTAGTGCGAGTACATGCATCGGTGCAAGCAAGATGCCGCAACCATTGCGGCAAGCCTGCAGGGTTTAACCTCACCACGCCGTGTGCTCAGCGACATTGCGGGCACGGATGTCACATTGCTATCAGCATCCGAGCTGTCTCGCCTCAACCGACATGTCCTGTTCCAAATCCACCCGGACCGCGTATCCAGCAGTGGCCTGGACCCGTGTGTGGCAACCAAGGCGGCGCAAGCGCTGCGAGCATGCATTGATGGGCTCAAGCAGTCTTCCGCCAAGGTCAGAGCATACACTTCACAACTGACAGACCAACAAAACTCATTCAACAAGGAACAACATGTCGGCCTGTGGGTAATCTCACTCAGCTACTACAAACATGTTGTAGCATCCTCGGTCGCACCCTTGATGACTGCAAACCCCACTCTGGTGGCACTTTCCCGGGACAGACCACTGGGCTCCTCATCAAAACTAACAGCAATATGCTTTGTAAGGTTGACAGCCTGTGTGAAACTACTAGGGCCTTATGCATTGTTGCGGGCCCAACCATCAATGCCCCGCCGGTACTCAGCAGCCCGGTGCAACCACTGCCTGCCCTTGGGCAGCCGGTCATTGACCCGCTTGTAGCGCTGCTGGTACTCCTTGCCAACGGGGGGCAGAGCTTCACAACTGAGAGACCCTTTCTGCCAAATTGAGCCTGAAAACGCTTCCCTCAATGTGGGCATGGGTTGCTCAGAGACCGTCTCTCTGGCACTAGCCACTGGTAGCATGCACAGCATGAAATGCTCAGCTTGCCTTGCTTGCAGGGCGTGCGGGCCAGCGGGACCGGCAGTGCATGGTTTGGCCAGGCGGTAGCGCAGCAACAGGTCAGCACTACACCCCTATCTCAGCTATGGCAGGCCAGGGAGGGTTGCTGATGCTGCCTGTGCCGCGTCCTGGGGTCCCGCGTCCTGGCGCCGTGGGGTCTCTGGCTCAAGTCAGCAGATCAGCATGGGTGCAGCCTTGCCGCATGCTGCACCCCCCATGCTGCCACTCGCCCCCCTCCAGGCACCCTGCCACTTCCCTGCCAGGCCTGCCCCCACTGCCTGCCCCTCCATGCAGGCTGACCAGCCGTGGTCTGCCCCCAGCTCTGGTCCTGCGCGCCACACAGCCCAAGCCTGGGCCGGCCAGCCGCCCTCCGCATGGGGCCCCAGTACGCGTTGGTCTGGCTGCGCATGGACCTCTGCAGCACCAAAGGTGACCTGGCCATGCACTGGCCCTACACCACTGCTATCCACACCCACACTTCCCATCACTCCTCCCATTGGGGACATGGCAGTCACACTTGTCTGAACATGGTTCACAACCGCCTGCAGGCCCCCCAACCTCCTCCTGCCAGCCCCCCCAGCCCCAGCCGCAAGCGCAAGCGCACACATGCCTCAACAGACAACCAGCCCTCCCCCATGCCTCCCCCGCCAGCTGTCCCCTCAGGAGGAGGCTGCTCTGCGGGCAGCTGGTGGACACGCCACAGCCCTGCCCCTGGTGCCTGGGCTGCTGGCTGCGCCCATGAAGCAGTCACGGGCCAGCCATCAGGGAGTGCGGCATGCAGAGCTGGTGGGCAGGGCAGTGTGCAGAGAGGCGGGGAGGCAGCAGCAGCAGCAGCAGCAGGATCAGCGCCTTGCAAGAACAGGCCGAGCATTAACAGTAAGCAGAAAGGCACGACCCAGCTCCAGGAGCAGGACCCCCAGCCAGGCCTAGGCTCGGGTGGGGCTTTGAGGAAGGGCCTGAGGCAGGGGCAGGAAGGCAAGGCCAGGCAGCGTGGCCTGCGCCAGGGCCTACTGGACTCCCTGCTGCAGCCCAGGCTGTCCAGGGCTGCTCCTGCCTCTCCACCTGCATCCCGTGGCACCAGCAGTCTGAGCAGCAAGTCGTGTGCCAGCGCTCGCAGCTTGCGGGGAGGAGCAGGGCTGACAGGGTCAGTGACCACACCGCTAACTAAGACAGCGTCAAGGGGGAGGGTGGACGGCTGCATGGCGGGGCAAGAGCCAGGGCTGTGTGGTGCAGCTGGTGGGGAGGGGGTGGACGCCATCATTGGGAGCGAGGAGGAGGAGGAGGAAGGGGAGCAGAGGGGTGAGAAGGAAATGCAGGAGAAGGAGGGGAAGGGGGAGGTAAAGGGGGAAGAGAAGAGGGAGGAGGGGGAGGCGGCAGCCACAGCGGGTGAGAGCGGTGTGTTCAGTGTGCCAGCAGGCAGAGAGAGTGGGAAGAGCAGACCTCACGCTGTGGCAAGTGGGTGTGGCGAGCGCAGCCAGTCAGGGCGGGGCAGCTGCTCGTCCTGGCATGCTGGCAGCAGCAGGTGGGGTGGAGGGGGGGTGGCAGCACCTCCTTCAGGCCCCCCTCCTGCCCCCTGGGGCCCCAGCTGCTGGAGGGGCGGGCCCGCAGAGGTGGCGTCAGCCTCCCCCTCAGCCTGGAGTCAGGCAGGCAGCCCCTGCCACAGCAACCTGGGCCGGGGCAGGGCTGCGGCAACAGCCTGGGGGGATGCTGACGCTGCCTGTGCCGCGCCCTGGGGGCCCAGGGCTGGACTGGCAACACACAGGAACAGTGCGGCAGTAGGTGGCCAGGCGGACAGGCACCAGGCGGGCAAGGGGGCAGAGGGGGAGGAGCAGGAGGCAGAGGGGGAGGGAGAGGAGGAGGAGGCAGAGGGGGAGGGGGTGGGTGGTGTGCCAGCTGCAGCTTGGGGCATGGAGCAAACTCAGGAAGACCGCGGCCGACCTGTCCATGAGCCCCCGGCATGTCTGTCACCCAGTGGTCGTGACTCACCTCCCCCCGGGGTAGGAGAGGAGGGCGGGGGGCCGGGGGCGGCCAGTCTGCCGGGGGTAGCAGCACAAGGGCTGGCAGCTCCCCCTCTGCCCTTCACCAACCAGCCCCCCCAGAGGCTGGCAGACTTTGTGCGGCTGAGGGCTGAGGCAGGCAGGGGCCAGGCCAGGGGTGGGTGCTGTGTGGATGGGGCTGGGGGAAGGGGGAGCCAGAGGCCCAGCAGCAAGGGTCGTGGGGGGGCGGCCCACAGCCGGAGGCTGCACCGAGTGCTGCCCCTGATGGCTGCAGCCGGCCAGCCCCTGCAAGGCCAGGGGAGGAAGGGCTAGGCAGCCAGGGGCCAGGGGTGCGCTGTGGGAAGCCCAAGAGGTGCTGTGGGCCCAGGGTCAAGGGGAGGGGAGGGGAGGGCCTAGTAGGCAGGGCTCTAGGGGCGTGGGTCTGGCAGGGGCTGGGGATAGAGTTGGCAGCTTCAGTGTTGGAGCCAACAGAAGGGTTAAGCTGGTGGCGGGGCTGATGATGCAAGCATGTTGTGTGACCTGCATGCCAGCGTGGCTGATGGTGAGGGTTGAGGCAGTAGTTGAACCTCAGGGCGGTCTACCCTGTCCAATGTCCAATAATGATGCATGCATATATAAATGTACATACATGCTGCATGACAGATATGCTGGTGATTTGGATTGAACCACACGGCAACCAAGTTAACACCAAGATCACAATTGTGATAAGTACACATGTTAACATGAGTGCAGTGTTGTGATGACATCATTTGTTCATGATGTAATGTGAAGAGCACATCACGACCGTGTTCACCGGTTCACCGCTGCTTCGAGGACCGCCTGCTGCAAGCGCAGCTGTCTGCCTGGCAACAGCTCAACCACCTGGGGTGTGAACCTCCCACTATTAGCTTTACACTACTAGAGAGAGAGGGAGCACAGGCCCTCAACTGCCACTAATGCTGCTGGCATTGAAGGCAGGTAGGCCAGTGCCAGGACACGGTTGGATGCAAGGATAGTTTGTAGCCAGAATAAAGACACCAAGCACATGTTTGCTAGGTCAGGTTCGGAGCAGCTGATAACATGCTATCACCGTACAGCCCTGCCATACAACTATCTGTATGACAGTAGATATATATCAGAGTTCAGCCGCCGCAAGCGCACACGTGCCTCAACAGACTCATGCCTCAACAGACTGAGCAGCTGATAAGTAATAGCAGTCAAGCTCGTACACCCACGGGGTTGTCTTGGCCCGGCGCGACATGTTTAGCTCAGCTCACAGCGCCTATCTTGAAAGCATCGCACTCCCAGCCGGTTCAAGGTCAGCGCGGCAACCTGCTGCGACTTGGCGCCGAAGCTCCATGCGGGCCAGCAAGATTTGATTGCCCTTGACCTGCTGCGTGCTACCCGTGTCCCAGTAGTGTCTCAACGCTATGAGTGGCATGTGCCACACGGGGACCACAGCGTCAACAGCGCTGCACACCTCATGGGCCAACGCGGCTATGCGTGTTTTGCCTTGATCATTCTCAGTCACGCGCCCACTCAGCTACTCCGCGTCACGGTGGGTCAATGGGATGAAGACGTGCACATGCTTGACAGTGCGCGGAAGCGCGGCGGGCGCCTCTTCATGAGGGCGCACCTCTGGCGGCATCACTTCGCAACGTCTAAGCTATCGCGAGGGACAACGCAAGGACAAGTGGTTCGAGCGGGAGCCACAACCACTTGTCCTTGCGTTGTCGGCAACAAACCGTCAAGCTGTTGCCGAAGGCCGTCTCTGGTTGCCTACCAGGTGACAAGGCACGTCATCTTGGAGCTGATGTATATGACGATGCGCGGTCAGCACATCGGCTGCTGTCGCGCTTGGCCGATTTCAACGATTGGACGGATGCAGTCTGCGGCATAGCCGCAGGTACCTTTCGCACCAGTTTGAATCAAGCACGACAACGCCGGGATCACGCGGGTGTCGGTGCCGCCTGGCTGTTTGTCCGCGCCCTCCATCACCGCCATGGAGTAGCTTGACATAGCCCCCTTCCTTCCGATAATGAATGCGCAATTAGTGTTCAGCATGATGGCAATCACTGGATTACCCCGGTCATCGATGCACCCATAACACGACCCGGCGGAAGTACTCGAGCGCCCTCGAAACTAGCAATGACATGCTCAGTGCCCAAGAACATTGGCCGGCTAGGCGGCCGGGCATCCTCCACCATCCATGGCCCCATTTGTGTACCCGACAGGTTAACCTCTCTTGGCGAAAAGACTTACAAAAGTGCCCGTCGCTGAAAGTCGTTGGTGACAACCACGAAGGCTGATTCGGATGATGCCTGGTAACAGCCTCTGGGCAGTGGTATTGCAATAACACGCGAGATAGTGTTCCATGTTACGGAGTCTGATACTCAAGTTGAGGCACGGAGAACAGGCTTTTTGCAACCTCAAGACATATCAATGCAAGTATTAACCTCAGGGCTGACACACTGCTTACTATCCCTTCCTACAGAGTTCGTGGCCTCAGGAGGATAACTAGACTAATCAAGCGGCAAGCATTGATTCGGAGGAATAACAACAAATGCTTGGCACATTGGTCAGTGCATGGCTCGATGACAAGGTGGGGAAGCACGTGCTCGCGTCATGCAAACGCCCGTGCTGCATTCAAACTATGAGAGTTTGCCTATACCTCGTCCGGAGCCGTCACCGTGCTGCTTTACTGCTCTCGAGTTCTTTTTCCAAGTGTTGCGCGACTCGGGCGGCAACAAACGCGTCCACTTCCTTGGATAGCGCCTGCGCTTGCGCCGAGCATTGTGCGATACTACGCACATGCTCCAACATGCGCGCCTGGACTTTGGCTAGCTGCGCCGCCGGCAGCTCAGGTGTGACCGTGCTGCCGCCACCAGCGCCTACATCTGCGTTGGACCTTGTGGCCGTCGATCGTGCCACGGTGGCCATGCCTACCAAGCGCCCGGTAGGTTGCGTCCTCCCCGTACTGACAGCTACCGCCCTTCCCGTCACCGACTTGCCTCCCAACCATGCGGGGCTGAAACCAAACTGTGTGCTAATCACACGCCCCACCGTTCCCAGTGCCCCTCCCTTCATCCCACTGGCCCACGTGCCCAGCAATGCCTTCGGGGTGTTGAGCACACCACCGCTGACAACCGCGGCACCTGGTGACTTGGGTACTGAGCCCTCTGTGCCAACTCCAGCTTCGCGTGGCCCCGCGAGGCTGGCGGCTCGGTCCTGCACTGCTCGCTGGGCACGGCGTCTCAGCGCGTCCCATGTGCGCCGCAGGGTGTCCGTCCGCAGCTCCAGCACGTCCAAATCGGCGGCCAGCTGTCGCTCCTCAACGCTCAATGGCCGGGGTAGGGACCAATGCAGCTGGGTGAGCAGGCCTGAGTGACAGCAAGGCAAGCGAGCAAGTGACACAGTCTAGGGGTGGCAATGCGAGCAAGGTGCGCTTGCAGGGGAACGAGCCAGGGACGCATGGGCTTGGAACAGTGGGGTGTGAGCAATGCAGGGGTGGAACGAAGAGGTGAAGAAGGGGGCGTTTGTTTTCCACTGGAGAATGGGGCTGTGGGATAGGGAAGGAGGGAGGGGAGCTGTTGCGTCAACATAGGTGCCAAGCTGGTGCTTCTCTTCAACGATTCTCAAGACAGTGCTAAGGGCTTGGAGCGTGACCCAGACTGACCCGCTCTCTCCGCCAAGTTTGTGTGCAGCGCCACAGCCCGCTGCAGCTGCGCTGTAAGCGCCGCCTGCTTCGTCTGGGCAGCAGCTAGAGGACCTGCCAGCTCCTCCACCCCCGCCTGTGCATGTCCACAGCAGCCACAGCAGCAGCCTGACCACACTGCAGAAGAGCTGCCACCCTGTCACAGTCCCCCCCACAGCAGCCAGCAGCAGACACTGTAGCCCGCAGTAGCCTCTGCCTCGCCTCCTCACACACACATTGCAGCCAAGCAGCAGCAGGATGCATCCATGGCCACCCGCTTCACATCCTGCTGCACTAGCCCCTCTTGCACAGTGACTGCTCACGTTGCAGACAGCAACAGTGGCAGCAGCACGCAGCCCAGCCCTGCCCAGTCCCCCTACCTGCGTGTGGCCATATCCTGCAAATTGCCCCAGTTGCGGTCAGCAGGGGATGTCGCACCCGTGAGGAGCCACGGCCTGCCCTGCCCTGCCCTGCCCTGAGCTCACCGCATGGCGATCTGCCTCCAGAGCCAGCTGCCCCGCCCTCTGCCTCAGCGCCTGGTGCAGCCGGTGCAGCGCCTCCAGCCGCCCGCAGCGCAGCGCTCGGATGGCGGCGGTGAGCGCGGCTGCACCCTCAGGGGTGGACACCTCCAGGCCACCTGGCAGCACCACGCGTCAGGCAGCAGGGAGGGGAGGGGGGGGCTGATGGGAGGCACCACTAGGCTGTAGGCAGGAAAGTAGGCTAGAGATGGGTATTAGGGGCATGTGGCACATGGGTGGGTTAGGGCAGTTGGGGTAGTTGGGGTAAATGGGTAGCCTGACCAGGGTTAGACCTAACCCTAACCCTGACGCATGGTGGCGAGGCCAGGCTCGACAGTGAGCATGTCAGTGACGTCAGAGTACCCTTCTCTGACATCAGAGTCTCCCCAGCAGCCAGTTCCTTGGGAGGGCAAGTGAGGGGCTTCGCTCTGACTCTGACGACTCCGATGAATTTGATGACTGCGATTTTCGAACTTTGTTGATAGCAAGTTGCGGGCCATGCCAGGCCATGCAGTGCACCACCATGCCGTTTCCTGCTGTTCTGTGCTGAAGCAAACCGTGCCAAGCAGTGGCGTGTCACGCAGTCAGCAGCGCCCACCTGTGCCCCTGGGTATTGCTGGAGTGAAGGGTGGGGCGCTGAGCAGGTCCCCGTACAGGGTCTGCAGAGACGCCTCCACCACCAACCTGGCCGCGGCATCCTCCTCCTCCTCAGCTGCCCCCAGGCCCCCTGCACCAGGGGTTCCCCCACCCCCCACCCCCCCTGCCCCCTGCCCCACTCCCAGACCCCCACTGGCTGCTGCTGCTGCTGCTTCAATGCCTGGTGGAGGTTGAGGCGTTGCAGGGGCTACTGGGCCGCCGTGGCGGGGGCGGCAGCACAGCAGGCTGGCCCCCTCGGGTAGGTACCCCTCCCCTGCCCCTCCCACCTGGTGCTGCAGCAGCACGGCCACGCTGCCCAGGAACACGTCCTGCACCACACTGCTGCTTACAACCACCGCACCTCCAGCTGTCAGACCAGCCTCCCCCTGACCCTGGCCCTGGCCCTGGGGGGAGCTGCCTGGGTGGGCCCCAGCCCCCTCCGCTGCCAGCACTCCCTTCCCAGACTGGAACCACAGCTCATGCAGCACCAGGGGAGGCAGGTTGGGGTTGTGTGCAGCTGCTGCCGCCCCACCCGCTGCGCTGGAGGCCCGAGCCACAGCCTGCAGCCAGGTCAAGCCCAAAGTCCAGCACCCACTGCCGTGGCATACCCATATCGTAGGCTGGGTTTGGCTGGGGGGCTGCTGCTGCTGCTGCTGCTGGGACCCGAGGCCAAGGCTGCCGGGCCCCTGGGGGTGAGTCAGGCCCCCAACACCGTCCCCATACACCGTCACCAGGCTCAGGCGGCAGCCACCTGCACCCTGGCTTGACCCGTCACTGCCGAGGTGTAGGCCAAGCATGCCATAATCATCGTCACTCCCAGACTCCTCCTCCTCCTCCTCCTCCTCACTGAGTACCCCCAGCCGCCCAGGGGCCCCCCTGGCCGCCCCCCCTCCAGCAGCCAAGGCCCCTGCCCCAGGTGTTGGGCGGGGAGCCCTGCGCCGCCTGACTGCTGTCTCCGGCAGTGCCAGGTCCACGCAATCCACCAGCACTGCCGCTGGCCCTGCCGCCTCCTCTGGCCCCCCTCCACTGGCTCCAGGTGTGACCTCGCATGGCTCACACTCACACCTCACACTCACCACCTGGCCCTGGTCGTCCAGGGCGCACTGAGGGCTGAGGGGCTGCCATGCGGGCAGCAGGGGGGCGGTCAGGACGTGGGCGTACAGCAGCCCGGAGCTCAGCCCCGTCACAAGGGCCGTGGTGCAGGCCAGCAGTGGCTGAGCCCCCCCTGACCCTCCAGCCATGCTGCTGAAGAGGTGGGAGGGTGTGGCGGCAGCAGGGGTGGCGCCCCAAGCTCCTGGTGTGGCAGCACCCGCCTTGGCCTGGGGGGTGGCTGGGGGTGTTCTGCTGGGGGTGGAGGAGGGCAGGGGGGCCCAGGGGGAGGAGGGGGCCAGCAGGTGGGCGGCAGCCAAGGTGATGGCCGGGGCTGGCCCGGGCTCGGCGGATGCCTGACCTGAGTTCAGGGGGCCCTGCAGGGCTGGGCTGCGCTGGGGCAGCACATGGGGCAACACTGCGGGCAGGGCAGGGCAGGCAGCGTGGGGGAGGGGGGGGGGTGTTGGTTGGCTGGCTGGCTGGCTGTAAGTGTGTAAGCAGAGCAGGTTGGGGCGATGTCTGTCACGCAGCCACAACATACCCCTTGCCAGCATTGCATCCTGCTCCCTGAACTCACCCCTCATCCAGGCTCAAGCCCCTCTCCCCTCCTCTGCTGCTCCTCACTACCCAACCCCATATCCACCACCCAGCCACTCGCTGCGGTGGCCCTAGCCCTCCCTCCGGGCTTCCAGCCACCCCCTCCCCCCATCACCTGTCCAGCCACCCCTCCACCTGGCCCCCTCCCCTACCCTCTCCCCCCCTTCCCTGTTTCCCTGCCTCCCCAATCTAGCCTCGCAGCCAACCCCTCCCTCCCCTTACCTGGTCACCTCCCCACCCTCCCCACCCTGGCCTCGCAGCCCCCCTCCCCCTTCACCTGTCCAGCGTGCCGCCTGCTGCAGCTGGGCCACTGACTCCAGGCCCAGCGCCTCCCGCATCCAGGCCATTGCACCGGACAGCTCTGCCGCCCTCCCTGCCGCCGCCCCCCTGCTGGCGCCCGGGCCTGCCCACCACTCCTCATCGCCCTCCCCCGCATCAAAGGCAAAGGGCGGGAGGGCGGGGTCTACTGGCGCCTGGGCTTGCTCCAGCTCTGTGAGGCACTGAGTGAGGGCAGAGCTGGCCACCTGCATGCCTGAGGGCAGCAGCAGCAGGTGCAGGCGGCAGGGAGGGGTAAGTGACGTGAGGGGTGTGCAGAGCCACAGCGGGCCAGTGCGGTGCTCAATGGGCCACTGCACTGTGGAGTGGGATGGTGGAGGAGCCGCAGGAGGCGGCGAATGTGGAGTGCAGGTGCAGGATGAAGTCTGCACACCGTGGGCTGTGAGGATGGTGGGAAGAGGAAGTGGAGGAAGTGGAGGGTGGGAAGAAACGTGCAGGTGGAGGTCAAGGTACAGGTGCAGGAGAAAGAAGAAAGCAGGCTGGCAGGCTTGTAGAAAGTAAAAATAAAGGAAGAAAAGGAGAATGATAGAAAGAAAGGAAAAAAGGAAGAAGGAAAGAAATGTTGATTGATTGACTACGCCATTGCCGCCAAGCATGCATCAAGGAAGGAGTGCAGCCTTTGGGCCATGCTCTTGCTGCCCTCCCACCGCAGGCGTGTCAAGGGACGGGAGGAGAAGGGGTAGGTGAGAGTTGAGGAGGGCGGGGCCTGGGAGGGCGGCCCCAGCAGCCTGGCAGCATGAGGGGCTGGGGCCAGGGTTAGGGTTGGGGTTCACCCTAACCCTACCCCCCAGGGCAGCATGAGGGCTGGGGCCTCCAGGGCCCGGAGCTCCAGGCCGCTGAGGGCTGGCAGCGGTCCAGCAGCAGTGCCCCGGTCACTCACCCCAGGGCGCCAGGGGGCACAGCCCGAACAGCTTGCCAGACGCTGCCAGCACGTACAGCGTGAAGGGGCCCCAGCCTACCCCACAGCCAAAGGCAAAGCTGACAGGAGAGTCGGCAGCCAGGGCGGTGCGAGGCAGCAGGCCATAACGGGTGGTGCCTGGCATGCAGGCAGGCATGAACGCATGCAGGTGGTCAGTTGGTTGGTCGGTCAGAACAGTTTAGTTGAGTGCAGGCGATGTCGGTTGGGGCTGACATGTGGGCAGGCAGGGAGGCAGGTGGGCAGGCTGATGATCACAAGGCTGATAGACCCTTTACTGCAAGCCTGGCGCAGCTGCATGCTTCCCCACCACCATGTACTGCTCACCTTTGCTTGCCCCAGCCCCTGCTGCCCCGCCCCCTCCTCTCCCCAGCTGCAGGTGCAGAGTGGTCTGGGCGCTGCCTAGGTCTGACAGGCTGTACAGCCGCAGCCGGTCATCATTGGCCAGGACCACCAGGTGGTTGCTGCTGTGCGGGTGCCAGCTCACCTGTGCATGCATGCAAGCAGGCAGGCAGGCAGGCAGGCAGGCAGGCAGGCAGACAGACAGGCAGGCAGGCAGGCAGGCAGGCAGGCAGGCAGGCAGGCAGGCAGGCAGGCAGGCAGGCAGGCAGGCAGGCAGGCAGGCAGGCAGGCAGGCAGGCAGGCAGGCAGGCAGGCAGGCAGGCAGGCAGGCAGGCAGGCAGGCAGGCAGGCAGGCAGGCAGGCAGGCAGGCAGGCAGGCAGGCAGGCAGGCAGGCAGGCAGGCAGGCAGGCAGGCAAATCATCTGGCATGGGTGGGAGTCAGGTGAGCGGGCAGGTAGTGAGGCAAAGGAGCAGGAGGGCAGACAACAGGGTAGGCAGGGCAGGGAGGTGGGCAGGCCTGAAGCAGGCCGGTGGGACACTGGACACAGGACAAGGCGGTGGCAGCAACCCTCAGGTGGCCACACCGTACTTCAGGCACCCCAGCACCCTCATGCCTGGCCCCGCCCTGCCCACCCTGACCCCCCCTGTAGCCTCTTGTCTCCTTGCCTCTGCAATTCCCCTGCCCCTCCTACTTTCTCACTTGCGTGATTCGCAGCCCTGGCCTACTGGCAAACAGCTGGTAGTCCACGATGTGGGCGCTGCACTGCTGCTCCTTGTACAAGCCCCTTGCCGCCACAGCTCCCAGCTTGGACACACCCGCCACAGCAGCAGGTGCAGGGCGGAGGCCGCTAGCAGGCGACTGCAGGAGGCGGCCCCCGTACAAGTCCACCACCACCACCACGGCGCGGTCCTCGTCCTAGAGCAGCAGGGCAACAGGGGGAGGAGGTGCAGGGCCATAGGATGGCGCTTCTGCAGCTGTGTCCATTGCATGCCTGGTGTCCAAGAGTTCCTGCTGGGTTCCTGCCGGGTCGCCATGGCCCATGCGTCGCAAACTGCATCTGTTGCTGCTATTGCTTCTGTTGCTGCTGCTTTTGACACACTGCCACTGCATGCGTGCCGCAATCAGAAGCCTGGTCCATTCACCTCAAAATCATACCCAGCGACAGCCAGGTGCCGGCCATTGGCTGAGACTGTGATGCTGTCAACTTGGAATCGGATCGGAGGTGTGGTTTTCACCAGTGTGTGTGCATGGGCACTAAAAGTGAAGGTGCTCTGTCCGAGAGCCTGCAGCAGGGTAGCAAGGCAGGGGCATGCCACGGCAGGGGCATGCCAGCAGCTCAGCAGCAACAAGCAGCTCAACACTCCATCTCACCGCGTCTCCCTCAGCATCTAAAAGCTGCTTCCGAAGGTCAAAGATGAGAATGTCGCTAGGTGTACCGTCTGTTTGCCGAGTAATACCATAGCTGCGGAGACATGCGTAGGTCAGTTTGGACCCAAGCAGGCTGGGTAAGGCGGGCTCGTACTTACAGGTTGCCGCCCTGGTCAGAGCAAACATGCGATACATCCGAGAGCTGAGCATCCATCGTGTGCTGCGTCGCTACATGTTGCTTGTCATAAATCTTTCTAAAGCCACCATTATGCTCGGGGCATCATCAATCTTGAAACAACTAACCTAAAACAAATTACCAAACTGTCAGGGCAGCAAAGCAACCCCGTCATTGGACATACAACTACCCTTTTGCTAAGTTTACAAGGTACAACAACCGGGACTGACTCATTACTGCTCGTGCGGACCCGGCAGGGGCAGGGGCAGGGGCAGGGGCAGGGGCAGGGGCAGGGGCAGGGGCAGGGGCAGGGGCAGGGGCAGGGGCAGGGGCAGGGGCAGGGGCAGGGGCAGGGGCAGGGGCAGGGGCAGGGGCAGGGGCAGGGGCAGGGGCGGGATTTGAGGGTTTGCGATGTGCTGTGTTGCCTGCTGTTACCATGTAGTGATGTCACGTGATAAGATGTTCCTAAACATGATAGTGCGCTGCAGAGGATAAAGTCACGCCCATGGTTGTGACAGTGAGGTGTACAGCCTGGATCGTCCCTCACTAGAGCCTCCACTTGAGTGGGACCACTAGGGACCACTAGAGACCACTAGGGACAATCAGAATGGTGTTGAGGGGCTGTGTGGAGTCATGCTCCCTTGCACATGCACATGGCACATACACATGTGCATGGGCGCCTACCACCTACACTATTGCCTGACCCCTGTGACAGGGCTACAGCCCAGAGTTGGCATGGCATGCACGCACTGATTGTGAGCTGATGACAGCTCACATGGTGGGGAACACTCGACTGTGCCACAGACTGCTGCTAAGCCTTGAGTGACTTGTCTCACACCCGCTTGTAGCCCAGGTCAGGGTACTCCTTGCCCTTGGCTGGCAGAGCTGTCTGCTCTGGCCACCAGCACAGCTCCAGTGGGCGCCACCTGCTCTCTCCAATGCGCAGCATGTTCAATGCTGCATTACAGTCCCTGTCCAGCCACCTGCCTTGCTGTAGTGCTGGCTTGGCTTTGGCAGCTTTGCCCTGGGACTTGCCTTTGCCCTTGGTGGGCTGGGTGGGCTCAGCTGCCTGCTCAGCCTTGGTGCCCTGGCTGCGCTTGGCTGGCGGGGGCCTGCTGGGCCCAGGCTCTGAGACTGCAGGCTGGCTGGCTGCCTGGTTGCTGCGTGGGGGCTGTGGCAGGATGCGGGGGGCCGCTACCGGGCACCACATCAGGAGGCTCGCAGCACCGCATCATCACCCCACCCTCCCCCAGTGCCAATACCAGCTGCACCAAAGAAGACCTTGGGGTGCTTGGGGCGCTGGTAGCTCTTCATGGACAACTCCGTCATCTCCTTCTCAACTGCAGCCATGCACACAAGGCACACGTGGTGGCTGACATGGTGGCATCGAGTTAGGCATAACACAGTCAACTACTCTCTCACGTCATGCCCAGCCCACCACCTCTCAGTACATAACCCTCCCAGTACATAACCCACCCACCCACTCTCACCTTATTGAAGCACTGCTCCAGCGCCCGGTCATTGGGTCCAGGTACACCTTTCACACCGCATCCCAGGTGGCCAGGGTGATGTGCTTCAGGTTGGCCTCCAGGGAGGCGCCGGCTGAGCTGGCTGCTGCCAGTTGCTTGAGGTGGGGCTGAATCGGTGCTAGCCACAGCTGCGTGGTGCGGTGGGCATTGTTCAGGCCACTGGCCTGCCGCACCTGGCCATTGGTCAGCTTCCACCGGGCCAGCTGGTCTGCTGCACAACCCTAACTTAGGGCCTAAGGCTGCACTGACTGCCTGGGTGACGCCGGGGTCGATGCTCACCCCAATTTATGTAGGGTAAGCTGCGCGACTGGCTCTGGCTCTGGCTCTGGCTCTACCTCTGGCTCTGGCTCAGGCTCAGGCTCAGGCTCAGGCTCAGGCTCAGGCTCAGGCTCAGGCTCAGGCTCAGGCTCAGGCTCAGGCTCAGGCTCAGGCTCAGGCTCAGGCTCAGGCTCAGGCTCAGGCTCAGGCTCAGGCTCAGGCTCAGGCTCAGGTTCAGGTCCACAGTCCCATTCAACAGGAACTGGCTGGGCAGGGGCATGCGGGGGTAGGGGGTATGGGGGGCTGCATCAGGGGCTTGGGGAAGCTGCACGGCTGGAGGTGTGGGGGGGCTGTGGAACCCCGGGAGGGGTAGCCCACCAGGCACGTCAATCAGGAGGCGATCACGTGCAGCCGGGAGTGAGTCTGAGCCTGCTGCTGGAGGTGCGCTGTCTTCTTGCAGCCGCGCAGCACTGCGCCACCCGGAACTTTGATCACCTGCAGCCACGCATAAGTAGCACATTGACAGCTTGATTTAGGATGACACACAAGGTGTCGACACACAATGCGGGGACAGTATGCGGGATAGGCCCCGTGCCTGGCGCCGCTTCGTTTTCCATCCCTCCCTCCGATCCTCTCGTCGCTTGCCCTGTGGCTAACGAGAAGCTGCGATGGCACCAACAGGAGCGCCGGGTGTTTACACAGCGCGGAGCTCATGAGACAATTGAGCTGGGAAACGACGCCGCACCTTTCGATTTCTTTGCCGGGCCCTGCTTTTCCTTGGCGGTGCCCTTCCGCTTTGTCCGGTCCATTGCGTGATGTGCTTTGAGACAGCTGTGAACTCTTCAAGCAACTTTGGTTTCCCCGGAGATCCACTGGAGTGACTGCACACTACTATTTGCTCAGTCCACCCTGCTGTTGCTGCTGCTGAGTGCTGTTGCTGATGTGTGTGTACAGTGAGGTGTGCAGTGCCGCACAGAGGTGGGCCGTCCTACACTCCATTGTCTGGGACTTTTTGTAATAGGGTTTTTATAATAGGGTAGGGTTTTTCCCCTAGGTTAGGGTCTTGTGTTCGCTAAGTGGGGGCGGAGGGGCAGCGAGGGTTGGGCCTTGGAGCTGGGGGGCCTAGGGGTGAGTGTTGTGTTGTCCGGGGGTCCCTAGGGTCGGCGTAGTGGAGGGGTTGCTGAGGGCGGGGGTGTGGGGGGTGTTTGGACGTCTTTCCTTGGGGGTGTGTAGTTACCGTTCTAGGGCTGTTTGGACGCTGTTTAGTGGTGGGGAGGTGGGGTGGGGTTTGCTTGCCTCTTTGGGGAAGGGAGGGGGTAGCTTGCTCGAGACATGGTCTATCCTTCCTTTTTTTCTCTCTCTCTTAGTCTCTCTTTCTCCTGTAATCTCTCTCATATAAAAAATAATAATAATTATGCATTTCCTACAAGTTGATGCAGCCACTGTGGTCCACCCTTTTTGATAGTTACATCCGCTGTCGCCAGGGTAATCAAGTGCTGTCGTGACGTGGCAACCATTGCACAACAACGCCGCTATCAGGATCTGCAGCTCACGGCTTGCAGAACCCAAAAAGCAATTACTACAGCCAGCACCACCAAAACAGCACATGCATCCCTTACAACCACCAGAACAGCTGGGGATGTGTTGTCTAAAAGACATGGAAGCAGCAGAAATGCACAGCATATGAACCTCAGCCTCTTATACGTGGTAATGCAATTGGATGCATGCAAGATGTGTTGCTGGCATGCCACACGGGTTGCAGCTGGGTGGTTCCTCGCCACCCCCTCTAAACCGCCTGCCTGCTGTCTTGCCCGGCATCAGCTTGTTGGCCTTGAACAGCAGAGCTCGCCTACAGTGCCTGGACAGCCCCTAGATGGCAGCCACATGTGCAGTGAGTACTGAAAGTGGCAATCAACAGTCTGGGCAACCTTGCTTTGCCACCCACGTTGCACACTTTCTTTGACAGCTTGAAAGAAACCAGCTGGAGCCGTGGCACATTCATCATGCATTGTGTATGGTGTGTCCCTGGTTGAATATGCACATGCGTAGATGTACACACTCGAAGCCTGCTGCACAATCATTGCCGCCCTGCTCAGAATGACAGTGGCTGTCCCACCATCGCACAAAGCTATTAGATTGCTGAGCTAGCCTCCATCGACATGGGTGCCTCCAAAGTGCAGACTCCACCCTGCTGTTGCTGCTGCTGACTCAATGTATGGGCTTCTTGCCACCCTTCTTTGCCAGCTTGTGAAACTGGTTCTTATTGCCTGCGGTGGGACCAGGAGGTGAGCTTGACAGGATATTCAGCCACCACTGCCTAGACTACCCAGCACTGTCACTCACCTGCCATGAACGCTTTGCCTGCACGCTTCTTCTTTTTTTGCACTCTCCCTACGTTAATGCCCTTCTTCTTCTTCTTCATGCCAGCTGGAACATCCTCCACGTCCATCTCCACTGGTGATGGCAAGGGTGTCGGCAGGATGTCCTGTCGGGTCTTGGGCGGCCTGGTCCGACCTCTCTGCTTCTGCTCCACAGGTTCCTCAGCTGGTGCCTCAGCTGCCGCTTCAGGTGCCACGGGCTCAGGGCGGGCAGGCCGTTGTTCAGCCGCCTTCGCAGCAAGACTTTCAAAGCGGCGGGCATCGGCCTGCGCCTGCCAGTTAGCGACAAGATGCTCACGGCGCCAGGTCCGTAGCTGCTTTTTAGAATTGCTACGGATAGACTTAGCCATCAGGGGTTAACTGGCTGGCTGGATAATGAGAGCTAGACGGCGTACTGTGTCTTTGCTGCATGGCTGCATTGTGGCTCTTTATTTTTTTGTACGTATCATCGGGCATGTTGATCGGGGCAACCTGAGTATTGGCACTACGTCACCGATGATAGAGATAACTATGAGTTTTCAGCACACAGCAGTTTCTTAGAGTGCCCTAAGATTCCTTGTGTCAAGCTTAATGTATGCCATCCTTGACCGGACAGGCAAGCAGTACGTACACACCTATCTTCACTGCAGCAGGTCATGTACGCTGGTTGTGGCGTGGCTGACAATGTTGTATGTATACATAACTGTGGCATGGGTTGTGTGTACGTTACCAAATGAATAGCTACAGCTAATGCCAATCTATCTCTCTATGAGTTCTGCGTACAAGGTGCATCCATTACGGCCATGAATGGAGCGCCACATGCAAGCCGTGAGTTCAGCGATGACACAGAGCCTATGCGCCATACGCAAGTAGCTCGCCAAGCTATGCATAGAAAAGGCAACTACTGACATCCGGACCGGTGCGATGCGGTCGCGGCAAGCGAGCCTGCTGGTGCAGCGCATCTTGCATCTCCGACAAGTCCAGTCGCAGCTGCAATCGGCGCCACTCGTCCTACGGCGCGGCCTCGCTTCCAGCAGCGGCGACGACGACAATGACAGCAAGCCTGGGTTGATGCAAAAGATCTGGGGGTGAGAGGGGGACAGGCATAACGATGTCCGCTTGTTCTAGAAGCAACGAGCCTGTGGTGGGCGTGTTGCAGGCTGTCTCGCAAGGCGGAGAAGGCAGGCAAAGAAGTTGCTGCTGCTGAGGCCTCTGCCGCCAGTGACGCTGCTGATGGCAGTGATGGGAGCAGCACGGTCCCAGAAGCAGGCGCCAGCGACAGCAGCAACAGTGAGAGAGCCCTGGTGCTGTCTGGCCCTGAGCGGAAGCACCACAAGGTCAGCAGCCCCATCCCCATCCCCATCCCCATCCTTCCATGCCACCACAGCCAAGGCATCAGGCAGGTTCATTGGAAGAACATAAACACCACGCCCTTGTCGCACTAAGGGAGGCGAGTAGCCTCGGGGCATGCCCTTGCTACCCTCCCACGAGGGCAGTGTCCATGGGACAACGTCCTCCAACACCACCAGGCCAGGGTACAGGCCTGGCACAGGGCGAGGGGCCCAGGGCAGCAGCCACTCAAGGTGGCAAGTAAAGGGCTGCATGGTGCCAAACACCAGAGTCAAGAGAACTCCGGCAGTCTGTCACCCTCAAGCAGCTTGTTGGCTACACCACCCCCTTAAGCCTGGGCTCCCTCCCCCTTGCCATCCTTTGCCACCACCTGGCACCGCAGCAGCAGGAGGTTACTGCAGCTGCTGTTGGCTTAAGGGTGATCAGAGCCATGGACCCCACAGCAATGGCGGCAGCTGGTGTCTGCTGCCCAGCCCACCTTCGACACCACCCTCAACACCACCCGCATCCCCTCACCCTCTCAACCTCACCCTCCCTCACCCTAACCCTCCATCACCCTCCCACGCTTCCACCCTCTCTACCCTCACATATCACCCCTCCGCCTGCCTGCTGCCTGCTGCCGCTTGCCAGGTGTTTGTCGTGGAGTTGACCCGGAAGCCCCTCTTCCCCGGCATTTACACCCCCGTAACCATCAGCAAGAATGAAAAGCTGATCAAGGAGATCATGGACACCAAGAAGCAGGGGTGGGTGCAGCACCCCCTAGCCAGCGGCCTCCTGGCCAGCAGCAGGAGCCAGACAGCAGCCCTGCAGAAACAGCTGGGACAGGGCCGTTTGCGTCTGCGCTGCTGCTGCTGCTGCTGCTGCTGCTGCCCGCAACCTGCACACTCCACACCTCCACACGCTCCAGAGGTCCCTGGGCCCCTGCCCTGCTGCTCTCCCCACAGGGCCCAGGCCTATGTAGGCGCCTTCCTGCGTAAGCCAGACACCCCCCCAGCCTCCACCCCAGCCACTGCCTCTGGCCTGACCTTGGACCTGACAGACCCTGCCGGCAGCAGCAGCAGCAGCAGCAGCGGGGGGGAGTGCTTGGTGTCTGACATCAGTCCTGAGCCTGGTGGCAGCGGTAGCAGCGGGGGGGGCGGCAGCAGCCCCCTGGATGAGCTGGGGGTGCTGAGGACCCCCCGGGCTGCTGCAGGCGGCAGGCAGGGCCTGAGGGGCAGGGGCAAGACGGGCGCCGGGGGGGTGGCGGGGGCCGCAGGGGATGCCGATGCGGCAAACCACTTGTACGAGATGGGCACCTTCGCGCAGGTGAGCTGGTGCGCGGGCTGCAGGGGGGGCAGGTGGCAGGGCCGCCGCTGGGGGTGCAGCAGTGGAATGCTGAGCAGAGTAGTGCTCCTGCCTGCCTGCCTGCCTGCCTGCCTGCCTGCCTGCCTGCCTGCCTGCCTGCCTGCCTGCCTGCCTGCCTGCCTGCCTGCCTGCCTGCCTGCCTGCCTGCCTGCCTGCCTGCCTGCCTGCCTGCCTGCCTGCCTGCCTGCCTGCCTGCCTGCCTGCCTGCCTGCCTGCCTGCCTGCCTGCCTGCCTGCCTGCCTGCCTGCCTGCCTGCCTGCCTGCCTGCCTGCCTGCCTGCCTGCCTGCCTGCCTGCCTGCCTGCCTGCCTGCCTGCCTGCCTGCCTGCCTGCCTGCCTGCCTGCCTGCCTGCCTGCCTGCCTGCCTGCCTGCCTGCCTGCCTGCCTGCCTGCCTGCCTGCCTGCCTGCCTGCCTGCCTGCCTGCCTGCCTGCCTGCCCGCCCGCCCGCCCGTCGCCCGCCCGCCCGTCGCCCGCCCGCCCGCCCGCCCGTCGCCCGCCCGCCCGCCCGCCCGCCCGCCCGCCCGCCCGCCCGCCCGCCTGCCCGCCTGCCCGCCTGCCCGCCTGCCTGCCTGCCTGCCTGCCTGCCTGCCTGCCTGCCTGCCTGCCTGCCTGCCTGCCTGCCTGCCTGCCTGCCTGCCTGCCTGCCTGCCTGCCTGCCTGCCTGCCTGCCTGCCTGCCTGCCTGCCTGCCTGCCTGCCTGCCTGCCTGCCTGCCACTGCCCTTGCCGCTGCCCTTGATGCAGGTGCACACGCTGCTGACGGGCGACACCTCTGACTCAGCCCAGCTGCTGCTGCTAGGCCACAGGCGCATCCGCAGGAAGGCAGTGGTGAGCGCCGGCAAGCTGCCACGCACCTGAGGGAGAGCAGCTAAGAAAAGGATGCACTGGAGCCACGGGACGATTGCTGGCTGGCTTGCCTGGGTCAGCCTGCTAAGGCCACAGGGGTCAGGGTGCCAGGGTCAAGGGCCAGGGTCAGGGCTAGGGCCACAGGGGTCAGGGTTGGGCCGGGGGCAAGACGGCAGGCAGTCCTGGGTAGGTGGGATTGCGTGCTGTCAGGCTGGGCCTAAGATCACCCCAGGGACCCCACGGCGGGGTGCAGTGCCTGATGACCATGCCGCCATCATTGCCGCTGCTGCTGTCGCCTCCGCCGCTGCCACCATGGTCCTACTGTTGGGCTGCACTGCGGGCTGCAGATCAGCGCTGAGCCGCTCAAGGTCCACATTGAGCACCTCAAGGACGAGGCATACACCAACAACGACATACTCAAGGTCACAGCTATCTCCTCAACCCAGCCACCCCCTTCTCCCAGCCCACCCCTCCCACCAGCCACCCCCCTCTGGCCCTCCTCCCTGACCCTGGCTGACAACTGGCTGCTGCTGCTGCTGCTGCCAACCCTGCTGCCTTCCTCTCCGTCATGACTTTCACATGGCCAGGCAAGAAGCAATGGAAGCATGCTTGCGCATGCAGGCTACCAGCATGGAGCTGGTGAACACCATGCGGGACCTGCTGCACCTGAACCCACTGTATGGGGAGCAGTTTCGCACCCTGCTCTCACTCAGTGAGTCACTCATCAGTCGCCCTCACACCCTCGCACCCTCACACCCTGATGGCCAGATACAAACTCTGCACCATACTGCATTGTACCTGCTGGCCCTCCTCATGGCTGGTTATAATATTCGCTTGCTTGCTTGCTGCCACCAGCGTAATGTGCACAATGCTGCCGCCTCAGCCTGCGCGGCAGCTGATGCCTCCCCTGACTTCCCTCCTGCACCCCCCTGCTGCACCTGCCTGCACCTGCCTGCCTGCCTCCTTACCTGCACCTGCCTGCCTGCCTGCCTACCTGCATGTGCCTGCCTGCCTGTCCGGTGTGGCTGTGCTGTCTGGGTGGCACCTTCTAAGTCTTCTGCCTGCCGCCTGCCCCCTGCCCCCTGCCGCCTGGCCCTGGCCCTGCAGCCGGCAGCCTAGACCTGCAGGACATGAGCCGCCTGGTGGACGCTGCAGCCAGCCTGACCAGCGCTGACGACACCACGCTGCAAACCCTGGTGCTGCAGCAGCTAAACGTGCCGGAAAGGTGGGCAGGGGGCGGCCGGGTTGGCGCGCAGGGGGCAGACAAGCAGGGATGCGGTGAAGTGAAACAGCAGCAGCAGCAGCAGCAGGCCTGGGATTTAGCCGGCTGAGCTTGATGTCCCTCTGATGCCAAGGAGCTGATGGTAAGACTGCGGCACAGGGCGGGGCGGGGTGAGGCAGGGCAAAGCGGGGTCAAGGGGCAGGGTCAAGGGGCGGGAGGGGTCGGGGCAGGGCCAAAGGGCGGGGCCTAGAGGCGGGGCGAAGGGGGTCCTGGGTCATAGGATGACTATAGAGGACGTGCTCAGGAGGCTGACCAGGCTGGGTGGCTGGGTGGCTGGGTTGTATGCCTGGCTCCGTGTCCAGCTGCAGGGTTAGCATGATAATTGTCATGACTCAGCTCGTGGACGTCTGGGGTTACCTTGTTGCCACAGTCAAACCAGCTGCAGGGCTGGGTGGGTGGGAGGGGGGGGGGGGGGGCTGGCTGCTTGTCCAGCTTGGGTCCGGGGGCGGCCTTGCGCATGAGAGGGGCAGCGCCCGCCTGGCCGCCTGGTGTTGCTGGCCGCCTGCCCAGCCCCTGTGGGCCACCCACAGCAGGACAGTGTGTGTGGTGGTGATGTGGTGTGCAGGGCCCAGGCGGTGCTGGTCCTGCTGAAGAAGGAGGTGGAGCTGTGCAAGCTGCAGGCAGACATCCGGGAGCAGGCAGGTGCTGCGCAGCCCTCACGGCCGGGCGGCCACACTGACCCCCTCACCGCCCCTGACCCCCTGACCCCCTGACCCGCTGAACCCCTGACCCCCTGAACCCCTGAACCTTGGACACACCACTCCCATAGGGCTAGGCCTGGCCTCGCCTGCTGCTCAGACATCATCCCTCTCCATCACCTCTCCCTCCTTCACCTTCCGTTTCTCCCCACCTTTGCCCTTTACTCCCTCCCCCTCCCTGCCCCTCCCTCCCCCTGCTCTGCAGGTAGAGAACAAAGTGGTCAAGGAGCAGCGCCGGGCCCTGCTGATGGAGCAGCTGAAGAGCATCAAGCGCGAGCTGGGGCTGGAGAAGGACGACAAGGCAGCGCTGGTGCAGAAGTGAGCGCTTGTGTCCGTGTGTGAATGGGGTGAGGGGTGGAGGGTGGGGTGGGGGGGGTAGGGTGGGGGGTGGGGGGTGGGGGGGGCTGGGTGCAAGGCAGGGGACAAGAACAGCTCCACGCCTCAGGCCCCAAACCTCCAATACCCACCCCCCTCAGCCTCTTGTTCAGCTCTCCTGCTGCTGCTCTGCTGCCGTATGCCACAGCCACCCCCACTGCCCTCACCGCCATCGCCTGTCAGTCCTCCCTCCCTCCCTCAACCCTTCGCCATTTCCTGCAGCCCTCTCCCTCCTTCCCCCCCTCTATCTCTCTCTTTCTCTCACCCGCACTCCTTACTCCCCGCTTCGTCCCTGGTCGTCCCTCCTCGTCGCCTGCTGTCACCACCCCCTGCCTGCTGCCCCCTGGCCTGGCTGCCCCAGGTTCCAGGAGCGGTGGGACGCCAAGAAGGGCCTGGCGCCTGAGGAGGCCGTGAGGGTGGTGGCGGAGGAGCTGGAGAAGCTGGGCAGCCTGGAGCCAGTGAGGGCCAGGACCCCTGACACCCCCTCCACCCTCACCCCCCTCACTCCCTCACTCCCTCACTCACTCCCTCCCTCCCCTCTCCCGACCCCTCCCCACCCCACCCCATCCACCCCTCCCATCCCCTCCACTTCTCCTCCCACCCCCCACATGGTGCTCGCCTGCCTGCCAGTCCCTCTGCCTGCCCACTGCTTGTATGCTTTGACCTTAATGTTTCGCCCCTTACAGCGCCTGCCCCCCCACCCACCCTGCCCTCCTCCCTGCCCCCCTCCCCTGCCCCCCTCCCTGCCCCCCCTCCCTCCCTCCAGGTGTCGTCAGAGTTCAACGTCACCCGCACCTACCTGGACTGGCTCACCTGCCTGCCCTGGGGTACTCACTCCCCGGACCTGTTTGACCTCAGCCATGCGCAGCAGGTGCTGGGGCAGGCAGTCGGGGCGGGGCGAGCGGCAGGGGGCGGGGGCAGGCAGCTGGGGCAAGCGGCAGGGGGCGGGGGCAGGGGCAGGGGCAGAGGCAGCGGCAGGGGCAGGGGCAGGGGCAGGGGCAGGGGCTGGGGCTGGGGCTGGGGCAGGGGCAGGGGCAGGGGCAGGGGCAGGGGCAGGGGCAGGGGCAGGGGCAGGGGCAGGGGCAGGGGCAGGGGCAGGGGCAGGGGCAGGGGCAGGGGCAGGGGCAGGGGCAGGGGCAGGGGCAGGGGCAGGGGCAGGGGCAGACTCCACCTCGAAAAGAAAAGAAAAGAGAAGACAGAACATAGGCCACCTTCACCCACCCCCCTCTCCCCCCCTCCCTGCCCTCCCCCCCTCCCCCCCTCCCCCCTTACCCCCGTACCCCCATACCCACCCTGCCCTCCCCCCCTCCCCCCTTACCCCCGTACCCCCATACCCCCCCTGCCCTCCCCCCCTCCACCCCAGGTGCTAGACGAGGACCACTACGGGCTGGAGGACGTGAAGCAGCGCATCCTGGAGTTCATCGCGGTCAGCGGCCTGCGCGGCAGCGCCCAGGGCAAGATCCTGTGCCTGGTGGGACCCCCGGGGGTGGGCAAGACCAGCGTGGGGCGCTCCATCGCCCGCACCCTGGCGCGCAAGTACTACCGCTTCAGTGTGGGGGGGCTGCATGACGTGGCGGAGATCAAGGGCCACAGGTGGCCAGGGGGAGGGGCAGGGGGGGCCAGAGAGGGGGGGGTAAAGGGGTTTGAAAGGGGGAGGGGGAGGTTGACGGGGGGCGAGTGCAGGTGGGCGAACGAAGGTCACAGGGGGGGGGGGTCAGCTCAAGGTGTCGGGTGTCAGGGTGTGGGTAGGTGTGCGGTTGGGTGTGGGTCTCCTGCCGGCTGCCTGTCAGGGGGCCGGGTGGGGGGCAGGTCAGGGGGCCGGGTGGTGTGAAAGCGCTGGTCTGCCCACCGCCCCCCTCCCTCTCCCTCCTGCCCACCTGCCACCCCCTCACCCCCTACCATGGCCCCCTGCCCCCCCCTGCCCCCTACAGGCGCACGTATGTGGGGGCCATGCCCGGCAAGATGGTTCAGTGCCTGAAGACCACGCAGACCTCCAACCCGCTGGTGCTGATTGATGAGATCGACAAGCTGGGCAGGGGAGGTGGGTGACGCCTGAGCTCGGTGGGCTGAAGGGGGTAGGGGGGTGGGGGCAGGACCTGAGGAGAAGCACAAGGTCACCTGGCCCTGGCCCCAGCCCCGGCCCCAGCCCTGGCCCTGGCCCTGACCCCAGACCCCTGACCCCTGACCCCCCAGCCTGCGGAGGTGTTGTGTTGCAGGCTACCAGGGCGACCCCGCCTCTGCCCTGCTGGAGCTGCTTGACCCTGAGCAGAACACCGGGTTCATGGACCACTACCTGGACATCCCCGTGGACCTCTCGAAGGTACACTGCGGGCAGGGGCCAGGCGGCAGCAGGGGCAGGCGGCAGGGGGGGCAGGGGGCAGAAGGGGCAGGGGTCCAGGGGCAGGGGGGCAGGGCAGGGACCTCTCGAAGGTACACTGCAAGCAGGGGCCAGGCGGCAGGAGGGGCAGGGGGCAGGGGGGTCAGGGGGTCAGGGGGTCAGGGGTGCGGAAGCAATGGGGCAGGGCAAGGAGGGCAGGCGGCCAGCAGCTGCTGGACCAGCAGCCCAAAGGGGAGCCAGGGCAGTAGGGTAGAGCGGCATAGGCAGGGCAGCATAGGCGGTGTAGGTGGAGTTGCGTAGGCGGGGCATAGCCGGGTCAGCAGGCTGGAGGCTGCCAATCTGACGCTGGTGCGGCTAGGTGGGCATGAGGGTCACACCCCTGGTCTATACAAGGTAAGTGTGATGGTCCCATTTTGAGTGACAGTTTGGGTGAGGGCGCCTCAAGGATGCTGCTGCATTGGTGGCTGTGGCGGTGTTGCTGATGGCGGTGGTGCTGATGGTGGTGATGCTGATGGTGCTGATGGTGGTGGTGCTGATGGTGGTGGTGGTGGTGGTGCTGATGGTGGTGGTGGTGTCTGCAGGTGCTGTTTGTCTGCACAGCCAATGTGCTGGACACCATTCCCGGGCCGCTGCTGGACCGCATGGAGGTCATCCGGCTGTCCGGCTACGCTGCGGGTGAGAAAGAGGCCATTGCCCGCAAGTACCTGGAGCCCCAGGTGGGCCTCAGGGGGGGAGGGGGGGGAAGGGAGGGGAGGGGAGGGGGGGTGGGGGTGGGGTGAGGAGGGGAGGGCAGGGCAGGGGCAAGAGAGGAGGGGGGTGGGGGTGAAGAGGGAAGAAGCGGGTAAGAGGCCTGTGCTTGCAGCCATCACATGGCATCCACATCCGCCAGATTCAGTTGTCCGGTTGAGATTGCTGCCCGCTGTGGTTATTGCCTCCATGGCTGCTGCTGCGGCTGCGGCCGCATGGTGTGAGCAGGCAGCGGAGACATCGGGCGTGCCGCCCAGGGCCGTGCAGCTGACGGATCAGGCCATGAACGTGCTCATCAACGACTACTGCAGGTCAGGCCCCGCTGGGGTAAACCAGGTCAAGTCAGGCAGTAGCAGTCAAGTCCGACTGCCAAGCCAAGTCAGGCAGGGAAGAGCCACGGGGGGAGGGGAGGTGGTCAGGTACCAGTTGATGTCGGGTCAAAAGACAGGAGACAAGCAAGGGGTCCCATCATTGCCACCACCAGCACTCCCACCACCTGCACCTGCACCCCCGCTGCCACCGCTGCCACCGCTGCCACCGCTGCCACCGCTGCCACTGCTGCCACCACCACCACCTCACACTTGCCTGCCTGCCACCATAACCGCCGCAGCCACCGCTGCAACTGCCACAGCAACTTGGCACTACCTGCCTCCCGGCCACCCTTTGGCACCCCCTGCCTACCTGCTGCCTGCTGCCCGCTGCCGGCAGGGAGGCGGGCGTGAGAAACCTGAAGAAGCAGCTGGAGAAGATTTACCGCAAGGTCGCTCTCAAGCTGTTCAAGGACGGCAGTGTGACCAACACACCCTCATCCTCAGCCCCAGCCCCAGCCGCAGCCCCAGCCAACCCCCCTCCTCCCAGCTCGCACCCCTCCCCAGACGCCGCCCCCCCTGCCCCCCCCGCCCCCAGCCCAGACCCAGCCAGCCCCCCCTGCCTGGACTCCACCCTCACCGCCACAGCAGCAGACCTGGCCCCCTCCGCCCCCTCACCCTCACCCTCACCAGCAGCAGTGCCTGAGGCGGTCCCAGGCCATGACCAGCCCGCCCCTAGCCAGGCATCTGAGGCGCTGCCACCCCACCTTGGTGCTGCCGCCAGCCCCACACCCCACACCCCAAACAGCAGCAGCAGCAGCAGCAGCAGCAGCAGCAGCAGCAGCAGCAGCAGTAGTGAAGGGGGCTCACAGCAGGTGGGTGTCCTGGCAGCAGGGGCAACAGAGGCTGGGCAAGATGTGTTGGGGGGTCCCATAGGTTGAGTGCGGTGCCTGAGTTGAGTTGAGTGAGCTGAGCCGAGCTGGCTGAGTTGGCTGTGGGCTGGCTGAGAGGAGCTGCTGGGCAGGTTGAGAGGCCTCCACCCCTCCACCCCTCCACCCCTCCACCCCTCCACCCCTGCCCCCTGCCCTCTCTCACCAGCAATCATCACACAAGCACCCCCTCTCCCCCTGCGCCCCCCCCCCCCCCCGCAATGCGCCCCCTCCCCTGTCGGTTGTGGGTGTGAGCAAGGAGTGATAAGCTGCTGGGGGGGCAGATGCAGCCCCCTCATGATGCCAGACCTCCCTGAGAGGTTAGGTAGCTGGGTATGGTATGGGTATGGCTGCGCCCCATGGTCCCCTCAGCCCTCTGTTGCGCCTGTTCCGCCTTCAGGCCGCTGCTGTCCTACCCCCTTGCATCCCTCACCCCACAGCCACCACCCAACCACCAAGCATTCACTTCACCCACACTTCCACCCCTGCCTGGCCCCCCCACCCCCCACCCCTCCACCTCCCCTGCTGCTGTTGCTATGCGCCAGGCTGCTGCCCCGCACCGCTACACCGGCAGCCCCATTATCATCAATGCGGACGCGCTGAAGGACTATGTGGGCCAGCCGCCCTTTGCCCAGGTGAGGGGGAGGGGGGGTCACTGCCTCAACCCCTGTCACAATGGCTGGTGGCTCAGTGGTAGAGTGGCCCTCCATTCTGCCGTGGGGTCGTGGGTTCAACTCCACCAGGGGGACGTTTGTCGCAAGCAGATGGGCCTCCTCCAGGCTCGGGCGGCTGTGCGGTACAGTTCGCGTGGCAACACAGTGAAGCAAACATAGAATGGCCAGTCACACTTCCTTGGGGGAGGTTACTTATTTCTTTTTTTTTTTCGGGTGGAGGGGAAGGGGGAGGGGAGGGGGAGGGGGGAGGGGGTGTTGCCTTCACGCATCAGACCTGTGGCTGCATCATACAAGGAGAGCCAGGAGCTGGTGCCTAGCGCTGTGTGACAGGTCAGGTGGTAGCAGGTGGTGGAGGGAAGGGGGTGCTGCTTCATGCGGCCCTGCAGCTGCTGCTCCTCCAGTCCCCCCTGCTGCTCAGTCTTGCTGCTGCTGCCGCTGCTGCTGGGTGCTCAGGATAAGTTCTACGAGGTCACGCCCCCTGGTGTGGTGATGGGCCTCGCCTGGACCTCCATGGGGGGGGCCACGCTGTACGTGGAGGCGGCCCGGGTGCATGAGGGGGAGGCAAAGGGCAGCCTGGTCACCACGGGTGGGGCAAGGCCAGGGGGGTGGGGGGCCACTGGGGGGGGAGGGCGAGGAGGAGAGGGGGCGGGGCGGGGATGAGGGCAGGGTGGTGGAAATGCATGGGAGGGGGAAGGGGAGGGGGGCAGGGGGAGGAAGGGGTGTTGGGGGGACGGGGCAGGGGGGTGGGGACGGGGCAGGGGGGAAGGGCAGGGAAGGGGACAGCAGTGAGGGTCCTACGGCTGCTGTTGTCTGCTAACAGCTAGCAAAGCGCTCTGCCTGCTTACCATTGCTTTGCAAAAGCTGCCTCCTTCAGAAGGAAAGTTCCCAGCGCCTCCGTGTGTAACTGTCCAACCACCCAATCCAACTGCCAACCATTCGCACTGGCTTCAGGGCAGCTGGGTGACGTGTTCCGTGAAAGCGCCACCATCGCGCACACCTTCGCCCGTACCTACCTGGCGGGGTTGCAGCCTGGAAGTACCTTCTTCAAGTCCAGCGCCATCCACATACACGTCCCCCACGTAAGTGTGACGCATGCAGAGCAGATGGAGTGAGACGTGCGAAAGGAAGGTACAGCACCACACCACAGCAACAACTGTGACCACTGCAGTTTGATGTGTGATGTAAACCAAGAACGAAAGGCAATGTGTTTGTGTGAGTGCTACCACCCTCACTCCCCCAATGCCGTTGATCCCCCCCCTAACCCCTGCCTATTCCTGTCATGGTTCCTGTAGCTGCCTTGAAGTCGTATCACGTGCTGCCACTGCCCCTCACACCACTTCCTGCTGCTGCTGCTGCTGCTGCCCCCTTGTGCATTCAGGGCTCCACCCCCAAGGACGGCCCCAGTGCCGGCTGCACACTCATCACCGCGCTGCTTAGCCTGGCCCTGGGACGCCGGGTGGCGCCTGATCTGGCCATGACCGGGGAGGTCACACTCACAGGCCGGGTGTTGCCTATCGGGGGGGTGAAGGAGAAGGTGCTGGCGGCACGGAGGGCAGGGGTCAAGCAGGTGGGGCGCGGCCTGGCCCCCTTGACCTTGCTGATGATGACCTCGCCAGCTCTTGGTCCTCCTTCCTCAACAGCCCCTGGCCACCCTATAAGCACCGCCACTGCCCTCCCCACCCACCTTCTTCCCACCGGCATCGCCACCAACAGCAACAACAAAGTCCACCACCACCACCACCACCACCACCACCACCATTGCAGCATTGCCACCAGCACCACCACCCCAAGCTGCTAGCCAGCCACCTCACACTTCCTCAGCTGCCCCGCCCTGCACCTGCCCTGCTGCGCTGCCCAGGTGCTGTTCCCGGAGGGCAACCGGCCAGACTATGACGAGCTGAGCGCTGACCTGAAGGAGGGGCTCACAACCCACTTCGTGTCGACCTATGACCAGGTGTGACTTTAGAAGCAGGGGGGCCTACTGTTGCTGGACACCCAGGTAGAAGCTGCAGGGGTCAGGGCAGCTGCTGACCCCCTCGGCCCTGTTCAGTAAGAGAGGGCCTGGAGATGAAGGGGGGATGGGACGCTGCCGCTGCCGCTGCCGCCGCTACCCTTTCTGCCGCTAGGCCCTTGTTTGCCAGGCACCTGCTCAGCCTGCCTGCTCACTGCTCCTTGCAGCAGCAGCTTCAGGCCCCGCTGCTGCTGCCCTGCCTGGATATGCGCTGCAGGTCTTCAAGCTGGCATTGCAGTATGAGGGGGTGGTCACTGAAGCCTCCAACACCCCCTCTCCCTCCCCCTCCCCCTCCCCCTCTCCCCCCTCCCCCTCCCCCTCTCCCCCCTCCCCTGACCCAGCGGCGCCACTGACCCCTCCGTCAGGGGTGCAGATAGCCAGTTGAGGCGAGCATGGCAGCCAGGCCAGCTGTGACCAGGCACCCGCATGCAGCCCCTGCTGCCGAGTGGCTGCCTGTCCCAACACCTGGGGCGTGCCGTCAAAGAGCCGGCCACCAGGCATCATGACGCCTGCCCCGCCCTGCCCCGCCCTGCCCTGCCCTGCCCTGCCTTTGCCAGCTGCACCCTGGCCAGGAAAGGGAGAAGGGTGGGAAAGGGTGGTGGCCAGCTGGGCGTCCCTGCGGCCAGTCCTGCGGCAGCGTGGTGCTGGGGGTGTGCTAGGGGTACTGGAGGGTGCTTGGGGGTGGGGCCAACCAGGGTGGCACCTGCTGCCAGCGCTCCCTGCCCTGCTCCTCGTGTGTGGATGGCTGCGGAGCCGCCTGCCTGCTCGATGCCAGCAGCTGAAGGGGGCACAGGGCGGCTGGTTGCTGGGCGCCTTGCAGCCTGGCATCAGCCTGATGCAGTGCCCTAGGGGTCACAGGGGCGTGTGCAGGTGCACGCTGCCAGGGGTTGTCCCACGTGCTGCTGGTGCGTGAGCTGGTGCAGCACAGGCAGTGACAGCCTGATGCGGCAGCAGCAGCAGCCTGGTGCAGCACACAAGGGGGCGCTGCCAGGGTGCCATGTGCCAGTATTCTTGCGGCTCCAAGTGGCTGCAGGTCAGACAGTGTAGCGGGGCAGCATGAATGTCACATGCGGTGCCACGGGTTGTGTGCCATGCGCCCTTCACGGTGTGACCATGAGCCGTATACTCAACCATGTGCCTGGTGGCAGAGCCTGCAGCTGAGGCTGCCGCCGCCAAGGGGCCCCCCAGGGACTAGGGGCTGCAGTGGCACCACCAGGGGTGTACCAGAGGTGCAGCGGGCTGTCATGCTGACATGGCACATGACGGCCAGGGCGAAAGCCAAGGCGGGCGGGGCAGGTCCCTCACTCCTCACAGCCCCCCACGGCTTGCATGGCTGCCTCGGGTGCTTACTAGGTGGTGGCGTTGGTGGTGGCGGTGGTGGTGGTGGCGGTGGGAAACTGCATGCGGCTGGACCCGTCAGCCGCAGTTTGGTGCGACACTTGGACAATGAGGCGATGGCCGGCATGCGCGGGGTTAGCAGGTTTGGGAAGGTTGTTGAGTGCAGGCCATCCCCGCCACTTGGCGGAAAATGAAGGGTCACGACGAGCGTGCACATTCTAATATCCGGCACAATAACTAAGCCACGAGAGATGGTGCTCTTGATAGTTATGCCAGATAGTTCACATGCTTGTCATGTCAAACTGATTTGGTGTACACTTCTTGTAAACTTGGGTCAATGTAAACCGCGTATTTACCAAGTTGCATACTCCCACGTAGTCTAGGCGGTTAGGATACCAGGTTCTCATCACCTCTCAGCAATGAGTATGATAGCCCTGGCGACCAGGGTTCGAGTCCCTGCGTGGGAATTATTATTGTCGATCCCTAGCATTGCTGTGCTCGAGTCCCGGGAGTGGCAGCGGGCAGTGTGGGGGGAGGAACAGGTGGCAAGAAGCATAGCTGTGGCCGTACGGGCCAACCCAGTTAGCTGCGCTACAGGTCTCTTCGCCATGTGGGCCCGCCTCCCCACTGGCTGGCAGCAAGAAGTGGCACGGCAAGCTCCCTTGCCAACCCCTGCGGACCACCAAGCTCAGCAAAGGATGACAGTAGCCATGGTGATGGACCGACTAGTTTGGGCCCCTCCCCTCCTCATCCCCCGCCACTCCAGCTCAAGGGGAGGCATGGCTTGCCTCACGCCTCCCCACCCTGTGGAACCTATCCTGGCTGAACTCATGTGGCGCCTAGCAGCCCTCTTGTCCCTCACTAGGGCCACCATTTGAGCCGGATCAGAAGTACCTACTAGCAGCCACTATCAGCCACTAGCAGCCACTAACTAGATCCGACTCAAACAGTGTGGCTGTGTGGAGTGTTGAGCCTACCACCTACACTATTGCCTGACCCGTTAGGGCTATGATGTAGAGTTGGCATGACAAAACATGCACTAAGTGTAAGCTGTTACCAGCTCAAAGGGGGGGCATACACTACTATGCCTCAGCAGCCTGCTGATTGGGCTTGGGTCTAGCGCCTAGCAGTCAACGGGGTCCCTTGTGCGGGAAGTCTCAACATCGGCATGGCCTAACCGTGCGGCTGGGTGCCGGTGCGGGATCCTTTACTCCAAGGGCAGGCCAGGGCTAATGCTCAAGGCAGTACCATGAGGCGCCACACTTTCTGGGACTGCCCCTTAGCCTGTGCCGTAGTGCGCGAACTGCGCCGAGCCTTGCCTCCTGCTGTTCACCTCCACACTGCGCATGTCTGCCTGGCCATGTCACCTTGCACCACCCATGTCCACCAGGGGGTGTGGGATGTGGTCTGCTGGGCTGCATTGGGAGCCATGTGGCGTGGTCGGCGGGTATGGTGGGCACGGCAACTAGCTGCTAGGGACCATGCTGAAGCCCATGCCCGAAGACAAACCTCCTTGGATTAGCTTTGGCATCTGGCTGACGCCCTACCTGATGCCACCCCTGCCTTGTCCCTACGTGACCGAGTGTGCCGCTGTGTTGTAGGCGACTTCTGGTCTCAAGTGCAGGACTTTGTTACATTACACACCATCCCCCACAACTGGCCCGCTGGGAGCTCCATTCCTCACAATTACCCTTTCATTTGCACCCATGGTGACGGCCAAGCCAGGCAGCTACGCACCCACCTGCCTGACATTGGAGCCATAGAGGACATGCTACCTGCTGACTTAACTTGACCTTTGTCTAGCCTAACTTGGCCTTGGGGGTAGTCTCCTTGTCTTGTCTCCATTGTCTAGCTGAGCCTCCTAGTAGGCAGGTGGTGGGGACGCTAAGGACGCCTTCAGAGCTTCGTGCCTTGTCCTTGCTGTCTGTCGCCTAGTGCAGCCCGGGTAGAGTGTGGCAGGCCTGACAAGCGCTAGAACTCCCCCTGTACCCCCTTTGTGCCCATGAGGGCTGTTTGCTCTGTGTGAGCGTGTGGTGCCCCAGACAGTGTGACGGTGGCCCTGCCACTGGTGCTGTAATGCCCCTCTCCGAGCATGATAGCCCTGGCGACCAGGGGTTGAGTCCTGTTTGGGAACCTTTATTGTTGATCCCTAGCCTTGCTGTGCTCGAGCAATCACAGCGCCTTCCCATGTCTAATGGCAGCACACACGCACTGGCATGTGGCGAGGTGCACAGTTTTGTCCTCAATACCCAGTGATGGATAGTTTAGCTGTGCCACCCTGGTTCTGCATTTTTACCCCCATAGTTTGATCTGGGAGCCACACGGCAAAAGGAAGAGGCATTGGTGCCCATGTGAGCCACCATCTGCAATAGACAGGCTCAGCGTTGAAGCCCAGACCATGGTCCCACACCTTGAGGTGCTCGCTGAACACCCTCATGCATAGTTACGCTTTGCAAACTGCTCAACTCTGCAACACTCTTGATGCAGGTGCTGAGCCAAAAAGGTATCATGACATGACCCCATGACATTGGGACTCCAGCGGAGACTGCAGCGGACTTTTTACAGTGCGGTCGACAGGTGACGGTTGACGGCTGGCAACCACAGCCAATGTTGCAAGCGATGCTATGCCAGATGCAATGTTGCTAGCGATGCTAGCCATGTCTTGCCAGTCATGGTCGGCAGCAGCCTCGCCACGCATTGCTGCTACGCTTCAGTGCAAATGACGCCTAGCCCGACTCGAGCAGCATGGTGGAACACCCACTCGGGCCAGGTTCACTTGGGCAGTATTCAATGATAAGTGTGTGTTCCTGAGAGCTGGGGGCCCAGCAGGCGATGCGGCCTTTGAGATCAAACAGCACTGCAGCCAACAGTGGACCAGTCAGTATGGTGTATGAAAAGGGCGGTCAGGGTCAGCACGGTGGGAGACCATGCTAGGGGTATGCATGGCTGCGTTGAGGGCAACATAGGCCTGCTGCTGCTCCTTTCCCACACCCGTGACCACCCCTTGCAGGTGAAGGTGTGGTGGTGGATGCTGCAATGGCTGAGGAGGAGAAGGGGGGGAAACATATCATTCGTCACAAGTAATGACGCCCATGTTTCGGCGCAGATCATGCATGCAGGTGGGAATTGGCAAGGCTGTGACGGAGTAGGCGCAGTGTGGAAGAGGTCATGGCTGTTGACATTGTGGCCGCATGTTGGTCATACTTGTCGAAGGCCATGGTTTGGCGCAGGTCATGCAAGTAGGTGGCAGTTTGCAGGGCTGTGGCGGACACCTGCCAGCGCAGCCTCGGGGGTGTGGGATGAAGATGGCGTCCTGGACAGCTTTTACAGATGCAAGTTGACCAGGAGCCAGGTGCTGCATGACAGCGGCCTGATCCAGGCTCGCCGCAACTCTCAGCGTTGGAATGACAGCGTCAAGCCCCAGCTGCAGCACCTGGCAGCAGCCACCCCAGCAGGCACCTCCCTGGTGGCCATCCAACGGCATGTGGCCATCACCCCGGCCACCTGGGATGCAGTGTGGACAAAAGGCTTGCACCCCAAGTGGGCAGAGCAGAAGGAGGGTGAGAGTGCTGATGGCAGGGGGGGAGGGGCAGGGCCAGGGGCTGATGACTGCCCCCCATGTGACCATGCGGCCATCATGGGCATTGTGTGCCTTGTGTGCTATGCAGCTGGAGTAGGTGGCAGCTGATGTGTCCCAGCAGTGGGTGGGGACACGCAAGCAGCTGATGGTATTTATTTGCAACACTGGCATCGGACGCCATATAGTCATCAAACGTGGGTGGGAGGGAGCCCATGCCGTGCTACAGGCCTGTCGCAAGGTGGTAGAGAGGCCCAACAGCGTGAAGCCAACAGACAGGCTGCCTGGCAAGGTGGTGACAGTGTATGAGTTTTGCATCAGCCGGGTCAGCTCAGCTGCAATCAGTGCCCAGCCATGCAAGAGGTGGCTGAATCGCAGCAAGCCCACCAGACCTGTGAGCCGGCACCTTGAGCAGGTCAGGTTGAGGACCGCTTGTTGTGGTCAGCCCGAAGCCAGCAGTTTGATGCGCCAGTGCACGGCCTGATGTGGTGCCCTGAGTGAACCAGGCCACCCCTGGGGACCTTGGCAGATGGGTGGGCAGAGACTGTGACTCAGCCCTCATCCTCCAGCGGGCAGGGGAGGCCCCATGGCGCCAGTGGAGCTGTGCTGGTGGCCACACCGCGCAAGGGCACCGGCCCTAGGCAAGGAGTACTGAGGCCCGGTATTCAAAGAAGCTACGAGACCGAGCACCCAAAGCCTAGGCCCAGCAACCTGTAGCACCGTGGTGTGCACTAGGCACTGTCCAAGCTGTTGCTTACATCAGAGTATGTGCTTCATGCCGACCTCTGTCGCCCCTCCATTGAGATAGCCCAGCCCTTATGTGTAGGGGGAGATATGGGATGCCTTCATTAACTTCAAGTGAGCCTATGGCCGCATCTCACGGCACTCATAGTGGCTGCATTCGCGGGGTTCTGCACATCTACCCCAACATGTCTTGTAGGCGGTGATATTGGCGACAGCTATGTCCTTTTGAGTGGTGGTGCTAGGTCCGAGCCTGGCACGCCCAGCAAGTGCTATGCTTCAGCATCATCCTTATCACCTAAGGCTGTGGCCCATGTAGCAAGGGAAGAATCCCCATCACATCATGGATGTCATCCCGTCATGTGTTGTGACACAGCGGAGAACAACCAAATTGTAGGGAAGCCAACACCTCTGCGCAGTGGGATTGTTTTGGCACGTACTACAGACAACATGGAGGGGGCGCGTGAGGCTAATCCCTAGTCAATTTAGATGTTCTCATGCAGCTATTACTGACATCCCCGGTGGCTTCTGGAAGCGTGGGCCAACCACAAACGCATCGCCAACTCCTGAACCCTACAGCCCTCATGCTACACCAAAATAAAGCAAGAGTGAGAATCGAACCAGGCTGCGAGCGCATCATTGTAAAGGCTACTGGCAGTGAGCCTAATGCCCACTTCAGCTCAGCCATTCTAGTGTGTGTGCCAGTGTATGCTGTCTGTGACTCGTTTGATCCTAGCCCCCCTCTGGCAGCCAAGCCAATCAGAGCCACGACCTGGTCTTGAGGAAGTCACAGTATGGAGGTACACGATCTGTATTGACTGGGAGGACGCAATTAGCAGCACCGGCATCACCACATCAGGCAACCTGACTCTTGCCCATTCAATGGTCCTAGCGACATGTGTGGGTGCTTGTAGGGTGCTTGGTTTGCCGGTTGATGCTGTTCACTTGATGGACACGTGTGCAGCAGTGGTTACCGAGGTGCATGACATATTGCCCAAACTGGCATGGCCCAGGTTTATACCCTCATGGTCGTAGCTCGACTTTACCCGCGGGTCAAAGGTACCTTCTCATTATGCGATGCGATTTGGCGCAGTTCGCAAAGCGACTTCTAGTACAGTAGTGGCATACCATAGTAGTGGCATACCATGCGGCGAATGCTGTATTCAGAGGAAACTGGTGTGCAGTTTCTTTAAACTTGGGCACCTCCATGTCCTGTCCCTCTGTCACTGGGGCAGCCACAGCTGGTAAGGCCATGGTGCCACATGGCTGGGTCGTAGCCATGGCTGCAGTGTCATGCACTGTGCACATTCAACCTCCCTCATTGCTCCACATTGCCATCTGACCAGGCATGCATGCGCTTTCATGGCTGGTGATGCCCCTGTGTAGGTGCGCCAGTACTTCACTGACGGGTACTACCCTACTGGTGAGAAGTGCGGGGCGGGGCTGCAGGGGCGTGATTGATGCTGATCCAACCATGTATGGACGCCTTGTGTCGTGCCCACCGCCTGCTATGAATCGAGTTGGAAGCTGCATGGCTGGCACTGCTTGGCCCCGCCCCACCTAGCCCCACCTGGCCGTGTTGCTTAGTTCCATGCTGTGCTGCCCCACCCCCTGTCCCACATCCCAGCTCATGCTCCCCTCGCGCTGCTTACCAAGATTAGTTGCCATCCTCTGCTACCAGCTTCTGCACCCCAATCCTACCAGCACACATTCCTCCATGCTTATAACCAAGCCCAGCCGTTGCCCTGTTATCCAGTAACCCTCCCGGCTCCTGGTCTTCCATGCCTGCGTGTGCTGCCACTTCCTTTCGCCTTCCCCCCCCTCATTACCCCCCGCCTCTTTCTCTCCCTTTCCGCCTCCCTTCCCTGCTCCTGTCGACGCACTTGCCAGGATGCCCTCTGACACCACAAGACGCCTTTCATCACCATACGCCTTAAATGTCACCCTTTGCCACCCTCACAGCTGCCCCAGGAGTTGCAGCTATGTGGTGATGCTCTATTGCTTGGTGGGAAGGCAGCAAATAGACAACCCTGATGCTGCCCTCCTCCCTTCATGCGGGCCCGCCATGGCTGCGGCAAGGGCGTAGTCTTCCTTCTTTGTCAATGCTTCACAAAGTTGCAGCTACACGGAGGTGGGTGTATGCAGCTAGGATTAGTGTTGTTGGTTTGTTCTCCACCCCCTCCTCAGTGCGGCGAACGGCAGGTTGCGTTCTTGCATGGCAGTACGCAGGCAGTACGGGCAGGTGCAGATCTGTGTGACCGAAGTACTTTGAGTGTGACTGCCAGAATAACAATCGTCGTTTGCACTCTTCGTCGCAGACCAAGATGAGCGCACACATCGCCATCTTGCTGCTTGCGGGATGGCTGGCCATCTGCAGTGGCGCCCTGAACCGCCGTGTTATCTTAAGCCAAGGAGAGCTCACCACATTCAGCTTGGGTAGCGATGGAGCAAGAGGCAGGTGAGAGGCTTGGAAGTTAGACAGTCGCCCATCGAATGCCAACGTACGTCGGCATTCAGTGGGCGACTGTTGAATGACTTCGACATGTGGCTACGCAAGAGCAGCCTTGGCATATTGCTAGAGCGACTCAACACTGCCGCACTGTGCCGATCTTCAACGCCAGGTTTCTGCGCGAGGGCTTGGAGGCGGAGGCGGTGTACTTGCTGGGATTGCCACAAGCCGAAGAAGAGGCCGTTCTGGGTTCGCTGAACGCATGCGGTGCCAAGCTCCTTCACCCCATACCCACCGACCACTGGCTGCTGCGGAGTTCTGGAGCTTGCCTTGTGTCTGTGTGCACATCCTACCCAGACCTCACTGTGGTAAGTTTCCGTGCATAGGACCCATTCCAGCATAATAGGGGTAGACAAGCCTGTTGTTGGGTGCAAGCATCGTTACACATGTTCGTCAGGAGACAACATGTGCAGCATATGTGACATGACCCTTCTGTTATCACGCACCACTTGTGTCTGACATAGTAGGGGTCGGTTTCTTTGCTTTGCTGCAGGCACCTCTGCCAGATGACTTCAAGGTATCCCTTGCCATGGCTCCCCTGCGAGCTGCCAGCGTGGAGGCCGCCTCAGCTATACTACAGTCAGAGCATAGCAGCCTGGTGGTCGGACCATCATCCCCTGGAGCCAAGCGGACGATGATGGCAGCTGAACATGTTGGTGTCAAAGCTTCGCTGTCTCCCTCTGACCTTGCTCTACCGCCCTCTCTGTCTTACGTAAAGACCAGAAGTGGTGAGTGCCTGCTGCTGCAGCTGCTGCATGGCATGCGATGCAGTGCACAATGCCATTGATACATGACCCCTCAATGTAAGGATGAGGAGGTGATGTCCGTATTCTTCAAGGACCAGGTCATGGGCATTTGTACAGACATGTACTCATCCTCCTTATCAATTGACGCACCTCATCTCATTTTCCTGCTACCCTGTCTCCCCCTTGATGATGCAGAGGGAGGGGTGACCAGGGTGCTGCTGCTAGCCCTGGGGGCCAAGCCCACCGACCAGACTGCTGCCGCCTCTTGGGCCGCCTCCCTGGCAGTGGAGCTGGCTGCCGCCCTGCCCCATGTGGCTCCTGCATGCTACCCGACCGTTGAAGCAGTGGGCACCACAGGAGTTGTCGAAGTGGCGGCCTGCCTGCCAGATGTCGATGCGGCAGTCTCGTGGCTGGCCACCCAACCCAGTGTGATCTGGGTGGAGTATGCGACCCAGAGGAAGCCAGCCAACCTGCTAGCAAGTGCACAAATGCAGACCGGCAGGGTGGCTCCACCTCTGCCAGATGACGGTGGTGCAAGGGGCTACCATCCGCTCTGGGAAGCTGGTCTGGATGGTGCTGGGCAGCTGGTGGGCGTGGTGGACACTGGCCTGGACATGGGCAGCTGTTACTTCTGGGACCCTGCCTTTGCCAACTTCTCCTCCGACCCAGCCAACCTGTACACAGACCCAGACACCGGCACTCGCTACTTTCACAACAACGCGCACCGCAAGGCAAGTGGTTTGGTTGGAGCAGGGCAGGCTGTTGGGTCAGCAACCACTCATCATTAGCCCCGAGCAGGGCAGATTGAGCAATCGCCGAATGCTGTTCATTCCTCAGCTTGAATGCTGTAGTTATAAACCTTACCTGGCTCTTCCCAATCCCAGCTCATGCTATTTCCTACATAGGGGGCACCAAAAGTATGAGATTATGAAGAAATGGCCGTGACCGTGGCCATGTAGCTCATTACATAGGGCGAATCCTGGAATCAATACATAGGGCGAATCCTGGAATCAAATCGTGTTGAGTTTTAGCAGGGAAATAAGTTGCTGATGTCCCTGCATGATCTGTTATCGTTATGTAAGATGTCCTTCCCTACTGTTCCTGAGGGTGCAGGTGCCGTATTACTTTGGGCATCAAGGTTTTAATGGGTCCAGACATGGCACCCACACCAGTGGCTCAATAGCCGGATCATGCTATGGTGCCCACCCCACCCGGCAGCCTAATCAAGCAACTGGTGAGCCAGGGTCATGGACTAGTCAGGGAGCAGGTTGTGGCATGAAATGTTATGGCTGGCATTCCATGGCTGGCATGGGTGTGGCTCTTGCGTTGCTACATGATACCAAGGGCACTTAATAGCAGATATAGCAAGTAGTTGTCAAAGGCACTTCCTAAGGGCACTAGCTAGGGAACAACATGCTTTAGCACCTTGGCCCTCAGCCTTCATTGCAGTCGAACACTAGTGGGCCACTACTTGTGGGCAGTGGACACTGCTAGTGGTTGGTCATGTACCAAACCCACAGGACACCAAGCTCCTGCATGCCTGCAAGTTTTCCCTCACCTCCCACTGCCCTGCAGGCCAAGCTCCAGCCGCCAAGCTTGCTATGTTAGATGCGGGACTGGGTGACGATATAGACCTTCCAACTAACCCTGCGTCCTTGTTTGAGCTGCTGTATCAAGCAGTGAGTGTAATGCCTGGCACAGCTCTGTAACCCCCTTCATCAAACCATGACATGATGGATCCAACTGGTGCCTCTGCCACCCTTGCACTCACGGCTTCACGCTGGTGCTGCTGGCATGTGGCAGGCAGAGAGGGGAGGAGAGTAAGGCATCAAGAGGAGTGGTGTGTACCAAGCAAGCAGGCAAGCTGTTGCAATGCTGCTGCTGTCTGCTGTGCTGCAGGGCGCCCGCGTCCTAAGCAATGCCTGGACGAGTGATAGCTTCTCATACACGGTGCAAGGGTCTTTCCTGCTGGACACCTACTTGTGGTCCCGACCGGACTTGCTAATGCTGTTTCCGGCAGGCAAGTTATGCTACTCCTTGCCTGCACTGCAATACCATGCCTGCCTGCCAGCCTCCCCTACAGCTCCTTGCTGTGCCTCCTTGCAAACAAGCAGTCACAACCACCAGGCACTGCTGGCTGGCGCTGCCTGCATCACACTGGTCTGCCTGCCCCACCGCATGGCCAGCTGGCTGTGGTCCATCATCATCATTACATGGCATTCAATGTTATGTGTGCTCATGTGTGCTGCAATGCACACACATGGTGGCGCTGTGCTGCACCCAATATGCAGGCAATCATGGGGGGGTGCCCAACACCCAGCTCACTGGTAATGTGGCGAGTTCTGCTCTGGCAAAGAACGTGGTGGCAGTGGGTGCCACCGACAACTATACACCCCTGGATGTCGGAAATCCAGGCAACACACTCCTGGGCGCTAACAATTCCCAGGTGGGGTTTTGAAACCATGTTGCCTAAACTAGTTACATTGCCTAACTTGCTGCCACCCATCTTCCGCCTGCTGAGGGCCTGGTGCTTTCGCCATGTTGCTGGCAGAAGCTTGCAGCACAGCACGCCCTCTCCACTCAGGGTAGAGGTGCTAGGCGGCTGCTGTCAACTTGCAACTGCGACAAGCAAACATTGCGGGACCCCCGGCTTGATCTTTGACAGAACACCAGCTCTGCTTTTGGCCGGGTAGTATAACACCAGTTGCTGGCTGCTGCCCTACAGGTGCAAATTCCTCCGTCCTTTATAAGGCCCTTACAATACGTCGTCATGGCCAAGGTAGGGTGACCAAGGGATCAGAGATCTGGCTCCGCGCTACTGGGGCGCTTCCTCGGAGGCATTGGATCACTAGGCTCATATCAGCTCACACCTGCTGATACTACCCAGGAGGCGATGTCACTCACTCTCGCACCTCCAAAGGACACCTCCAAAGGGCACTTCCTAAGGGCCTAAGTAGGAAGTAGGAAGTGGGAAGTGCGGTTGCAGCATGGCGAGTAGGATTGGGGCCTAATGAGGTGCCAGCTGACACAGCTTGGGACACAGAGGGGGCCTGGCAGCCTGGCCCTTGGCCTGGTCTTTGCCTGGGCTGGGTGGCTCAAACACAGCCCCACCCCTAGGCTTGATAGGTCAGGGAATCAGCCGGACTGTCTGGGACAGTGGCCGATGGGATGCCACTGCCTTCTGTAGGCAGTGAACCAAAGCGGTGCAACTCAAGCCGAGGCTGTTGTGGCGATGATGCCCTGGAGGTTTCCTCGTATGAAATGGAGCAGTTTACAGATCATGACACTGGAGGTGAGTCACTCTCACCTGCTGCCCCTGTTGGCCCTGTTGCTTACGGTCCCTGCCACTGCCGCTCTTGCTGCTGGAGGTTGTATGCACCTCCTTTTCCTCCCAAAGTAAGCAGCACCGTAAGTCACCCCTCTCTGCCGCTCGACACATAAGGGCTGACATGGCTGGGTTGGCTGGCTGGGTTGCTGGGTTGCAGCTGGTCCTGGCTGACCCCCTGGACGCCTGCACCCCCCTGGTGGGCAACTACACGGGCAAGGTGGTGCTGGCTATGTTTAATGCCAGCTGTAACTCCAATACCGTCGGCCGCTACATCCTGGCAGCAGGAGCATCTGCAGGCAAGCATACAAAGCACCCTTTTCATTTGCTGGTTCTCTTCTGGTTGCATCGCATGGTTACATGGCACATCAACAGCATGGTGGAAATGAATCAGATGGAAAACCCTACCCCCTCCACTCCTGCACTCCCTGCACCGTGAACAGCGTCCATCATCTACATCACTGCCATATGGCACTTGCTGCGCACAGGCATTTGGTTCAACGGTTTGGACTTGACTGGTGACTGGTTCCTAGTTGGGGGCGCCCAGCTGGTTAACAGCAGCATCCCGCTGACGTCGCTGAGCGGATTGTATGGCAGGTACGACGCCAGAGCTGCACGCACAGCAGGCGGCAAGTAGCCACATGGCGTGGGTAGCGATGCAGCCTTGCTGTATGCCATGTGCTGTGAAGAGCTGCATGCATGCTGCTGCATGAAGAGCTGCATGCATGCTGCTGCATGAAGAGCTGCATGCATCCTAGCCACCATGTAAGGGGGGCTGCAGGGAGGGGGCTGCAGATGCCTGCCTGGTCTCACCATTACAATGCACTCTCCCTGCCCCTGCAGTCAGCTGATGGCCATGTTTGCTAATGGGTGGAACGTGACACTGACATCATACCAGGTGAGAGGCCTCCCTGGACCCTTGAGTGGGGAGGGTATCTAATTGTCTGGCACCTGGCAGCAAGTAATGTGACACATGTCTGCCTTACGCGTATGTGCATGGGAGCAGTGCATGGGGCATCCCCTACTCGCCTGTGCTTCCCTCCGCAAGACTGTCCATGGCTAAGACCTCTGTCACTGCCAGCCATCCTCCGTTGCTGCTTCCATGCGTTGCACAGGATCCATACAGCAATGCCCTGTTCTTCTCAAGCTATGGTGCCACCCTGTCCAGCAATGCCAGCGTGGCACTGACTCAGGTGTGAGGGGCAGCACGTCCGAAGGGACTGCATTGCGCTGCCATTGTTGCGTGTCTGTCTAGGGTCATGTGTCAGGCTGCTAAAACAAGCCGTTCCTTCAACCCATAGACTGCCCAGTGTTGGCCCCTGTTGCTACACCACCGTGACTGGGTGTTTGTCAACCAAGGCGATGCTTCTCGTGGTGGCTGCGCTTGCATGCATGCACACTGTAGGACGTGCGCATCAAGCCTGAAGTCATGGCTCCGGGGTCGCTGCTTTCAGCGTGGAGCGATAACGGGTGGGGCACGCTCTGGGCCGAGACCGTTCTTTCCTCCCCTGCTTTGCACCTAACGCCTGTTTTACATCTGTTGCACTGCCTGTCGCCCTGTCCCACACATGGGTCGTGTTTGTCCGCACCTCACCTCACCTCACCAGGTTCAACAGAAAGCTGTTTAGCTGGGGCTTGCTGTTGGCATTCACCAGCCAGCTTAGACTTCGTCCTGGTTGCCCGCACCACCTCCGAGCCCGCTGCTGCTGCCTTAGGCCCCAGACTAGGCCAACTACACATATGCACTCCCTCTATTCCCTGCCCCCCCTGCTTCTCTCTCCTCGTCAAGTTAATGGCCCCTCAGCTAGGTACAGTGCACCCAATCTCCCTCCAACACCTTGGCCCTCAACCTTGAGCCTTCACTGCAGTCGAACACTAATTGTGGACCTACAAAACGGTGTTTTTGTCTGTGTGGAGTTCCCATGCACATGGCACACACATGGCATACACATGGTCATGGTCGCCTACCACCTACACCATTGCCTGACCATGAGAGTTGGCATGACAATTGAAAGCTAATTGAAAGCTGATAACAGCTCAAGAGGGGCAGGCTACTGTGCCGCAGCAGGCTCGGCCTTGTCTCGCGGTGGCTTGTCTTGCACTCACTTGTACCCCAGGCCAGGGTACTCCTTGCCCTTGGCTCACCGGGCTGCACAGTTGCAGCGGACCACACCACAACTGCGACGAACCTTGCTTTCGCGGGCTTTCAATCGGATGCGGCTCTGGCTCCGCTACTGGGGCGCTTCCTTGGAGGCATTGCGGCACTAGGCTCATATCAGCTCACACCTGCTGATACTACCCAGGAGGCGATGTCACTCACTCTCGCACCTCCAAAGGGCAAGCCTCTAAAGGGCACCTCCAAAGGGCGCTGCCGGTGCCTCCTATGTAGGAAATAGCATGAGCTGGCCCAGCTCCCTCCAGCTTGGAAGTGTAGCTAAGCAAGCCAGCCCCTCGCTGTGGAGTGCACGCCGGTACATGTGTAGGGTTCTTAATTGTTGAATGCTGCTGCTCACTGCTGGGTGGGTGCCTGCAGGTACACCGGCAGGATGGACATGTGTGAAACTTTGGCGCTCGCGGGCACCTCCATGGCCAGTGCCTCTGCCACCGGGGCAGCCACTCTGGTAAGGCCATGGCCACATGGCTGGGTCGTGACCATGGCTGCAGTGTCATGCACTGTGCACATTCAACCTCCCTCACTGCTCCACATTGCCATCTGACCAGGCAAGCATGCGCTTTCATGGCTGGTGATGCCCCTGTGTAGGTGCGCCAGTACTTCACTGACGGCTACTACCCTACTGGTGAGAAGTGCGGGGCTGGGCTGCAGGACTGCTGGGTTGGGCTGCCCCTCCTCCAGCTGGTGACCAGGTTTCATGCCCTCTGTCACCCCTTGTCCCCTGTCACACACTGCAGCACCCCAACCCTACCAGCCCACATGCCTCCATGCTCACCTGTCTTACCCCTCCCTCCTTGTTGCCTCCCTACCCACCTTCCTCCCTCTAACCCCCACATGCTTCTACCGCGCTGACACTGTGTGCTCATCAGGTGCCAGGGTGCGCTCAGATGCCTTCAACCCCTCCGCCTCGCTCTTGCGGGCGATGCTGGTGGCCGGCACCACCAACATGTCAAGTGCGCTGCCTCACCCTCATACTCCTCGCCCCTGAGTGCTCTCAGTTGCTTTAGTAACAGATGACAATGAATACTGAGGGTGCAGGTCAGGAGGGATGCGGGCTGCTGCCTGGCATGCTTGCTGCAGGTTTCACCTCGTCAGGCCTCACCCCTTATGATGTGCGCCATGGCTTTGGCTTTGTGGACATTGGGCGCTCGCTGCCACTGCGGGGTGGCCCCTCTACCTGGAAGCTGCAGGTGAGGTCCAAGGGAAGGGGGCTGGCAAGTGTCAGGGCCTGGCAGGGTACAGCAACGACACATCCACACAGCAGCCTCTTCTGCCACCCTACAGTACCTTGTGCATGCAGCAGTTTGGCAAGGTTGGCTGAGGGTCGTGTTGGGTGAGTGCTGTCCAGAGTCATCTGTTGCCTCCTGTACTGTTTTGAGTGTGGCTTGTGGGTGTATGACATCGTGGTGCCCAACATGCTTGCATGCCTGCCATGGCTTGCATGCAGGTGGTGGACCGCGCAGTGTTCAGCAGGCCAGGGCAGAGCCACACCTACAGGGTGCGTGCAACAGGCCGGAGTGCCCTCATCATCACCCTGGCCTACATGGACTGGCCAGCGTTCCCAGGTGTTCTTCCCACCCTGGTCAACAACCTGGACCTGAGAGTAACTACCCCGAGTAAGTTGGCAGGGAAGCATGTGGGTGGGTGGGGCAGCAGGCAGCAAGGCCTAGTCTCCTGCGCCTAGTTACAGCGGGCCCGGGCGCCCTTCAGCTGCCCCGCACCTCAACTGCCTGTCGCTGCAGGCGGAGCTGTGCTGTGGGGCAACGATGTCCGTGGAGGCGATTCCATGAACAACATAGAAAAGGTATGCCTGTGCTGGGAGTGTTGGTCACAGGGGCGTCTCATGAGGCTGCCATTATGTCATTAAGAGCTGGGAGCTAGGTAGTGCGGGCCAGTGTCAACGAGGATCATGGCATGCTAAGATGTTGAGGCATGCTAAGATGCTGACCTGGTGTGGGTCACAGGGGCATCTCACCTCACCTGGTAGGCTGCCATGGTGTGAAGAACACCAGGGTCGTCACATCTTTGCCTGCGCGCCTCCCTCATGTGCTGTCCTGTATGCCAGCCAGGTTGCAGCTGGTTGTATCATGCTTGTCCGTCTGCGCTGCCTCCTCGCAGCTGGTCATCCCATACCCACGAGCAGGGGTGTACAGCGTCCAGATCAACGCGACCTACCTCTTCGTCATTGCCCGCCCACAGCCCTACTCCCTCGTGGTGAGCAACCCAGCCTCAGCCTTCGTTGTTGCAGGTTGTCAGGATCAGGAGCTGTGATGAGGGTGGGGCATGGGCCTCAACCCCCATCCCCTCTCGTAGCTCTGACATCAAGCAGCACACACTGGTGCTTGCGGTCCTCGTGCAGGTGCTGGGAGGCGTCAACACAACGCGTACATTGCGTGGATTGGCCCACCACTAATGCAGCGCATTGTGGGAAGAAAGTCGACTTGCCAGCCACTGATCTGGCCACTCGGATGCTGTTGCTCCAGTGTCAAGTAGCATGGTGGGGTTAGGAAGCCTCATGCCCACAGACGATATTGAATGGAGTCACGGTATAATGCACGGTTTAGTCTTATCGCTGGTATGATGCTACGGCGTGACATTAAGAATTACGTCTCATAGTATCAGTCTTTACGTGATCGTTTGTACATCTGGGCACATGTTGGTGAGGTAGGACAGTTGCTGCTGCTGTGTCATGCGGGTTAATCATCAGGCAATTTGATGGGGATTGGGTTCATCATTGGCAATGATGGGTGGCTCATGTCTTGGTACATGTCCCAAACATCCGGAAGGTACCTCAAGACTCCTCCTCATGTAAGATTGCAAGACTCCTCAAGCAAAGCACCGGCATCCTGCTCCATCAGCACTAACATGTGTCCTATCTACACATCCCGGCTCGACCGCTGCACCCACCTCCCGGCGGCCTGCCCATCGCGTCAGGTGTCTCACTCGTAGGGTTTTGCACGTTTTCGTCCACCGACAATATGAGACATGCGGCTTCTGTGGCACTCGGTGGTTTGCAAGCTCCCGTCAACAGAAAATGACAGGAAACTGACCCCTGGTAATCAAAACGACGCCGCGTCTCAGCCACGCGGTTTCTATTTATGTTTCGCACATCCCTGGATAGAGGACTCTTTTAGCTATGTGGTGCAGCTTGTATCATTTAATACTGTGCAGTGTGCTGGGTGCTATGGCGGCTCAAATCTTCACATTCAAATCCATGCACTTTTTGCTCATGCGGGCCTCGCCGCGAGAGACCGCCGCGACCGACGTGGCCCAGGAGCACCTGCACATAGTGAGGGACAGTCGCCGCAGTTAAAACGGTTCACATGGCATGCCAAACCGATGTAACAGCGCCCCTCCACCCATGCTCAGAAATATGCAAGGTTGCTGCGATGCTTGACCCCTTCGTGAGCAGTACTGTTGGCCTGGCCACTCTGTAATGCATCACAAGGTGTGTAGCCATTGCTATGTTACCTTGCTCGACATGTTGGGTCCGATCCCTCCCGCCCGCCCCCCGCTTGCGTGTCAAGCTCGTGTACAGCTCCGCTGTGGCCCCCTGCTGCTCAGATGGAGGGGTGAGCATGCCAGGGGCGGCACCAGCACCAGCTGCCAGCTGCTGCCCGGGGGGGGCAGCAGGAGGGGGGGGCAGCCCAGGGGCGGCACCAGCACCAACACCAGCACCTTCACCTCCCCCCTGCTCATCCCCATGCATGCCGGCCAGTGTGCGAATGTGCGCCATGACAAGACCCAAGGAGGGGGGGGCCTTCCTAGCTGTGGCTGTCAAGCCACTGGGACTGTGCAGATGAGCAGCCCTTGGTGATACTATTTGGGCTACGTATTTAGCACGCCGCCGGCTGCAAACCATAGGGGAGGCACTAGCGCAGCTGTGCTTCTAGGCTGGGGCTGGGAGGGGCTGGGAGGGGGTGAGAAGGGGTGGGGCTGGGGGTGGGAGGGGCTGTGAGGGCGGGACTGGGGCTGGGAGGGGGTGGGAGGGGCTGGGAGGGGGTGGGAGGGGTGGGGCTAGGGGTGGGAGGGGGTGGGAGGGCGGGGCTGGGGCTGGGAGGGGGTGGGAGGGGCTGGGAGGGGGTGGGGCGGGCTTCAAGGGTTCCGGGTGGGCTAGTCAGCACTGCAAGGCAAAGTTAGGTCACGCCAACTTATGTTTCCACAAGCCTGGTTGATGGAATGCTTTGCTATCTTCTCCAACAGCTGCTTTGTTGGGTTAGGAACAAAATTGACACGGCAAATTCTGGAAAGTCACAGTGGTCGGTTCACAATACGCCGGTTTGTGCAAGGGGTCCCTTTTTCTGTATAGCCGGCTAGAGAGAAACGAACATTTTCGCACCTCGCTGCAATGTCGCGTGTCAACTTGCCCAACGACGGTCCTCCGACAACGCCTGCACCAATGAAAGGTTCGCGGAGTGAGCCTGGCGGGCTAAATATTGATTGTACTTCCTGCTCGATAGCAGGCGCAGTTCTACCACTGATGCCATTAATGCAATTGATGGTGAGCAGCTGAGGTGTGTCCGCGATCGCTTGCGCTGGCATGGCCTCACTTGCAAGAGCTAACGCGCCGCTTGCCAGTAGACGCGTAGTAATTCGCCGGTGCCAATGTGACAAATGCTATCGAAAACGGTGCAGTATAGAGTGAGTATTTGCATGAAGATTACCAACTCCATGTTGGGGACTCCTGAGTCTCCAGAGCACTGACGAAACGCTTGTACCTACACACCTGCCAGTGCGTCGTGCCACCAGCCCCACATGCCCCAATCCTCACCCACATCCCTGACGTTGCCCTTGCCCACACCCTGGCCTGCGCACCTGAAGCGCATTGATCTTGATCAGGGATGGTTCCCACACGTAAGCTGCAGATGTGTCCACCACCCCGCCTGGTTTTGGTTTTTGTGTTCATGTCCACGCCAAAGTTATGCAGTTCAGCGTGGCGTGGCGTGGCGTGGCGTGGCGTGGCGTGGCGTGGCGGGGCGGGGCGGGGCGGGGCGGGGCGGGGCGGGGCGGGGCGGGGCGGGGCGGGGCGGGGCGGGGCGGGGCGGGGCGGGGCGGGGCGGGGCGGGGCGGGGCGGGGCGGGGCGGGGCGGGGCGGGGCGGGGCGGGGCGGGGCGGGGCGGGGCAGGCTGAGTGAACCAGGCCACCCCTGGGGACCTTGGCAGATGGGAGTACAGAGACTGTGACTCAGCCCTCATCCTCTTAGTGCTATGCTTCAGCATCATCCTTATCACCTAAGGCTGAGGCCCATGTAGCAAGGGAAGAATCCCCATCACATCATGGATGTCCTCCCGTCATGTGTTGTGACACAGTGGAGAACAACCAAAGCTCCCAACTACCTCGTACAAGCTCGTAGTAGCTCATATCAGCTCCCGTTTGGCTCATATCAGCTCCCGGAAGCTCCTATGCGCTAATATTAGCTAATACGCCACTTTTGGCTCGGAACTAATATTAGCGGACACACCCTAATGTCCAGGGCTGGGCATACAGCCCAACCGACTGAATCGGGGATTTTTTATTAGCACCTACTTTTTTAAATCTTGCTTGCACAGTTGCCTTTGGCCATCCAGGATGTCATCCCTTCATGTGTTGTGACACAGTGGAGAACAACCAAATTGTATGGTAAGCTAGGGAGGCCCACACCTCTGCGCAGTGGGGTTGTTTCGGCACGTACATAAGGACAACATGGAGGGGGCGCATGAGGCTAATCCCTAGTCAACTTGGATGTTCTCATGCAACTATTGCTGACATCCCCGGTAACTTCTGGAAACTTATCGCCAACCACAGCCGCGCAGCTCAAGAATGCAGGTCCTGTCGTCACGCGCCACAGCACTCTCAAGCGCCTCCAGGTGCCGCGCACCCCGACCCTCCGTTTGTGCGGCGCGTCCAGTATTTCAGCGCAACATACGCTTGCGCCTAGTCCGGGCAGCAGAGGTATCAGCTTTGTCAAAGTGTTTTAAGCACGGAGCTTCAAGCAAGCAAACACATCTTGGTTGACTGCGGTACTCGCAGGAAGCCACCGCTAGCGAGACTGAGACAGCATCAACGTCAAACGGCAGGCAGGGCACATGCGGGCGCGGGCAGTCTTGCTAGCGGCCACGCCCTGACGGCAGCACTTTGGTTCCCTTTCCGCAGCTCTCCGGACAGTCCACCCCAGTTGCTTAGCCCTATTGAACGGGCAAGGGAGGCGCTACAGGCAGAGAACGTCGACCGGTCGGCGCTCGTAAGTACGCAGGCCAGTTTCAGCGCAACTCAGCAGTTGATGCGTCAGTGGTTCTTCACCTGCAGGAGGCAGCATTGGCAGAGCTAGACGCAGAAATCGCTCAAGCACAGGAAAATGTTGCAGCCGCAGAATCCAAGGCAGCACTTCTGGAAAGCACAGTGGCAACAGCTAAGGACCAGCTGCTGCGACTCAATGCTGACTTTGACAACTTTCGCCGGCGATCGGTGAGGTGGCAAAGGCTCTGCCCACCCCCCTTTCAGCTCCTGCCACAACCCTTATCTGACAATGGTTGTCAGCAAGGCTATGTATGACAGAGACACTGGATGGCTTTACTGCCCAATGTGTTGGCTGCAGAAAGATGAGAAGGACTCAGTGGCCGACAGTGTCCGGGGAGACGTGGTGCAGTCCCTGCTTCCTCTTGTTGACAACTTTGAGCTAGCTCGTACTCAGGTGCGTAGCACAAGGCTGTGTGTTATGTGCACGGATACAGCTAGCTAGCTGGTCAGCCAAGGACGCTGGCTGGCTGGCTGGTGTATGACCACAGGTGAAGGCAGAGACAGAGAGTGAGCAGAAGATAAACAATTCATACCAGAACCTGTACAAGCAGATGGTGGACATCATGCGGGGGCTGGGCATTGAAGCAGTGCCTACCATAGGTGAGCTGAGAGTGGCCGAGCCAGCAGCAGCTCCCTCCACCCTACAGCCTGTGCCTCATACCACAGCCCCTGTCTAAGCCCAGGCTGTGTCTTGGTACAGTCTGCTCTCAACAACATCACTTAGCTTCAGAACATGTATGGCGTCCACGATGCAGCATGGAGAGCAAGCCATAGGCTGAGATGGAACAGCTCTGGCAGTAACAGCAGGCAATAGTCATGTGGTCGTCATCACAGTGCTCCTCATGTGGATGCCACGTATGGCATGGCGACGTGCAGGGAGCTTGTTTGACCCAGAGCTGCATGAGGCCATCATGCGTGAGCCCAATGACGACCTGCCAGATGGCAGTGTGGTACAGGAATTTCGTAAGGGTTTCCGGTTAGGGAACAAGCTGCTACGCCCTGCTATGGTCAAGGTGTGTGACACGTTGCCATCCAGGCTCAGCTTAGTGTGAGTTAGCCAGGTGTGAGCAGCAGCAGGAATTGCGCAGGTGTTGTGTGCGGTGCGTGGATGTAAAATGCCACTTGGGCCTCGCATGGTTTGATTGCCAGTGTGTCTCCCTGGTTTGCATGCAGGTGTCATTCTCGGAGGCAGCACCTGCAGCAGCACCTGCAGCAGAGGAGGATCAGCAGCAGGCATGAGTGTGGACAATCGTTGACAGTCCAATATGCATGGGGACAGCATGGAAGGGATGTCAGGGGAACTGGAGTGATGTGTGGAGTCGATAGGGCAGGAGTTGCGTTGTACAAAGCATGTAACTCGTGAGTGGTTGCGTAGATGCGGGTGGGTTAATGCACATTCTGCCAACCTACTCGTACTGCAAAGTACCGGTTGGGCTGAGGCTGAGTGCCAAGGAAAGCTGTGGGCTGGGGCTGGGCAAACATGCCAAAACATGCATACCACAAACCACTCCGTTGATCTCCGTTGAAAACGTCACCGCCGTCTCAAAGCACATGTGCATGCGCATGGGAACATAACTCCATACAGCACCTTGACACCAGCTTGAGTAGTCCCCTGGTGGACCTTAGTGGTCCGACTGGCATGGAGGCCCTAGTGAGGGAAGAGGGGGCTGTCAGGGGTCCTCACAGGCTGCCCTGGGTCTGAGTGACTTCTACTGTCCAGGCGAGCTCTGCTGTTCTCAGAGCCTGGGCCCAGCAGGCCCACAAGTTGAAATGGCAGCTAAGGCCTGGCCTGGTTATGTGTGTCAATTGATATGTAATGGACCTCACTTCCGCCCCACTCCGGTTGCCGGCGCTCCGGTTAGATGCCAACCTGATGCACACCCCAACACAGCCACTCCGCTTGGATAATGTAACTAAATCCCTGAGATGCCCCCGAGGGCGAAACGCAAGCGCCCCGTCTCTCCCACGCGGAGTGCAGCCGGTAAGCCGAGATGCTCAACGACAGGCTAGACTCCCCCGAAGCTAACTGACGACGCGACGCAGTGTGCGCCACGCGACATTGCGACTCCGTGCATCAAATCATGCCGTGCGTGTGCTGTGCTTTCCCGTGTCTGCAGGTGCCAGTGGCAGTGGGCAGCAAGACCAGGGGCAGGGGCAGGCTGTCAAGGTAGTAATTGCAGAGAGGCGCCAGGTCATCAAGGCAGCTCTGCGTGGTCTTGTGGAGGCAGCCCAGCCTGACCTCAGCCCAGCTGAGGTAGACGCAGTTGTGGCAGAGGTCAACAAGCGTATGACCATGGGCAGCAAGCAGTGTGTCCTGGCAGCAGTCATGAGCCTGACAGTGTTGCTCCAGTCCTTCCTAGGTCAGCCCACTCCAAGGTTCCCAGCAGCAGCAGGTCCTGCCCAGGCCCCCCCCCCAGCCCCAGCCCAGGACCCCCCTGCCCCTGCCCCAGCCCAGGCCCCCCCTCCCCCTCCCCCAGCCCAGGCCCCCCCCGCCCAGGCCCCACCACCCGCTCCCCCAGCCCAGGCCCAGCCCCTCCCTGCAGCACCTGGCCCAGCCCCACCACCCCAGGCCCCCCCAGGGGGCAGGTGGCTGGACCGGGACACCAACGGGTGCCTGAACTTGCAGCGCATCGGGGAGAGCAGGCAGCGCCCCATAGAGCTGTGCCGATGGGATGACCTTGAGGCTTTGCCCCCCATTGGCAAGGAGTACCAGCAGGGCTACAAGCGGGTCAATGACCGGCTGCCCAAAGGCAGGCAGTGGTTGCACCGGGCTGCTGAGTACCGGCGGGGCATTGATGGTCGGGCCCGCAACAATGCATAAGGCCCTAGTAGTTTCACACAGGCTGTCAGCCTTACAAAGCATAATGCTGTTAGTTTTGATGAGGAGCCCAGTGGTCTGTCCCGGGAAAGTGCCACCAGAGTGGGGTTTGCAGTCATCAAGGGTGCGACCGAGGATGCTACAACATGTTTGTAGTAGCTGAGTGAGATTACCCACAGGCCGACATGTTGTTCCTTGTTGAATGAGTTTTGTTGGCCTGAGTGACTTCTACAGCTTTTGTTGGCCTGAGTGTCATCACAGACAGCGTGCCCTGGGTGGCACCTGGTTTGGGTCAATAACTTCACACCCATACCAAGAGGGTGGGCCATCATGGTAGCATGGCGCATCTGCTGACCTGCATTCATTGAAAGCTGGGTCCCTGGTCCCTTCCATTAGGGGGTGAATCTATGCAGATGCAAGCCACGACCCTACGCAGTGGGTACCTGCTGGCTGGCTGGCTGGAGACAATGTGCATGCCATGGTCATCAAACAACAAGGGCGGCATAAGAATGTTTTAGGGCGACATTGCCAGCCCCAAAGTGCACAGCACCGTACTGCACAGCAAGAACTCGTTGGCAAGCTGGGTACTGTAGCGCTGCTCTCTAAGCGAGGCTATTGTGCAGATTGGCATTGCTTTGCCTGGCCGGTCAGGCCAGTTAAGAATGTTCGGGCATGTAGGCGCCGCCGTGACGCGGTCCATCCGACCGCACAGACGGCATCCCTTAAATCTTAAGGTTGGGGCGAAATTCTAAATGTCCCTTCACTGTACGTCCAATGGCGGAGGTGGCCAGCTACATTGAAACTGGACAACTACGGTTGAACACACCCATTGCATGTTTCACTGCCAGTGTACTGTAGGCTCCAGGCTAAAGTACAGCAGTGATCGAGCTGTGTGCACACATATATGTCCATGCTGCCATGAAGCGGGTCGCCAGTTTCCATGCCGAATTGCCAGTGTCCACACTCCATTGTCAGTTAAAGACGGACAGCTGAAACAATTCCTCGTAAAAATACTCAAAGGAACAGGAATTGTAAGCTTCATTGCCAGACACATTGCAGCCAAACGGCTCGAAGATGCGAGACAAGCTTAATGAGAAGCCCGAAGATGTCCAGGAGAAGAGGACGAAGGAGCCTCGGAGTAAGGTATTGCACTGCCATATGGACTGTCCAATGCCGATACTGACCTTCGTATTGCAAAACTGCAGACAAAGCTATCACCCAGCAGAACCTGCCCGCGTGCAAGCCGGTCTTAGAGAAAGCCTGGGTGAGCAAGCTGAGCTGCCCGCTCTGACGCTTTGCGAATCGGACAGTCAATGCGCGTAATATTACTTTCACAGGTTCTCTTCATCTTCCTCACCATCAGTGGCATCTGCGTGCCCCTGGGTGCAGTATGTCTCGCCTATGGATTGAAGGTGTGCAGCACATTATGATTCGAGCTTACACCTCAGAGCTAACGGTTCCAGGCCATGTTTGCAGCCTGTTGAAGTGTCACAGCGCTATGACCAGAGCTGTCTAAGCTCATTGGCTGACAATGGAGCCAGACAATCGTACTTGTGGCAGGTGGGCACCATCGTGGCATTGCGATGGCCAGTCCCCAGACACACCACTGATCCACACTTTCTGCCCCTTGCCCGCTCAGAATGCAGCAAATGACAGCAGCTTGAGCTGCTCAGTCCAGCTAAACATCACAAAGGACATCAGTGGACCAGTGTACGTGTACTATGAAATCAAGGGGATGTACCAGAACCATCGCAGGTGTGATCACGGCACCTGTGCAATGGGGATGTTTCGTCCCTTGACTGTTGATGCTGGAGGTGCCTGGGATGGTCAGCACCAAACACACACCATAGAGCGCAGCGTTATCATGACTGGCTTCCTCTTGTGTCATGCGGAGCAAGCCCTTGGCTGGTGCAGGTACGTGCGGAGTCGCAGCGACACCCAGCTGGCGGACTCCGGAAGCAGCTCAACTACTTCAGCTTGCAGCCCGTTGGAGTACTACCAGCAGAACAAGAGCCTGCCCATCAACCCGTGTGGCCTGGTGGCTTGGAGCTATTTCAATGACAGCTACACAGTGGGTGGGCCCATAGGCCACTAGGGCATGTGTACACCCTGGCTCAACCGCTGCCTGATATGGCTGTCTTTCACCACTGCTTGCTATGTGGCACATTGCTTGTAAACAGGGTTGACACCTCTGCGCCTCACTTTTGGACCCAGCCTGGTTTGCTGCCATGCTTGCAGATGCAATTGCAGCGCAGTGGACGATCCAGCCCTTTACCTGTCAGTGCTGAAGGTATAGCATTTGACTCGGACATCCAGTACAGGTTTGGCAATCAGACCCCGACCAACTTCAACCCTGAGTTCAATGAACGACGGGGCGGAGGCCAGATCAACGGGACGCCTAAGGAAGATGAGCGCTTCATTAATTGGGTGCGCATCTCTGCGTTGCCCCACTTTCGTAAGTTGTGGGGCAGAATCGATGACGACCTGAAGGCTGGGGACTCAGTCAACATTAATGTCCTCAACCGCTACAACACCTACGCCTTTGATGGCCAGAAGAGCATTGTATTGTCCAACACAAACTGGCTGGGGGGCAAAAACCCATTTTTGGGCATTGCGTACTTGGTCACAGGCATCCTCAGCTTTCTGCTGGGCTTGGCATATTTTGTGGTGTCCCTTGTGAAGCCACGCAAGTTTGGAGACGTCTCATGTTTGAAATGACTGACGCACCCCCATGCTCCTGATCTGTTTTTGGACATCAACCTCGGGTCTTGCACGTGGCCTGACAAGGACCACTCATGGATGGCGCCCAGCCTTGGAAGCCTGTGATCACCCTTGCTGTCTACATTGCTTTGGCAGTGCGTGCTTGCATCTACCCACACCCTTCCTCTGACCCGCGTCTCCCCATCCCTGTCTATTACTGTCCGATTACCTTGGTATGGTTGTACATGGGCAATTGTGCAAATGAGGCAGGTGTTGGACATGGGCAATGCTGTGCTTCACATGCAATGGGATGTGGTGAGTGTGTGCCCTGCTTAACCTGGCCTTAAGTGGTGTTCATGACCGTGGTGTTCATGACATGTGCGCTCCATCGTGCTCAGTGTGACATGACGACCTGAATAGGGCCTGTAAACATAGGGCTAACCCTAACCCTAACCACCCTGCACATGTGGCTGCCAGCTAGGGGCTGTCCAGGCACTGTCCAGGCGAGCTCTGCTGTTCTCAGAGCCTGGGCCCAGCAGGCCCACAAGTTGAAATGGCAGCTAAGGCCTGGCCTGGTTATGTGTGTCAATTGATATGTAATGGACCTCACTTCCGCCCCACTCCGGTTGCCGGCGCTCCGGTTAGATGCCAACCTGATGCACACCCCAACACAGCCACTCCGCTTGGATAATGTAACTAAATCCCTGAGATGCCCCCGAGGGCGAAACGCAAGCGCCCCGTCTCTCCCACGCGGAGTGTAGCCGGTAAGCCGAGATGCTCAACGACAGGCTAGACTCCCCCGAAGCTAACTGACGACGCGACGCAGTGTGCGCCACGCGACATTGCGACTCCGTGCATCAAATCCTGCCGTGCGTGTGCTGTGCTTTCCCGTGTCTGCAGGTGCCAGTGGCAGTGGGCAGCAAGACCAGGGGCAGGGGCAGGCTGTCAAGGTAGTAATTGCAGAGAGGCGCCAGGTCATCAAGGCAGCTCTGCGTGGTCTTGTGGAGGCAGCCCAGCCTGACCTCAGCCCAGCTGAGGTAGACGCAGTTGTGGCAGAGGTCAACAAGCGTATGACCATGGGCAGCAAGCAGTGTGTCCTGGCAGCAGTCATGAGCCTGACAGTGTTGCTCCAGTCCTTCCTAGGTCAGCCCACTCCAAGGTTCCCAGCAGCAGCAGGTCCTGCCCAGGCCCCCCCCCCAGCCCCAGCCCAGGACCCCCCTGCCCCTGCCCCAGCCCAGGCCCCCCCTCCCCCTCCCCCAGCCCAGGCCCCCCCCGCCCAGGCCCCACCACCCGCTCCCCCAGCCCAGGCCCAGCCCCTCCCTGCAGCACCTGGCCCAGCCCCACCACCCCAGGCCCCCCCAGGGGGCAGGTGGCTGGACCGGGACACCAACGGGTGCCTGAACTTGCAGCGCATCGGGGAGAGCAGGCAGCGCCCCATAGAGCTGTGCCGATGGGATGACCTTGAGGCTTTGCCCCCCATTGGCAAGGAGTACCAGCAGGGCTACAAGCGGGTCAATGACCAGCTGCCCAAAGGCAGGCAGTGGTTGCACCGGGCTGCTGAGTACCGGCGGGGCATTGATGGTCAGGCCCGCAACAATGCATAAGGCCCTAGTAGTTTCACACAGGCTGTCAGCCTTACAAAGCATAATGCTGTTAGTTTTGATGAGGAGCCCAGTGGTCTGTCCCGGGAAAGTGCCACCAGAGTGGGGTTTGCAGTCATCAAGGGTGCGACCGAGGATGCTACAATTTGTTTGTAGTAGCTGAGTGAGATTACCCACAGGCCGACATGTTGTTCCTTGTTGAATGAGTTTTGTTGGCCTGGGAAAGAGGCAGCATGTGGAGGTGCAGGTGCACGTAGTATCATATGTAACCCCTTTTCTGTACATGGCTCTCCATAAACTGCCTTGACGTGCCCTCCTTGAGAACTGTGGTAGTGACTTATGGCACCCTCTGACAGCCACACATCACATGTGTTCAAGCTGTGATGCTGGCCACCAACCTCTCAATGTAGAGAAGATGGCTTACACCCTAAAGTAGTCAGCCGTTAGGCTGCTTGACTGTGGCCCATGACAATTCCTGCTTCATGCCATGCTGCAGTTTTACCCCCAAACAAAATAACAATATATGTGACTGTGCATGCTGGCAGTGTCACAGCGATTCGTTCCTGTCTTCCCTTGCAACCATGCCTTGCTAGCAATTGTACCTTTCTTCCAGCCACCCCGCGTACTTTGGCGCTAGGATCGGGCTAGCAGCATCGTTTCGATAGGCGCCGCTGAGGCTCTGCTGTCACTCACACCCTTCACTCACACCCCTCACTCACACCCTCACTCACACCCCTCACTCACTCGCACCCCCAAGCCACCCAAGGCCCAGCAGCAGCAGCAGCCCGCTAAGGCACAGTAGTGTGTGCCACCCCTTTGAGCTGTCATCAGCTTACAATTAGTGCATGTTTTGTCATGCCAACTCTACGTCATAGCCCTCGCGGTCAGGCAATGCTGTAGGTGGTAGGCGACCATGACCATGTGTATGCCATGTTTAGGCCATGAGCATGCCATGCGATTGGAACTCCACACAGAAAAAACACTGTTTTGTAGTGGTCCACAACTAGTGTGTTCGACTGCAATGAAGGCTCAAGGTTGAGGGCCAAGGTGCTGAGGCTCTGCTGTACAATGCATGGACTCGTAACTGGACTGTTATAAACTAACATGCATGTTCGTCATGGCAACTTCAGGCTATAGCTCTGCCACAGGGGTCTGGCAATAGTTTAGGGGTCAGGGCACTCATACGGTTTACATCATACATACAAAGCACCAACCCTAGTGAGGGGCCTATGATCCTGCACTTGGGTAAGTATGTATGTATGAGTAATGCAGCAGGAGCGTTGCGGCAGCGGCCCCCTTCTTTTGCAGCACATGACAGATGGCAACCCAAGGTGAACAACCCACCCCACAGATTCAATTGTGGCGCACTCTTAATCAAACCCGGCGCGCTGGGGCTAGGCGCCGAGGAAAGCCATGGGCTGTTGCTGGGTCTTTGAACTGAAATCTGTACTGCTGGACCTGCTTAGAGTCGTCGCCCAGTCCCGTTGAGTCTTCTGGGGAAGAGGAGCGCGGCGCCCGCCTGAGGCTACGGGCACGCACCCATTGCGCCGGCGGATACCTCCAGGTCACTGCCTCGTACGCATGTAAACCAACGCGCTCAATCTGCCCCAGCTCGCTTAGCGCCTCTATCCGGCGGCGCCACTGCGCGTCGCCATCAAAACTCTCGTTGATCTGACTCGCTGCAAACAATGCACCAAGGGCACATGCCCGACGCCTGATAAAGGACCAGGAGCACCAGAGCTGAGCTGGCTGCTGTTTTGTGACCAGAGTAGGTAGAGACCACCAGCAGGCACTGTCTAGTGCACAGCAATGCTTGTTGATAATAGGTGGCTTAGTAGTGCACTGCAATGCTTGAGAGGGTGGACCATGGCATACAGGCACTGCCATGGTGACCCTGACCACCTACAGCACCTGAGGGGGGCCAAGCAGGAGCTCTGCAGCAGGGCGACAACAGCAGTGTGGGCCACTTTCGCTCGACATGGCACAGCTGCAGCGGTATGGCCAACACGCCCCTGGCTCTGTGCTGCCCAAGCACAAGGGCATGCAGCTGCAGCCCTGCCCCTTTACAACCGCACCTACAGGCCTGCCCAAGGTTCCAGGCCATGAGGCTAACCACTGCCTGCTGGGCCTCCGTCCCTGCGCCCCCTCTCCCCTGCCCCGCTCTGCTCTGCTCTCTAATAGCAAACTTTGGCATGGGGGCATGGGGGCCTCCTCTGCCTTCACTCAGGCACAGCTGCCTGCCCCTTCCCCCCTGCCCCTGCCCCTGCCCCCTGACCTGCCCCCTTGTCCCCAGGCCACTGACCAGCCACCAGGTGCGGGGCCACCTGCTCCTGGTAGTGGCTGCAGAACGCCTCCACCTCCTCCACCACAGGCAGCAGCTGGTGCTGGGCGTAGGCCTGGTAGTCAGCGTCGCTCAGGGTGTGGCGGGCGAAGTGCTGGGCTTGCAGCAGCGCATAGCGGGTGGAGCGCAGCTGCCAGGCCATGCGGCGTACCAGCTCCTGGGCCTCCTGCAGGCTGGCTGGGGACAGCACCCGCCCGCCTAAGCGCACCTGGAGGAGCACCAGGGGGTCGAGGTCCAGCGTAAGGCTCTAGGTGCCTGACATCAGCGGCTGTGGGAGTGTGTCCTACCCTCCCCCTTTCCCCTTTTCCCCCCTCCCCTCTTTCGCCTTCTGCCCCCTCTCCTGCTCACCCCCTCTCCTCCTCCCCCTCCTCTGCCCTCCCCCCCTGTCATTGCCTGCGGGGCTTCAACTGGAGCTGCTGGATGCTTGCCAGTGCCGGTGCGTCCTCCTCCCCAACCATGTCTTCTCCCTCTGCACCACCAGGCCTCCTTGCCTGCTGCAGCCCCCCTCCCAGGCTGTTAGACGCCTGTTCAGCTCCCAGTGCACGCCCATACCATGGATGGTCAGGGCAGGTGGAGCACTGCCTCACGCCCCCCTTTCTGCAGACCCACCTGGTGCAGCTGGCTAGCCGTGCGCCTGTCTATGAGCAGCGCCTGCTGGTGCAGCTCATGCAGCGCCTTCTCCACCTGGGCACGGCAGGGCAGGGCAGGGCAGGGCAGTGTTAGGCAGATCAGTACAGGGTGGGTCCTTCTAGGGCAAGGGGTGGGCATAGCCCTGGGTATGGCACTCACCTGCTGCATTGCTTAACAACACGTCTTGCCCCTCTACTGTACCCCCCTCTTGCCTAAAATACATTGTCACACATCCCACCACCCTTGCCCCTTTTCCTCCCTTCCCTCTCCCCTCCCCTCTCACTCCCCTCTCACACCATGGCCCTGCTGGCGATGACTCGCTGCAGGCTGGAGGGTTTCAGCTGGCAGTAGCGAGCCCGCGTATGAGGGGGGGACAGCAGGCACAGCTGCAGCAGCAGTGGCCGGTGCCAGGGCCGGTCCCGCTCGTTGATGAGGTCCCATTGCCTGTGGAGTATGACCTGAACCCAGCGGGTGCCAGGCAGGCAGGCAGGCAGGCAGGCAGGCAGGCAGGCAGGCAGGCAGGCAGGCAGGCAGGAGAGCGAGTGGGTTAGTGTGTGGGGCTGAGGGTGAGGGGAGGGGCCCGGGGTACCTGGTCAGGGGCAGGCGGTCAGTCAGCCCTGGGGTCAGGCCTGAGGGTGGAGCCCGGCTGTAGCAGAAGCTGAACAGCCCCAGGCCACTGCCAGGCAACGCACCGCTGCCTGCCGCCCTGCTGCACCTGCCGCCCTGCCGCCCTGCTGCACCTGCTGCACCTGCTGCACCTGCTGGGTCGGCTCACCCGCAGCTTTTGGTCGACCACCAGGGATGCCTCCTCAGCGCTTAGGCCTGCCAACAGGTTTTCACCTCGGGTCCTCGCAATGTTAGCATTACCCAGGGCTGTGTCAGGTCCCTGCCCCTGCCCCTCCCCCTGCCCCTGCCCCTCTCCCTGCCCCTCCCCCTGCCCTGCGCTGTATGGGTGCTGCTCACTATGCCCAGAGTTCTTCGCAGCTTCGCGAGGGGGCCAGGGGGGCGGCTGAGAACGCCGTGAACCGGGCAGCTGGGCAGACCATGGGGGTGTGAAATGCCTTTCCAACACCTGGCTGCTGTGCCTCGACTGCTCATGTTCCTGCTGCTGCTGCTGCTGCTGCTGCTCCAGCTGTATGTTGTCGTAGGGTAGCTGACTGCCATCCCCCTGCTGCCCCTGCTGCTGCTGCTGCCGCAGGGTGTGGCGCAGGGGCCGCAGGACATCCGCCAGAGGGGTGCGAGCGGCCAGGGCCTTGACCCGCTGCCGGGCAGCAAACCGGGCAGCACGTGATATCTCAGCTGGGGGAGGTGGCAGGGGGGGGGCCAAGCGCTGCCACTCCAACTGCGGCAGCACACAGGCCAGAGGTGATGGCGTGGGGAGGCAGAGGGCCGGGGAGCGAGGGGCAGCGTGAGCTGCGGCTCCCTCCCCTCATCCACCTGTGCAATGCCCTGCCCTACGCCGAAGGGCTCGGGGCCACCGTACGCGTGTTTTATGCATACTAAGTCCAGCTGGGGAAAGGGGTTAGGGACGAAGCTGCTCGGCTCCTCGCCCCCTGAGGCCGTGGAGCGCCTTGCGTACGGGGCGGTGCCGTCGGCGCGACGGTGGCTACGTTCGCGCCTTTGCGCTGGCTCTGGAACCCAGCTGGGATACGGTCGGGCTGGAGAGAGGATTGCTGAGGAGCAAGGGGTGGACAGCATGAATTAAGGGTAGAAAGCGCGCTGCACCAGGTGCTCGGGTGCTCGGGCCAACCGTCACCATGCAAGCTAGTAACTAGCGTCAAGGGGGTAGCACACCCACTCACCGCTGCATTCACACGCTAACTGCCCTGACTGTGATGATGCTCCTATGACTACTGCCATGACTGAGCGCTGTCACTAGCGAAATCCGGTGAGACAACTTTTGGTGTGGCGGGGAAAGCTGGCTGGACTTGACCACATCCCACGCATCCAGTGTCCAGGACCGCTATGAAGGCGACGACTGGTGTAAGGTCAGCTTCCACACTCAAGAACTGGGTTGATGTGCTGATGCTGCAATGGTGGCTCGTGGTGGCTGCCATTGACGAAGTCCATCTGCACCAGTCCATGTGCGAGGTTGCGGTATAGCTGATTAAGACCTGGTTGCTTACAGGCGCTACATGACACCCCAGAAACAGACATGCATAGACGTAAGTTGAAAGCAAGGACCCGCCTACAAGTAATCCTATTCCTGGCCAGGCAATGCGGACATAGGGGGTTGGGGGGGGGGGGCTGGGGGGGGTAATGGTAGCTGCGTATGGCCCTTTCTAACATCCCCAAGGCTGCAGCCCTGCTGCAGCTCAGCATTGGCTCTGCAGGCTCCTTCCGCTGTGTGCCTGCTTTGCTTGCTGACATGCACCCATGCATGCACACGTGCACGCATGGCTGGACACCGGCATGAGACAAAGGCATGCATGGCATAGCGCATGGCAGTGCTTGCGCATAACCCAGTGCTAGCACCGAAAGTGTTGGACTGTACATGTGAGACAGTGAGGCAGTCTCACATGACTGCTAACTCCCCAATACAGCTCTGAGGTGATGTGGTGTGGGTTTTATGCAGGCCACATATCACACATTACGGTCCCCCTTGGCAGTACAAAATCCATGCCCATCTACTCCACAGCCTTAGGCAACCACAAGTTGTTTGGGTGAATACAATTCTCACATCATATAACTCTGGTCACACCATCACACCTCATGCACTGATGGGCTCAACCCCACAGCTCCACTCTCTTGCACCGCAGGCTGCTGCTGCTGCTGCGCCGCCCTCAGCCGGCTGCCCCCCACCCAGTCCCGCCCGCTATGTGACTCGACGTCCCAGGCTGTTAGCCCAGCCGCCTCTCAGCAGCGCTGCATGCTGCCCCATGACACGCCCTTGTCAATGTTGACGTTGAGGGGCACGCTGAGGCGCCACACCCCGGACATGACCTGCCGCACGGCTTGCACCACGCCCGCCACAGTGTCAGGGTCGTCCCGGCATTCCACCAGCACTGCAGCGCAGCGGGCCGCACCCCATACGGGCCAGCAGCTGGACAGGGGTGGGGCCAGACACACAGCAAGTGGTGATGGCGGTGCTGGTGGGATGAGGAGGTAGGCATGGCAGGATGTGGCGGTGGCAGCCATAGTGACGTGCCATGGGGATGCCCATGGTGCCGGGGAGCTCAGCCCAAGCAGTACACGAGCCAGCTGGCAGTGGCCATGGCAGTGGCAGTGACCAGGCTGCAGCGGAGGTGCCACTGTGTGGAAGCATGCCTCGAGTGGTGGTTCCACCCCGGCTGCTATCCTTGCCCATCTGCTGCCTCCCTGCTACCTTACCCCCCTGCTGGCCCTGACCCCCTGCGCCCCTGACCCTGTGGCGCCACAGACCATGACTGAAATAGACCCACAGTACTCGGGTCATTGTCTCACGGCAGGAGCCAGTCGCCCCCCTTCCTCTCACATGGCACCCTAGCACCCCCTCACTCACACCCCTCACTCACACCCCTCACTCACACCCTTCACTCACACCCTTCACTCACACCCTTCACTCATACCCCTCACTTACACCCCTCACTCACTCGCACCCCCTCAAAAACCCTGGACACACTGGGGTGCACTGAAGGAGTGGTTTTACAGCCAGAGCCATTCGCCCCCTTCCCCTGGGACCCCCCTGACCCCCTCGCCCTCACTCACACTCGTCATGGACTTGTGCCACCAGACGGGCTGGGGGCTCCCAGGGGTCAGGCTGCTCCTCCCCTGGTGCTGCTGCCAGCAGCGGTTCTGCTGCGGTCGGGTCCGTGGTGGGTGCTGGCTGGGACTGGCGCTGCAGCAGGGGTCCGAGCTGTGAGGCTGGCTGAGCTGCTGCACTGCTGCGATGTCCGCCATGGCTGCCTGGCGCAAGGCCAGTGGTGCCGGCAGGGCGGCAGGAGTCCAGCCAGAGCTCCCAGCGCAGCATGGCCAGCTTGATGAGGTCCGCGGCACTGCCCTGGATGATGCTGTTGACCACCTTGCGGAGGGTGTCTGTGCGCACCTGATAGGGTCAAGAACCAAGGTGGGAAGTGAGGGGTGGGGTGGGGTGGGGTGGGGTGGGGTGGGGTGGGGTGGGGTGGGGTGGGGTGGGGTGGGGTGGGGTGGGGTGGGGTGGGGTGGGGTGGGGTGGGGTGGGGTGGGGTGGGGTGGGGTGGGGTGGGGTGGGGTGGGGTGGGGTGGGGTGGGGTGGGGTGGGGGCTGACCTTGACTTCAGGTGAGGCCAGATTAGGCAGTGGCCGGCGTCTGCCCAGCAGCGTGGTCACATAGCCTGCCTGCTGCGCGGCCTTGTTGCTGCGGTCTATGAATGCCTTGACCCCGGCAAAGTATGTGAGGAAGGAGCGGATGAGCTCCTGGGCCTGTCACAGGGAGTGTCAAAGGAGGGTCAAAGGAGGGTCACTCAAGGGAGGGTCACTCAAAGGAGGGTCAAAGGAGGGTCACTCACAGGCGTCCAGGTGGTCCAGGTGTCTGGCAGGGCAGCAGCTGGCAGCAGAGGTGATGAGCGGACAGTTGTGGCAAGGAATGGTGGTGGTGGTGCTGCTGCTGCTGCTCCTGCTGCCCTCTGCTGGTGAGGTGGTGGCCTACCTTGGTCAGGTCGACTCCATACCCAGCCAGCTGCTGCTGCAGGCC
>JASKMD010000031.1:9705691-9709167 GCA_030144725.1 Haematococcus lacustris | reverse complement strand
AGCGGGGCGAGATTACCCACAGGCAAACATGTTGTTCCATGTTGAATGAGTTGTGTTTGTCTGATTAGGAGGTTGTGCAACACTTATGTGGATGCCTAGGGCCATTACTTAGGGCCGCTTCACTAGGCCATGGGCCCTGGAGCTGCTTAGAGGCATGCTGCTAAGCTCGGTCAAAGTTAGGTAGGAAACGCGTAGGTAGGCTCAGCTGTATTGCCAGGCTCACATGGAATGGGGTGAAAGACTCAGCCCAAGGCTAGTGATGTGGCAGCCGACCATCCTGGGGTGTGCATTGGCCCTAGTGCAGTCCGCGCGGCTGATCCTGGTTGCAGGACTCACCCAGGATCGGGTCAGGGCTGCAGCTGCCGTGTCCAGGCACAGCACTGCGCCTTGGCAGCTGCTGATCGCGGTGCGTAGGTTCAGGAGGTCGTCAGGGCCCAGGGCCGGGCCCCACTGCCGCACTGCAAACACTGCAGGGAGAACACACACCAGGTCGGGGCAGGGTGAAGGCAGGGTAGGGCCATGGCATGGCAGGGTGAGGGCCGGGTGTGGCCTGGGCAGGGTAAGGGCCCACACAGCATCCTCACGAACACGACCATGGCTGGCCTATTAATGCAAGCGAGCCATGCCAGGTCATGGTGTTGCCTGACACATGTGAGGGGCAGTTGGTGATGCCATGGCCCATGTGAGGCTGACAGATGTTGCGTGCGGATGGCTGTGCCATGCTCCTGGTGCACCAACGGGACCCACACCCACACACCGTCAATCCACACAAACATCTGCTCTTCGGGAAGGTCAGGGTAGGCCAGTGCCAGGCCCTTGCTCAACACCTGCACCAGGGGCCAGGGGCAGGCATGTCTGGCATGCCAGGGCAGCAGAGGGAGACTGTGGCCTCCACCTTTGAGTGCATGTGTGCCTGACCTTGATCATTTTGTGGAATGGGCGGTCCCATGTGTGGATGATGTACAGCAGCGGAGCCCCGACCTCTACGGGCTCCAGCAGGTCCAGGTAGCAGCACCTGCAGCCATGAGATGCTGTTGCTGTCTTCGTTGGCTCACAGCCCCGAGCCGCCATCCAGAAATGGCTGCTGCTGTTGCATGTGGCTGTTGCTGGTCCCGTTGCTGGTGCCAGACACTGCTGGTGCTGGTGCTGGTGCTGGTGCTGCTGCTGCTGCTGCTGATGATGATCTGGTGATGACCTGGCGAGGGTGGGGCCTACTAGGCACGTACCTCTCCTGGGCGGTCTGCACCTTGATGATGTCGTTGACGACCTGGCGGGTGCTCCAGCTCTGCTCCACATACTCCCCAAACCATCTGCGTGCAGGAAACCAAGAGCAGATTCTCCATCCCAAGCTTGCATAGCATGGCTGCTAAGGCCAAAAGGACCTGACCAGCCGGCGCGCTACCACTGTCCTGTACCCCACCCCATCCCCTTACTCCACCCCATCCCATCATCCCTGCCTTACCCTCCTCCTCACGCGTTCTGATCCTTGCATGCTCTGCCCCTTGCCACCTTCCTGTGCATTACCCAACCCCTGCCTGCTACCCCATCGGCAACCCTTGTCGCTCTGCAGCCACACACTTTAGAAAAGACAGGGAAACTCCAGACCGCTGGCTGGTGGGGCTGGTGGCCGTGAGCTGGGGACTGGCGGCTGGCTGTGATGCCTCTAGTGCATTCGCTGTGGCCGCCCCTGGCTGTTCTGTCAAGCTGCCACCAGGAACCTCAGCTGCTTCAGGAGAGGTCAAACTGTTGAGTCCGAGCAGCTGGGCGTCTGGGCTGGAGGTGGCTGGGACTTCTGCAGAGCTTGCAATGTCGGGGGCTGGGTGGGCAGCCTGCACAGTCGTGATGGCCGTGTCCGCCACCACTCCGCATTAGACATGGGTTCGAGATCTGCTGAGCAAAGTTTATCATTTCTTGTCATCAACTACCTGGGCAGCTGAGTCCGGGCTCACTGCAGCGTCAGTGCTTTGATTAGCACCTGCAAAACAAGCCGACGGAACTGACTGCTCAGGTATGTGTCAACCCAGCCCCCAACATTGCAAGCTCTGTGACAGCAAAGGAAGCAGCAGCCTTAGTATTGGAAGTGGGAGTGAGGGCATCATGGGGCAGCAAGACAGACGAAGGAGGCGGCCAAAGGTGACATCGTGACCGGACATGTAGGTAACGACACATGTAGGTAACGACGCCGCACCTGCCGGCGCTGCTCCTGTGCGAGACGTTCCAGCTCCCATTCCAGCTCACCTGCGATTGCAATCGCAGGTGGGAGTGTTCACCCGACGTGGCATCGTCAGTCATTCCTCTCAACAGGCTCTCGCCGAGTGGAGCGTCGTGATTGGGCATCTGTGAGCGGACATTTTCACCTATTCTGGCACGTCCCTGTCTCGTACGCAGCGCTTCACCTACTTACACGCTTTCTGGCACTTCCCGCTCGGCGCAGTGTCGGGTTGTGTAGTGCAGGGTAACACATGGGCTAAATTAAGGAGATTTAGGAATACACAGTTTAAAGCTCGGTGTCGGGTGAACAGCAGTGAACAGCAGTGAGCAGCAGTGAGCAGCAGTAGAACTACCTGTATGACAGAAGAACGGATGTATCAACCATGCTGTATCCCTATTCTCCTGTGGAGCCCCGTACACTTCTCCACAGCAGCGAGGGACCGGTGTGTGTCCCTAAACTAGGAGCCGGGATTGTGTCCCTAACATATTTGCTTGAGCCCTACCCTATGCACACTCTAGCGCACACACATCCCCTTTGTAAGGGGCAATTGAATTGTTTGTTTGTTTGGCTCATGACATGATATACATGTCACTATCGCTGCCGCTGGTGCCGCCGCTGCCACTTCCGCAGCAGGCCTGTGTCGCGCATTTCCACCCACTCCTGGCCTGGTCAGCCCGGGTTAGGCATGGCGGGGCGGCCCAGCCAGCTGCTGAGCTCGCGTGGGCGGCCCGGCCCGGCTGCAATGCGGCGGATGTTCAGCGCGGCTGACACGTCTCGGTCGTAGAACCTGCGCTTGATGACATTGCTTGTATTGCACATCAAGCCCCGGATCCAGAACCGCTTCGCCATGCTACGCACCGGGTACAGCCACCTGCATTACCCTGCACTCTTTTTTTTTGCACTATACTACCCTGCACGAGTAAATTGTCCGGCTACACTGCGACGTCACCGCCTACACGACGATGAGGCGTGTACGCGGTGGAGGACAGGTACGCCCCCTATCTTTGCCGATCGGTCATACCGCTTGAACACTGTTCAGAACAGCCATGGCTAGCCTGAAGGAGACTGTCGCACGCTCTGCCGCTAGTAGCAGGGAGCCGCATAGGAGTCACATCCGAGTGCTTGGCGCAAGTTCTGTGTTGTATTATGTGTAGCTGTGATCAACTTAGGCAATGGAGATCGCGCCCTTCACAAGATTTGGACACAGCGAATGAATGCAATGACATAAAATAGGCACTGGCATAGTGATGGCGACTGCCTGCGT
>JASKMD010000031.1:9675691-9703191 GCA_030144725.1 Haematococcus lacustris | reverse complement strand
CAGGCAGGCAGGCAGGCAGGCAGGCAGGCAGGCAGGCAGGCAGGCAGGCAGGCAGGCAGGCAGGCAGGCAGGCAGGCAGGCAGGCAGGCAGGCAGGCAGGCAGGCAGGCAGGCAGGCAGGCAGGCAGGCAGGCAGGCAGGCAGGCAGGCAGGCAGGCAGGCAGGCAGGCACTATGGTGCTGACCAGGGGGCAGGCAGGCAGGCAGGCACTTACATCTGGGTACCCCCCCTCCTGCAGCATCTTGATGCCCTCAGCAAAGGTCAGGCGCAGACGCTTGAACTCAGGCATGCTGAAAGGGAACTGCTGCCCTACAACCGCCAACTCACGGCCTGCAGGCAGCCAACAGAGCAGGCAGCAGCGAGATGGTACGGGCCAGGTGAAGACTACGGATGAAGGCCCTGTCACAGTTATCTACCAGTCGCCATGGCCACCCATTCAAGCAGCCCTGCTGCTGAAGCCCTGCTGCTGAAGCCCCCCGTCCAGCCTGCCCCTCGGCCCTGCTGCCCAGCCTGCCCCTCGGCCCTGCTCGCATGTGGCACTCACTGTGGCGTGTGGCCAGGCCCGTGAAGATGTGCTCGAACACGCCCTCCACCACCTCCATGACCTCGCAGTAGTGCTCGTTGATTGCCATCTCAAAGTCTAGGCCCATGAACTCACACAGGTGGCGGTGCGTGTTGGAATTCTCTGCCCTGAGACCATCACCAGCCACACAACAGAGCACTCACACACACACACTGACACACATACTCTGGCACACACACAGATGCTGGTAGTGGGGTGTTGCCTGTGTTCCATGTCCCTGAGTGACTGGTCCATGAAGAAAGGCAAGCAAGATGGTTCTGTGAGCAATGCAGGACACGAGTCCATGTTGGGGAGGGGTTCATGGATGACACTCAAGAGGAACATGCTGCTAGGAGTGAGGGGCAGAGGAGAAGGTTGCGACTGTGACGGAAACCCATGCATGCCATGCTTGCATGGGCCCAGCCACGCCCCCACCTGAACACCGGCCCGACCTCGAACACCCTCTCACAGTCCGCAGTGATGGCCATCTGCTTGTACAGCTGGGGTGACTGAGCCAGGCAGGCAGGGGTGCCCATGTAGTCCAGCTTGAACACTGAGGCCCCGCCCTCTGAGGCCCCGGCAATGAGCTTGGGTGAGTGTATTTCTTGAAAGCCCTGGCTCAACAGGTAGTCCTTGAACAGCTGCGGGGCGCAGGGCAGGGTTCAGGGCTGAGACGCAGGGGAGCCACAGGTGGATGGCTGTCTGGGAGGGGAGTGAAGGAGGTGGTGGCAGGTGTGCTGGGGGGTAGGGAGGGTACCCTGACCCTGACCCTGACCCTGACCCTGACCCTGACCCTGACCCTGACCCTGACCCTGACCCTGACCCTGACCCTGACCCTGACCCTGACCCTGACCCTGACCCTGACCCTAGATTCGCACTGATGCACTGGCACACTGGGATGAGGTAGGAGTGCGGTAGGAGTGCGGTGTGCACAACCTTCTGCCAGAGTCCCGACAACCTTGACGCTGTAAGGGTGCGTATGCAGGGGTAGGGTGTGCAGAAGGCCCTGACCTGACCCTGCGCTGCTGCACCCACCTGGCACACCGCACTCTGCAGCTTGAAGATGGCCTGGTTGGCCGGGGTGCGCAGGTCTAGGAACCTGTTGTTGAGCCGGGTGTCCTGGCCCACCGTGACCAGCACCTCTCCCTTCTCTGCAGCAGCCTGCACGTCCGCCTCACTGCAAGGCAGGGCAGGGCAGGGCAGTGCAGGGCAGGGCAGGAGGGGCGCAGGGGCATGCCAGTCATGGCGAGGCATAGCCTGTTTGGGACACGTGGTCATGCAGCAGTGGCACTCCAGGTGAGTGGGCAGGCCAGGGTGATGAGTCAGCCCCAGCTGCAGGGGAGGAACACCGGGAAGAAGGCGAGCCTGCATGATCTCAAGCCAGGAGGAAAGGTAGCAGGGCAGGCCAGGTCGGGTGAGGCCGGCTGACAGCAAGTGGATGGCAGTGGATGGCAAGCAGCAGCGAGTGCTGTGTTGGCTGTGAGGGAGGGAGGAGGAAGGAGGGCAGGGGTGTATGGAGAACCACTAGGCATGGCAGGCCAGGTCAGGCAAGTAGGTCATTGAGGTGTGTGGGTCTAGGGAGCCGTGGAGGAGGAGGAGGGAGGAGGGGCAGGGCCTACAGGAAGGGGCTCAGGGGAGGGGAGAGCTCTCTCTAAGCTCACCTGCGGGCTGCATCTGTGACCTCAAACGGCAGCACTGCTGCGCGGCTGATGACGCGAATGCCCCGACACTGAAGCTCCACCTGCAGTGAAAACAGCCAGCAAGGGGCCCTGGATGGCTGCCTACACACTCACCCTCCTAGACGCCATGCCCGCACCAGCTGTGACGACTATCAGCCTCAGCCGCTGCAGCCACTCCAGTCACTCCAAGGCATGGCCTGGTCACCATGGACCCATCCATGTGCACTGGTGTGAACGTCCTTCAAAGTGTGACAAGCTGGCTCACCACCTGCTTGGCGCCCTTCTCACTCTCACACCCTGTCACACCCTGTCACACCCTGCTGTGCCCTAGCACTCCATCTGGCTCTCAGCTTTTCGAACCCGTCCTGCCCTTCCCCTGCTGTTTTCCATATCCCGGCCTCCACCCTCCCCTACCCCTGACTCACATCACTTTGTGAGCAGCCCTCCACTGGCTTGCTGGGCAACGTGATGACACCCTCAACGTCCACGATGGACTCGCGCGTAATCTGGCTGGCGTACTTCACCATGCCCTTGCTCACTGTGGTGTCGTTGGCAAACAAGCATACCTGGCAGCACACCAGGGCAAGCTCAGGTCGGGTCAGGTCAGGCCAGATCAGGTGAGGTTGGATGGGGCGGGGCGGGGCGCCATTACTACTTCTTCGCTGTAGTCGCTGATGGTGCTTGCTGTGTTAACACGTGCCTGTAAATCTAGACACACACATAATGGCTGCGCCTGCCATCGTGCCAGCGCAGTGAAGCCAGCCCACCTGCAAGGTAGCAGTCCGCTGGCGCAGCACGATGAAGGCACTCTTGCCCTTCCCGCGCACAGTGTGCACTCGACCACGCAGCAGCACCTGCAACATGTCAATGAGGCAGCAGCCCTGTACTGCTGCCAGGGCACAGGTCAGTCTACATCATTCCCGTTTCAAGGCATACAGCATGTGACAGTCCTCAGCTGGCCCTACTGCAGCGTGAGCAGCTGCTGGCAGCAGGATGGCATGGCTGTGGCTGCATCTGGATGGGGTGAGAGCTGCAGTGTGACGTGCAGCACAAAGTGCAGGACAGGCCCACCTCTTTATCGCTGAAGGAAGCATTCAGGTCCTCAACACGAGTCCACACCCGCCCAGAGACTGCCTGGCTGGCAACCAGTCCAGCATCCCCATACTTGGCAGCTAGGGGGTCATCAGGGTCAGGGGCAGTCATTACTGCTGCTTTCTGGCCACGCTGAGCAGCCTGTGTGAACGAGCGTGCACACAGGTTAGGCTGGGAGCTAGGGTAAAGGCCCCTGCTGCACTGTCCACTGCGTGCACCTTTTCGGCTTTCTCCGCTTTCTTGCGTTCCGCGGCGGCTTTGCCCCCGTCGTTCCCCTGCAGAGCGCTTGGGCAATCAGCTGATCCGAGCGGCGGGATCATGGCAACTCGCCAACTTCTTACCTCCAGCGATAGCGAGGACATCGATGCTTGATCGGCCATACCCTTCAGCCTAGAGGATGCTGCGCCTCTGCACCACCACTGCGCTAATAAGCGCGTGGCCAGCCGCCGACGAGCTTCCAGCACAGCCTGCGTTTATCGTGAGAGCGTCACCGCCGGTTCAAGGATTCTCCCGACAGTTGTGGAGGTTGATGGACATGGCGCGGTCCACTTTGACAAACTGGGCATTGTCACTAGCCAGCTGCAAGGCCGTCGTTGCTTGTGGAGCGGGGATGGGCAGTGTTCAGGGCGAGTCAGCGACAGCGGAGCCTGCACCACCCCTTATCGTGACACCTGACGCGGTGCGTTCAGCCTGCGAAGCGTATTTCCGCCAATTGTTTTTCCACATTTGATTTTGCTTCGAATCTGCGGCTTTGCAGGTCAAAGCAGCAGAGCAGGCAGCACTCAACATCCACAAAAAGCTCAACATCCAAGCTGCCCCCATCAGGCATTACCTGGTGGGTGATGGGACGCTAGGTGTTGCACTTGCAGGCTGTGATAGACTATGTTGGCCACTGCCACACCAGATCCGCCAATGTGCGATTGCAGGAGGGTACCGTGGTGCCCGTGTTGATGCAAGGGCTCCAAGCTGTTTGCAAGGAGAGGCCCGAGAACCCTGTAGAGTATCTCGCGTACTACCTCTTGTCACACAATCCTCAAAATGCAAAGGCATCTACAGAAGCATCATAGCTGTAGAGGCTCCAGTGGCATAACAATTACATTGATTTTGACATGGAGCACCAACATTCTCACTTGCAGCTGGCAACCTAATGAAGCCACCACTGATGAATACTACAACAGCGTGTCCCCGGCAGCCTCACACCCGCCTGCCTGGGCCACAGCCAGTCAGGAACAGGCTGGGTGGTGCTAGCCATGCAGTTGTCAGTGGTCTCATGCAGCCACCTGGCCAGCTTGTGGTGGCACTGGCATCTCACCGTAGACCAGCGGCACCTGTAGAAGCACAGCACGTCAGCAGGAGCAGAAGCAGCTGTCTCCGCAGCCGTTAGCCAGTAGGCTGCTTGGCCCTAGAGAGGCTTGGGACTTTCAACGTGTCAGCAAAGCATCAGCCACATGACACCATGCCCAACACACTGCTGCCTGCATACCAGTCCTCGCAGACCCAGATGCAGGTCAAGGTGTCGTGTGCTGCTTGCCTAGGCATGTGCTGTTGGTAATGATGATGTACAACACTTAAACTATCAAGTCTGTGTGACTGGAAATATGTGGCCTTGATGGTGGTGGTGGTGGTGGCATCCACCGCCATGGGCATGGGTTCCACATGCCTATCTACCTGTATGCCACTATGTGTGCTTACTACCTGCAATGCCGTTTAGTATGATGATGATCACTGACCAGTGGCATGCTTGGCTAGCCTCTATTCCTCACCTGGGGGTTAGGGCAGAAATCGCGGCGCGCGCCATTTGCGTCGATGGTGACAGTGCGTATGCAGCCCCCGCTGCTCGCGTCTCTGGCCATGGCGTGGCCCACAGCTCGCACCACAAAGTCCTTGGCCTCAGCTTCAGACATGTCTGGCCGGAAGTATTTGTCGCAGAAGCCGTAGATGTAGGCCGAGCCTGACCCCCCGATGGCGTAGGGCACCTTGATCTACTCATGACAACCGGCAAGCAGACGGCTGAGCATGGGCAGTGATGATGATTTACACTGCTTGAGCCGTTGGCTGCTTGGCTGCCCGTTGCCTCTAGGGGTTGCGGACAGCAAGATGCAATGACGCATTTGGCTGGTTGTGGTGTCTACCTGCTGTGACAGTTTTTCTATGGTATGCTTAATGCTGTTTCCAGGCATGATATCTGATTATTTCCCGATCCAGATCGTAATAGCATGTGCCCGGACAGGCAATGACCAAAAGCTTCTCCTAATCAGGCAACAAATCCAAGTTTAGCGGGTTAAGCCCCATAAAAGCTGTGTAAGGATGATGACGTGCTGATGCACCCCTGACTCATCCTACCCATGTCCCAGTGCTTGCTGTGGTGCTGTTTCTGATCTGTGACATCGCTGCATCCATTCAGTGCTTGACTACTGGCCTCCATGTCAGCTCCTGTGTCTGTTGTGGCGGTTGCGGCTGTGGGGCCACTCACCAGGGTGCCACCCAGAGGGATGGCCCAGACTGCCGGCCCCTCATCCTTGTCCCAGCCCCCCAAGATCAAACCAGCCTGCAGCCAGGCACATGGCAGGTTTGGTTGCTGGTTGCCATGTGCCATCCCTCAACAGCACTGCTGATGACTAAGGCAGGAAGCGCCCCTCCCGGCGCCTCTGCTGGCCACACTGGTCCCTAGGGCCCTTCACCTGCAGCATGTCCTTGTTGCCGTACGCCATCTGCATTGCCATGTGTGCTGCCGCACGGACTGTGATGGGGGCATTGTTCTCTGCCTGTGACTGCGCGATGTACAGCTGCACATAGCTGGCCACTGCCTGCGTGTCTGCAGCGGATCCCGACCGTAAGATATACACGTTGTCCGCCAGTGGGGTGATCTGCAGGGGTGGGCAAGCAGGGAGCACTATACTCCGACTGTCAGGCAGCAGCGGTGGGGTGTCATCACCATCATCATCATGGTGATCCATCATGGTGACCATCACCAGCATCGTCACCAGCATCATCATTATCATAATCATCACCACCACCACACACCATCAAAGCAGCAGACAGAAGCAGACAGACGTGCTAGACGTGCTGGACATGCCGTAATTTAAGCCCAACTACAAGCTAAAAGGTGTGCGGTACATGCTCGACGCGAGCAAAGAAAAGTATAGGTCAGACGTCAATGGCCAGACGCCCTGGTGGCAAGGCAGCATGGGCGCATCTGTACAATGCAGTCCTCCACTTCATGTGCATGCCCGCTGGAGGCCACAGCCCTAGCCTTGTCACACACTCGGTGCATACACCCACTGAGCTGCCCAGCATCACAGCAGTGGGAAGGGCATACAGCAGACACCCCAACTCTGTGTGATGGAGGGTATTTTCCAGCTGCTGGACTAAGCTAGCTGCACAATAGTATAAGTAGCATAACAAACATTCAAGGCCGAGGTATTCTGCCTGTGAGTGGCAGCGTAGAATAGTAGCTTTGTAGCCCAGGCTTAGCATACGCTTTGACCAGCTGGTCAAGAAAGAAGTGAAGCCATGCTTCTATTGCTGCTTGGAGTCCATGCTCCTGTCACCGCCTTGCCTACGCTGTTGCTCAGTCACGGTGCGCTGACCCAGCCCCAGCTTCAGTTGCACCCCACCCCAGCAGCTGGAACAGCGCAGATGTATGCACACCTTGTCAGTAGTGCGATTAGCAATGTATGAGCCTGTGCTGGTTCGCGAGTCAGCGCCCAGGATGACGCCACCCTTATAGGATACACACATGATAGTAGTGCCCATGGACACCTGCACATGGAATTACTTGGCCGTGCTAGGGAGCACTTCACGCTACCATGGCACTCCTTAACTCTCGGAGCCTGCCGATTGATCTGCCCTTGGTGCAGTGCTTCGGTGCCAGTGAAAAGGCTGTCATGGGCACCCTCCACCCCCGGGATGGTTTCATACCCACCTCTCCAGGCTTCAAGCCACTCCCTACGCTTGAATCCACCGGCTGCGCTCGCATCGACGAGGAAGCATACATCCTGCAGGGGTTTGTGCGCTTAGGTGGTGCTGGGTCGCCGTGATCTACAGCTTCCTGGCTGCTTGCTGGTATGTCTCTACCGCCTATTCGACGGAGGGCTCAAACAGAGCGAGTCTCAATCAAGTTCGTTAACTACCTCGGTCAACCACCTTGCCCGCCTTGGCTCGCTGCCTACGCCTTGGCTGAAGGCTCTTGCTGGAAGGCTCGCGTTAATTATGCCTAGCTTGGCACACAATAGCCGTGGTTGAATACTGGCGTAGAGGTGGCCCCAAAATGAAGAAGGCGCAGCAGCCCTACCACGTGAACCCTTTGTTGAACAAATGGTGGGGCTCTTGTAAGCAGACATGCAGTCAACATGTGGGACGCGGGGTTCTCTCCGCGGCACATGGACCAAGGGTCGCTTATCAAGCCAGCGCATTCCAATCCCTCAATCAGTGCAGCAATCAACAGCTATGGGTTTCCTTATGCTTAGGGAGGAGGAGAACCACCGCAAACACATGGAACGTCGGCTGAAGCAGGCCAAGTCAACCCTCCCAGTGGCAGCTCAAAGGAAAGGTATGCCCCTGCTGTATCACAAGCATAGTAAGCCACATGACCATCAAATGGCTTCTGCAGCACTCTCCCCCTGTTATCACTCCTTGCAGCACCTGCACCAGCCAGCTCCTCACCCAGCAAACGAGCTGCTCAACCGCTAGACGGCAACGCTGCAGCCTCAGCCATCAAAGCCCTGGGCCTGCCAGCGCAAGGAGCAGCTGACCTGGACCTTGCTCAATTAGACGGTGCGTGACCCTCCTGAGTGTGGGTTACCTCACCCTTAAGCCCGCATGCTCGCTGCTCCGACACTGATGGCTTCGACACTGATGGCTGCTGCTCAAGCAGCACAAGGGATGACTGTGAATTCATAGGATGAGGTGTCAGGCTGATGTGATGTAGCTGGTGGCTGAGCAGTGAGGCCGCACGGCTGTGCGCTAGCTGATCAGGGAGGGGTGGTCTCAACATGTTGAGAGCCCTGGGTCAGGGTGTGGTGTGTGGCCCCCAGTAGCAGCCCTAACCAGGGAGGGGTGGTCTCCCAATGCCTTCAGGATCCAGGGTCAGGGTCAGGGTGGGGTGTGTGGGATGTGTGGGGTGACCCAGAACCAGCCTCAAGTTCATCAACCAGGTCTGGTGGCTGTGACCCAGAAGCAGCCTCAAATCATACACTGGGGTTAGGGCTGACCCAGTAGCAGCCTTCAACAGCATGCCAGGAACTCACAGCCAGCAACTTGTAGCAGGACTTGCAGCACGCCCCCAGACCCTGCTGCTGCCCGGAGTGGGTGTGACCTCAAGTAGCAGCCTCCAACAGCAAGTCATGCAACCACAGCTGAGCAGGACGTGTAGCACACCCCCCCAGCCTGCTGCTGCAGCCGTCCCCTGCATGCCCTGTGTGCAGCCCTGATTGCCCTGCGGCTGAAAGAGATCCTGGGTACACCCCTGGTGGCGCGCATCCAGCAGGCTGTGCAGCACGCTCAGTGCAGCGGGCCCCCACACCATGACACCGCAGAGCCCCCCCCCCCCCCACCCCACCCGCCAAGACCAGCCCAGCTCTGGCAGCCCTCCCCAGCCCACCCGCCCCCCCAGCCACCCAGGCAGCAGCCCTGGTGGCCCACCCAGCATTGGCCAGGCGGGCCCTCGCCGCCCTGCTTCTCACCCTGCTCGCGCCCGATTCGGCTCCCAGCCCTCGCAGCGACGCGGCGACGCGGTCATCGCTCAGGCCAAGCCACCTCGACCCAGACCCCGCGCACCCTGGACTGACGACTGGGCCACCGCCCCGCCTGCTGCAGCGGGCCCACTGGCCTCTGGCCCGCTGCCGTCACCCAGGCCAGCAGCAGCGGCTGGGCAGCTGGGCAGCAGCCCATGCAAAGCGCCCCATGCGCCACATGGGGCAGCCGCCCATGGCAATGCCAAGCTGGGGGGCGGCAGTGGGGTGGGGGCTGCAGGTGGGCGGCCCAGGGGGCCAGCCAAGCGCAACAGCACAGCCACTGGGCAGGAGGGTGGGGTGCAGGGAAATGGGCCCAGCCTGCTCTACCCCAGCGCTGCATCCGCTGCTGCCGCTGCTGCTGCTGTGGCAGCCACTGAAAGCCAGGCGGCGCGGCACGCCTCCCCCTCCCGCCTGCCCGCCCCGCCCCTGTATGCCCGCTACAGCAGTGGCGCTGTGGGGGGTGAGGGGGTGGGCTCAGCCCTCACCCACTCCCACCTGCTGGCCATTGCCGCCCTGAACCCCCAGGGGCCGGCAGCAGAGCAGCAGGGGGGGGCTGTGCAGGCTGAGGGTGCCCCCCGCCTGGCCCTCAGCCGCCAGCTGTCAGCCAGGTCCCGGGCCAGGCTGGTGCCGCCCCCGCCCCCCGCCACCCACACACTGGTCACTGTCACAGCTGGGGAGGACAAGGTGGGGCAGGTGGGTGAGCAGCAGCAGCAGGGGGGCCTGCGGGCGTCCGGCAAGGGGCGGAGCCAGTCCCTGGATGGCAGTGCTGACACGGAATCAGGGCACGCCCAGGCTATCGGGGGCGAGGGTGGCAGGGGCGACCTGGCCAGCGGGGGGCTATCCAGGCTGAGCCCTGCTGCTGTCAGAGGCCTAGGCCCAGGCGGTCAGGGCAGGCAGCCCACCCCCCCTGACGCGCCCAACACGCCGGTGCCCCAGCGTGGCTGTGGACCTGCCCCCACAAAGGGCCTCAGCCGCGCCAGCAGCTGCTCCATGGCCACACCACAGATGCCTGAGGAGGAGGGCGCTGGGGCGGGGGGGCTGGCTGGGGAGGTGGGTGCCTTAGGGTGTCCCCCGCATGGTGCGCCACCTGCTGCCCTGACCTCTGCTGCTGCTGGACCCCCCTTGGGCGGCAAGACAGGGCCAGGGGTGGCTGAGGACGCGTCCCTGCTGGCCTTGTCTCGCCTCAGTGTGGTGCACTCCCCCGCAGCCCGCCCAGCCTCTGGCAGCAGCCTCAGGCGCCCAAGCCTCCATGCACCATCCAACCACCTTAACCGCCCCACCGCCTGTGGCCTGGGATCAGCAGGATCCGGGGATCAGCAGCCCAGCAGCAGCCTGCAGGGGGCCAGCGCGGCCATGCCAGCGCCATACTCAGCGGCACACAGCAGCAGCAGCAGCAGCGGCAGCCGGTTGGGCTTGCCTGGGAGGTCTTCACGGCGTGGTTCCGACCAGCTGTTTGGCTGCACAGGCGATGCTGGGTTGCAGTCATGGGTTCAGGGGCCGCTTGCTGCCAGCACTCAGCCGCCTCACCCCTGCAGCGCAGTGCAGGCTTCAGGGACAGACGTGCAGCAGAGCAGGGCGGGCGGGCCGCTGCCCCAAGCTGAGCCCCAGGCTGATGGGGACACTGACTACGACCATGACCAGTTTGACGAGTTTGAAGAAGGTTCAGAAGAGGGGGCCGGGCCGGGTGAGGTTTGGCAGGGAACAAAGGAAGAAGGCTCAGAGGCAGGGGAGGAGGCTGAGGGGGAGGGGGCAGAGGGGGAGGGGGTGGGGCCAGCTGGAGGGGGCCGAGCCGGAGGGCTGTCTGCCGTCACTGCGTCACAGCTGGCCTGCTTGAATGCCTCAGTGGCTGCTCTGGACCAGCTGGTGCAGTTGCGCATCGCAGCGCATGTTGCGCGGGCCAGTGCTGCTGCTGTGGTTGGCGTGAAGGAGTCAGGGGAGGAGGGGGGTGGTGAGCAGCTGGGCTGCAGTGGGGCGCTGTGTGCAGGGCTGCAGACCGGCGGCCTTGACCTGCTGGGCTCCACCCTGCTGCGCCAGTCTGACCTGGAGTACCTGGAGGCCCTGGGCTGCGCTAGTCTCAGGGGGGCGGGTCGCGCTGGCTGGGGTCAGGGCAGCAGGCCGTCGGGTAGGGCCAGTGGTGGCGGCGGGGTGCAGGTAAGCCTGCTAGTGACGGATGCTGGCCCACGGTTGCAGTGAGGGGGGGCGGCAGGGGAGAGGGGGGCACTCGACCATGCAGGGCAGGGATGCCCGGGTGCTGGCCCAGTGCTAGGTGCCTCATCAGGCCTCATCAGAAGTGTGGCTGTTGCGGTTTGTCCTGATGAGGAGCTGGGTGTTTGATTGGGGCGGTGATGGGTTGCTCAGCATCGTCAGACACAACAGTGACGGGCACGGCAGGCAGACACCATGTGGCAGTTGTCAATCGGCAACCTAAGGTAGGTGGTGGCAGCAGGCCATGCCTCCTACTTTTGAACTGCACATCGGCTCTGCCGGAGTAGTCTTCTTCTTCTTCTGTCAGTTGGCTGGTGAAGCTGTTGCTACGTCTCGCTGCAGCTCCCTTGTCCTGCCACCTGTTCTAGTGTGGATTACCCTGCTTATCCAGCACCCCAACCTGCTGACCCTGCCCTGCATGCCCCAGCACTAGGCAGCTGCAGTGGGACCTGACCTGACATGGAATGGGAGCAGCCTGCGAGGGTAGTGCAGCCAGGGCCAAGCGCCCCAAGAGGCTGCCGCTCACCAGCTTTGAAGCTGGGTGGCTCTCGCCCTCCCAACCCAACCTCCCAACCCAACCTCCTCACTCGCAGCCCAGCCCAGGAGCTCCTGCCTGATGCCCTATGTTGCTGCCTGCCCTGTGCCTCGCTTGCAGCCTCTAGGCGGCTGGGGCGATGGCGATGCTGATGCCGGGGCCGACGGTGAGGAGGCTGACACCTGGTCAGACAGCGGCTGTGTGGGAATCGAACCCGGGATCCCTGCTGGCACAGGCCAGTGGGGCGACCACACATCCCACCACCCCGCTGCCCCCACCCGTCACCCCACCTCACCTCCTCCTGGACATGCCACCGCTACAGCAGCTGTCCAACGACTGCGTGCTCAACAGCAGCAGCAGCAGCAGCAGCAGGAGGGGCAGCAGCACGAGTGGCAGCAGCAGCAGCAGGAGGAAGGGCAGCAGCAGCAGGAGGAAGGGCAGCAGCAGCAGCAGGCCACCCCGCCTCCCCCTCCCATTGGGGCTAGGGTTCTCCAAGGCAGTGGCCAGGGGCAGGAGGAGGGGCTGGACCTGGATGCTGATGTGGGGGTGTTGCTAGGCACATGTGACCCCCACCGCCTCCGCTCCACCTCTTTCACTGCCACCCAAGCCAGCCCCTGCCCACTGCCCGGCTTTGACCCCTGCCCCTCATCCACCCCTCCACCCAGACATCAGGAGGGGTACCCCAGGGTGGCCCACCTCCCAGCTGCCGCCGCTGCCTCCCCTGGTCCTGGCCAGCCTGCAGACCCAGCCACACCCCTGACCTCCCCCTTAGCCTCCGTCTTTGCCCATGCCTCTACCCCACCTCATGCCTGGACCTCAAGCAGGGTCAGGCACCAGGCCGAGCCAGCGCCGCCTGCGCCCTGGTCCCCGCCTCCCCCCTCTGCTGAGCAGCATCGCCACACGGACGGCAGCCAGATGCCAGGCCGACCCCCACAACACCCCACCCCAGGCTTTGAACCAGCACACCGGCTGGCTTCACCGCAGGCTGAGCAGCTGGCTGGCCAGGCTGGAGCCCTCTTCGACAGCCTGCGTCAACTGCACCAGCTCATGAGTGGACCGCAGGCGGCCCGGCTCAGCCCCCGCTGCACCCAAACAGGGGAGGGGTCGGGGCTGGATCTGGCTGGGGGCTGGGCGCCACCCCCTGCCCCCACCCCTCTGGCCACAGGCAGCAGGCCCGAGCAGCAGGAGGAGGAGGAGGAGGAGGTTGACGGCGAGGAGGGGGTGGCGGCGGCACAAGCAGGGGGGGGGGGCAGGCGGGGAGGGGGTTGGAGGGAGACCTCCTCGCCGACTCTGTGGGCGCACAGCCCCCCCGCCCTGGACCAGCCCTGTCAGGGTCTGTCCCCGCAGCAGTCCAGGGGTTGGCTGGGCCGCCCCTCCACCTTGGCCCAGGAGCAGGACGCTGAGAATGTGGAGGACATTCCCGACGAACAGGGTCGAGCTGCAGGGTCAGCTGCAGCAGCAGCAGCAGCGGCGGTGGAAGGGGAGGAGGGAGAAGAGGAGGAGGAGGAGGAGGGCGTCGCTCGGCAGCATTGCGCACACACCGCTCGGTCTTCACCCAGCCCCATGCCAGGCAGCAGCAGCAGCAGTGGCATCCCGGGCGTTGGCGCCCCTAGTGGAGCAGCAGGGTGCTCAGGGGCTGTGTGGGGCGGTGGGGGGCCTGCCCGACATCCTGCAGCGGGGACGGCCCACCAGGCCCAGTCATCAGGGGCAGGGGCAGCAGGCGTGATGCCGGGGCTGAGCCCCCGCCATGTGCTGGTGCCGCAGGACGTGGCCTGGATGGCCTCCCTCATGGCCACCCTCAGCCACAGCCTTAGTGATGGCCAGCTCATGGACGGCAGGCTGGGGGGCAGTGGGGGGCAGGGGCCAGGGGCCAGCACCCAGTGCTCGGTGCTGCCCTGGTGAGCCCCCGGGTCAGAGCCAGAGCCAGCAGCGTCCCGGGCACTCCCCTCCCCCCCGACCGATACACAACTGAGAGCGGCCATGTCAGGCCTATCCAAGTTAGGCACCTGACTGTGTACTCACCTTGGTGTCGAGCCCTTTATGCGCCCTGGTTTGTGCACAAGTGCGTGGCAGAGAGTCCCAAAGCCTGAGAGGGGGAGGGGAGGGGGAGGGTGGCGGGGCGCCCTGTGGGGCTGACGGCTGCGGCTGTCTTGACCATCTTGGGTGGGAGCAGCAGCGCAATGGCGCCACGGGACTGAGCACCGCAGCCCTCCCACCCCTTGATCCCTACAGGACGGTGGGTGCACTGGGTCCACTTGGGTCCGAAAGCCTGGGAGTGGGAGGCGGGCGCTGTGAGGGAGCTGATCAAGCAGCATCAAGCTCAGCCCTGAGAAGTCGTGCTGAGTCACCCACACACAGGGGGAGGGGGAGGGGGGCGCTTTAAAGGCCTGATGGCGCAGCTGCCTTGACCGCCACCGCTGGTCTGATGCACCAATCATCATGTGGCTCGGCACGTAGCTCTGCCTGTCCGCCACGACCACCCCTTGTTGGCCTCCTTGTCCTGCCAGGGCCCTGCCCATGCTGGCGGCCCCGGGCCAGCCATAGGGGCCCCAGGCCCGGCCTGACCCTGAACTGGATCTGGTTGGCTGGACATTCGGTAGGCCGTCTGGCAGCCCTGCGCGTGCTGCGCTGCTTCATTAGCTGCCTGCAGTAGGCATGGGGTGGCAGCCAGCATTGACCCCATGGTCCTGACCTGGTCTGGCTGGACCAGTGGCTGCCTCAGTGGCTGTCTGCACATGAAGACTGACTCAGGTGCTCACAGGGGGCATGTAGTGCGGCCAGCACCGCCACACGAGTCAGTCAGTCAGCTTGCTTGACAGAGCTTACTAGGTGACAAGTACGCGCAAGGCCTTGATGTGGGGCCCTTATGTGTCCATGGTGCCTACAAGCTGCTGTCCGGCACAGTCTGCTATAGGCTTAGCAGTACTAAAGTGCAAGCCGCCAGTGTGTTGGTGAGACAGGGGCAGTGGGCCAACAGCTCTCCCCACGCCAGGTGGGCCATGTCTGCTTTAGGCGCTGGTCAGGACCTGGGGCGCTGGGGACTTGCTGCAAAGCAGTATTCCAGAGCAAGATGCCAGCATGTTGGCGGGACGGGCTGGGGCTGCCCTTCATTAACAGCGTATACTTAACCTGTGACAATGCGGTGTCCAATGTGCAAAGACGGCAGGTACGCACATAACTGACTTGCACCTCGTTACATCGCTGTGAGTAAGCAATGCACACGGATATGGTATGTAGATATTGCCTGTGAGTGCCGTAGCAATGCAGGCCATATGATTGTTGGTAGTGGTGCGACGAGCAGCGATGAGGCTTTTCTGCAACATTCCACAACTGATGCATACGTGAACAACGGCATAGGGAATTCACAGCATCTTCTTCACTCAGGACTGCTTCGCTTCATCCCGACACATCATGATGGTTCGTCATGGCACAGCACGGCACGTCACTTGACGGTAGTGATGACGTCGTGCATGGCTGTGGCCAGCCTATGCACATTGTGCGTGTTGACGCCCGCCATGCTGATGCGTCCGTTCCTGGACAGACAGGCAGGCAGGCAAGCAATTCACAGGTCTGATGCAACATGCACTCGTATGTAAGGAGAAGAAGACGACACCTTTAAACCGTCTGCTGTCAGGCTGCTCGATTGCCCTCCTCTAGTAGGGGTTCGAGACATTTTGCTGTTGTTGTTCAAGGCTAGGTGTACAACCGTGCAAGCAAAGCACTGAAGCTCGTGTCAAGGCGGAGCTGGCCCACGACGGACACAACAGGCTGTGCGCCAGCTGGTGACCCCACCCGCCTGCCTGGTTGCCTGTACCGCCTGGTCTACCCTACTAGAGGCAAGCAGGCTTGCTGTAATGTGCAGCACGCCATGCCGCAATGCAGCTTCCCATGCACCTGTCCATCACACACCCCACCCTGTGTCACGCAATGTCCCTAACCCTCATCACACACCAGCTGTCACACCCCTCATCATCCTGCATGACAGGGACAGGGCTGCAGGGCAGGGCCTTATGCACTGCAGCGAGGAAGGGGAGGGAAGGACCGGGGGAGGGTAAGAGGGGCGATTACGTGCCGCCAGCTCACCCCTCTCACCTGGTCATGTAGATGCTGTGCTTGCTGGCCAGCGCATCCACCATGGTCTCAGTCATGCCTGCACCAGCCCAGGAGGGAGCAAGGCCAGAGGGTCAGGGCCCAGAGGGTCAGCAGTCAGGCCAGGTGCCCAGCAGGAACACGCGGCGCGCAGCACTTGCAGCGCAGCACACAGGCACTCGCAGCGCATCAGCATCCAACACCTAGCACCAAGGTCCTGTCCCTGGCCCTCACCAGGTGGACAGCATGGTGGACGGCATGATGCCATGCACCATGCCGCACGGATACCAGGAGCAACATTCATCCTGTGCTCCACCAATTGCTGGCAGGGGGGGGTCAGGGTGGCCTGGTGGCAGGGGGTGGAACGTGCTGTGGCTGATGATGTGCTGTGTTCAGCTGTGGAAGGGTCCTGCTTTGGACTGCATCAGCGCTGGGAGCGGCAGCGCAATGGCGGAACGGGAGTAGGCAACGCAGCCCTCAGGGGCGAGTGGGTGCGCCTGACTAGGCTCCTCACCTGAATAGGCAAACATGCCAATCTGGGAAGTGACATGGTCCTGCAGCCACGCCATCAGCAGCAGCACTGGCATCAGCATCAGCAGCAGCACTGGGGCGGCAGTCGCTGGAGAATATATGGCGGTTTGACCGACACAGCGCAAGCATGAGGCCCCCAGGCGGTGCCTGCACACAACAGGCTGGAGTGGGAGGCCTGCACCATGGATAGGACGCATGCTGCGCCATGCACATGGACCAAGCATCTACATAGAGTTTGCTGTCGCCTTATTGCTGCTTTGCTGCATGTCGCCTTATTGCTGCTTTGCTGCTATGCTGGGAGGTCAGGGCCGGCAGCAGGCAGGGTGTGTGGGAGGTGAGGGCAGACACAGGGCAGGGCAGACACAGGGCAGGGCAGGGCAGGGCAGGGCAGGGCAGGGCAGGGCAGGGCAGGGCAGGGCAGGGCAGGGCAGGGCAGGGCAGGGCAGGGCAGGGCAGGGCAGGGCAGGGCAGGGCAGGGCAGGGCAGGGCAGGGCAGGGCAGGGCAGGGCAGGGCAGGGCAGGGCAGGGCAGGGCAGGGCAGGGCAGGGCAGGGCAGGGCAGGGCAGGGCAGGGCAGGGCAGGGCAGGGCAGGGCAGGGCAGGGCAGGGCAGGGCAGGGCAGGGCAGGGCAGGGCAGGGCAGGGCAGGGCAGGGCAGGGCAGGGCAGGGCAGGGCAGGGCAGGGCAGGGCAGGGCAGGGCAGGGCAGGGCAGGGCAGGGCAGGGCAGGGCAGGGCAGGGCAGGGCAGGGCAGGGCAGGGCAGGGCAGGGCAGGGCAGGGCAGGGCAGGGCAGGGCAGGGCAGGGCAGGGCAGGGCAGGGCAGGGCAGGGCAGGGCAGGGCAGGGCAGGGCAGGGCAGGGCAGGGCAGGGCAGGGCAGGGCAGGGCAGGGCAGGGCAGGGCAGGGCAGGGCAGGGCAGGGCAGGGCAGGGCAGGGCAGGGCAGGGCAGGGCAGGGCAGGGCAGGGCAGGGCAGGGCAGGGCAGGGCAGGGCAGGGCAGGGCAGGGCAGGGCAGGGCAGGGCAGGGCAGGGCAGGGCAGGGCAGGGCAGGGCAGGGCAGGGCAGGGCAGGGCAGGGCAGGGCAGGGCAGGGCAGGGCAGGGCAGGGCAGGGCAGGGCAGGGCAGGGCAGGGCAGGGCAGGGCAGGGCAGGGCAGGGCAGGGCAGGGCAGGGCAGGGCAGGGCAGGGCAGGGCAGGGCAGGGCAGGGCAGGGCAGGGCAGGGCAGGGCAGGGCAGGGCAGGGCAGGGCAGGGCAGGGCAGGGCAGGGCAGGGCAGGGCAGGGCAGGGCAGGGCAGGGCAGGGCAGGGCAGGGCAGGGCAGGGCAGGGCAGGGCAGGGCAGGGCAGGGCAGGGCAGGGCAGGGCAGGGCAGGGCAGGGCAGGGCAGGGCAGGGCAGGGCAGGGCAGGGCAGGGCAGGGCAGGGCAGGGCAGGGCAGGGCAGGGCAGGGCAGGGCAGGGCAGGGCAGGGCAGGGCAGGGCAGGGCAGGGCAGGGCAGGGCAGGGCAGGGCAGGGCAGGGCAGGGCAGGGCAGGGCAGGGCAGGGCAGGGCAGGGCAGGGCAGGGCAGGGCAGGGCAGGGCAGGGCAGGGCAGGGCAGGGCAGGGCAGGGCAGGGCAGGGCAGGGCAGGGCAGGGCAGGGCAGGGCAGGGCAGGGCAGGGCAGGGCAGGGCAGGGCAGGGCAGGGCAGGGCAGGGCAGGGCAGGGCAGGGCAGGGCAGGGCAGGGCAGGGCAGGGCAGGGCAGGGCAGGGCAGGGCAGGGCAGGGCAGGGCAGGGCAGGGCAGGGCAGGGCAGGGCAGGGCAGGGCAGGGCAGGGCAGGGCAGGGCAGGGCAGGGCAGGGCAGGGCAGGGCAGGGCAGGGCAGGGCAGGGCAGGGCAGGGCAGGGCAGGGCAGGGCAGGGCAGGGCAGGGCAGGGCAGGGCAGGGCAGGGCAGGGCAGGGCAGGGCAGGGCAGGGCAGGGCAGGGCAGGGCAGGGCAGGGCAGGGCAGGGCAGGGCAGGGCAGGGCAGGGCAGGGCAGGGCAGGGCAGGGCAGGGCAGGGCAGGGCAGGGCAGGGCAGGGCAGGGCAGGGCAGGGCAGGGCAGGGCAGGGCAGGGCAGGGCAGGGCAGGGCAGGGCAGGGCAGGGCAGGGCAGGGCAGGGCAGGGCAGGGCAGGGCAGGGCAGGGCAGGGCAGGGCAGGGCAGGGCAGGGCAGGGCAGGGCAGGGCAGGGCAGGGCAGGGCAGGGCAGGGCAGGGCAGGGCAGGGCAGGGCAGGGCAGGGCAGGGCAGGGCAGGGCAGGGCAGGGCAGGGCAGGGCAGGGCAGGGCAGGGCAGGGCAGGGCAGGGCAGGGCAGGGCAGGGCAGGGCAGGGCAGGGCAGGGCAGGGCAGGGCAGGGCAGGGCAGGGCAGGGCAGGGCAGGGCAGGGCAGGGCAGGGCAGGGCAGGGCAGGGCAGGGCAGGGCAGGGCAGGGCAGGGCAGGGCAGGGCAGGGCAGGGCAGGGCAGGGCAGGGCAGGGCAGGGCAGGGCAGGGCAGGGCAGGGCAGGGCAGGGCAGGGCAGGGCAGGGCAGGGCAGGGCAGGGCAGGGCAGGGCAGGGCAGGGCAGGGCAGGGCAGGGCAGGGCAGGGCAGGGCAGGGCAGGGCAGGGCAGGGCAGGGCAGGGCAGGGCAGGGCAGGGCAGGGCAGGGCAGGGCAGGGCAGGGCAGGGCAGGGCAGGGCAGGGCAGGGCAGGGCAGGGCAGGGCAGGGCAGGGCAGGGCAGGGCAGGGCAGGGCAGGGCAGGGCAGGGCAGGGCAGGGCAGGGCAGGGCAGGGCAGGGCAGGGCAGGGCAGGGCAGGGCAGGGCAGGGCAGGGCAGCTGCCCCCACCCAGGTGCCTGGCGTGTTGAGCTCCTCCAGCCCCTGGCGCAGCAGGCTCCTCATGCTGATGATGCGCTCAGCCATACCCCGCACCTCCTGCACCATCACCACCAGGGGCAGCAGCAAGTGTGAAGCAGGGGCGGGGAGGAGGGCAGGGGCAGGGGCAGGGGCAGGGGCGGGGGCGGGGGCGGGGGCGGGGGCGGGGGCGGGGGGCGGGGGCGGGGGCGGGGGCAGGGGCGGGGGCGGAGTGCCCTGAGCAACACTGGGGGCACCCAGGCAGCCTGGCGCCCCGCACCCAGCTGCAGCCGCCTGACCCGCCCGCCCCTGTGGCCCTGGCGCCCCGCACGCACCTGATACCACTGCTGCTTCAGACCGGGGTCCTGCAGGCAGCAAAGGCAGCGGCAGGTAGGGCTCAACAGGGCGGGCTGAACAGGGGGGGGGCTAGCGGGGGGCATCAAACATGAGTGTGGCTCCCCCCCTGCCCCCCCCCCCCCCTTCCACCCCTGCTCCCTTATCTCACCCTGCCCCTACCCCTCCCCTACCCCTTCCCCCCCCCCTGCCTACCCCTCCTCCTCCCCCCTTGCCTCCCCCTCAGGGCCTGCAGGCAATCATGGCTGGACCTGGAGCAGCCCGGACCCCTGCCTGACCTACCTGCCTGCCCACCCTGACCCTGACCCTGACCCTGACCCTGACCCTGACCCTGACCCTGACCCTGTCAGCCCTGGCCTCAGCTGCCTGAGCCGGCCTGACCTGCAGGACCTTGGTCACCAGCAGGGCGCCATGCTGGGGCGGGTTGGAATACATGGGCCGGGCGATCTGCTTCATCTGGCTCTCCACAGCCGCCACCTGACTGGCCTCATCCGTCACCAGGCTGCAATAGGCAAGGCAGGGCAGGCAAACATGTCAGGCAAGGGGGCCAGGCTGGAACAGGTCAGCTCAGCACTCGCCCTCCGGTCTCCCTCCCCTCCCCCTTCCCCATGCCCCGCGGCCCCTTACCCACTCCCCACTCCCCGCGACCTGCTGCCCGCTTCCCCACTTCCCGAGACCCGCGCCCTGCGCCCGCTCCCCCCTTCCCGCTCCCTCCTTCCCCCTCTCCCCTCCCCACTCCCACCCCCGCTCCACCCTGGCCCCGACCCCCTAGCCCCTCTCTGGCCTGACCTGAGGCAGCCAACACGCTGGCCATACAGCCCCATGTTCTTGGCGTAGGACTGGCTGCAGCCCAGGCGGTGGCCGTCAGCCAGGAAGATGCGGATGGCCTGGGCGTCCCGCTCACAGTCGCCAGTGGCAAACCCCTGAGGGCAGGGAGGCGGGGGCAGGGGCAGGGAGGCAGGGGCAGGGGCAGGGGCCAGGGTCAAGAGCCAGGGGGCAGGGGCCAGGGGGGAGCAGAAGGAAGGACCTGCAGGGTGGTCAGCAGCTGCAGTAGGTGCAGACCAGGACCTCTGCTGGTATGCTGCCTGCTGGGTCAAGGCCCCTGCCCCCCGGCATCTGTGCTGTGAGGGGGGCTGGACCTGTATGAATGGCCCCCCTCCCCTCCCCCCCGTATGGCTGCCTCCCCTCCCTTGTGCACCCCTGCCGGGTATCTGTGTGTGCTGAGAGGGGGGCTGGATCTGCTTCACTGGACCCCCCCCCCCCCCCCCCACGCCCCCCCTGCATGACTGCCCGGCCCCCCCCCCTCTCCCCCTCCTGCCTGACTGCCTCCCCCCTCGCGCACCCCCCCCTGACTGGGCCCCCCTCATTTTTCCTCCTGCCTGACTGCCGGGCACCTGGTAGGCCATGTCAAAGAACGGGAAGTGCCCCTTCTCCAGCATCAGCGCGCTCAGCTGCTTCCACTGCTCTGCAGGCCAGCAGCGGAGTGCAGGGCCAGCCTGAAGGCTAGGCGACTGGCTGAGTGACTGGCTGGCTGGCTGGCTGGCTGATGCTGGTGACTGCGTGACGTGTGCGGGGAATCCCTGATGGGAGGGGGGGCGGGCGGGCAAGCAGGCGGGCGGGTGGGCGGGCAACGCCTCCGGCCCTGATCCTGCACCATAAGCTTTGGGTTGCAGGCTGAGGTGCGTGTGAGCAGGCTTTGCCACTGGATTGAGGCGGGGGCAGTGGGGGGCAGACCTCCAGCCATGACTGGCCCACCCCACAGTAGGATGCCAAGGAGGTTGGGCTTCAGATACTGGAAGGTTGGTTGCCTGCCCACTCCCCTCCTGCCGCCCCTACTGCCCCCACCCTACCCCCCTGGCCACTGGGCCTCTCCCCTCACCTTGGCCCTCACCCCCAGCCATGCTGGCCAGGGCTTGCCACACAGCCACACAGCAGGCTGAGCTCAAGCTGGCTGGGCTCACCTCCCCTCCCATCATGCTGGCCAGGACCTGACAGACTGCCACGCCCCTGCCTCTGCCTGCTGCTGGACAAGTCCACTACGGCGGCGACGGCTGCCACGGCTGCAGCTGCCTGGACCTGCTGCCGGCACTCACCTGGGGTGGGGTCCACGCCTGTGGGGTTGTGTGCGCAGGCGTGTAAGAGGAACACACTGCCTGAGGGGGCAGCCTGCAGAGCAGCGGGGGGGGGAGAGCAGGCCGAATCCGTCAAGATAACATACAGAAATAATTACTTTCCTGAGGAGGCGTTATTGTCCATTTGTTTCCTGCCCTACCTTACTGTTTGCCTGAGGCTGGAGAGGAAAGGCCACCTCATTCTGTTTAATAGCGTTTTATTATTTGGTTGAGGCTGGAGGCTCAGACTATCTCTTCATTCTGTTTGATAACATTTGAGATGTCTTGGACTTGATCCAGCGACCTCTCAATTGAAAGTGTCACCCATCACCAATTGAGCCCTTCACCGCATGACGGGGGGTGACAGTCATATCAGCCGCAGCATTCATCTCAGCTGCTGGCAAGCGGGGGGAGCAGGCAGTGGCAGCCTACCCTGCACGCCCTGCCCCTCCCCATGTCCCTGTTGTCTCCCCTGCTCCCCCCATTACTTCCCACCCCCCACCCCCCACCTCCCCAAGGTTGCCCCCTGACCTGAATATCCTCCATCATACCCTCCAGGTCCAGGCCACGTGTGGCAGGTTTGTAGTAGCGGTACTTGGCAGCAGGCACCTGCACACAGCGCAACCCCACAGCTGCTCCTGGTCACCCAGGCCTTCCCCTGCCGTCCTCCTCCTCCATGCCCTCCTCCATGCCCTCCTCCGTGCCCTCCTCCCTGCCCTCCTCCATGCCCTCCTCCGTGCCCTCCTCCATGCCCTCCTCCATGCCCTCCTCCATGCCCTCCTCCCTGCCCTCCTCCGTGCCCTCCTCCCTGCCCTCCTCCGTGCCCTCCTCCGTGCCCTCCCCCATGCCCTCATGGCAGCGGCAGGGCCTGGCTGTGGCCGTGACCCCAGGCCAGCGACAAGCAGCTCCCTGACTGCCAGCCAGCAGGGGGGATGGCACAGCCGCACCCCCCTTCCCCACCCCCTGCAGCAGTGCCAGCGCCCTGCAGCCTCCAGAGCTGCCATTGCACCTACAGGCCTGCGGCTTGCTGCTCAGGCTGGTCATGGCTCTAGCGCACGGCGCACAATGTTCAGGGCAAATGCTACAGCGGACCCTGTCCTGGATTACAGCAAGGCATGCAGCCAAGGATGTAGCCTCATGCGTAGAAAGCAAACATCGGCAGGAAGAGGTGCCTGTGAGCCTAGCCGCCCCCCCACCTGCGCATCCGCCCAGATGTTGTTGTGGTTTGACCAGGTGGGCACCGGGATGTAGATCTTGCTGCGGGGCATGAACCTGCGCACACACAGCCCATCACGGCACAGCCCTTGATCCACGCGGGCTCCAGGCAGCCTAGCCAGTATCCACCAGGTCCCTCCTGCAGTTTGCTGGCCCTGCCCCTGCCCCTGCCCCTGCCCCTGCCCCTGCCCCTGCCCCTGCCCCTGCCCCTGCCCCTGCCCCTGCCCCTGCCCCTGCCCCTGCCCCTGCCCCTGCCCCTGGCCCTGGCCCTGGCCCTGGCCCTGGCCCTGGCCCTGGCCCTGGCCCTGGCCCTGGCCCTGGCCCTGGCCCTGGCCCTGGCCCTGGCCCTGGCCCTGGCCCTGGCCCTGGCCCTGGCCCTGGCCCTGGCCCTGGCCCTGGCCCTGGCCCTGCCCCTGCCCCTGCCCCTGCCCCTGCCCCTGCCCCTGCCCCTGCCCCTGCCCCTGCCCCTGCCCCTGCCCCTGCCCCTGCCCCTGCCCCTGCCCCTGCCCCTGCCCCTGCCCCTGCCCCTGCCCCTGCCCCTGCCCCTGCCCCTGCCCCTGCCCCTGCCCCTGCCCCTGCCCCTGCCCCTGCCCCTGCCCCTGCCCCTGCCCCTGCCCCTGCCCCTGCCCCTGCCCCTGCCCCTGCCCCTGCCCCTGCCCCTGCCCCTGCCCCTGCCCCTGCCCCTGCCCCTGCCCCTGCCCCTGCCCCTGCCCCTGCCCCTGCCCCTGCCCCTGCCCCTGCCCCTGCCCCTGCCCCTGCCCCTGCCCCTGCCCCTGCCCCTGCCCCTGCCCCTGCCCCTGCCCCTGCCCCTGCCCCTGCCCCTGCCCCTGCCCCTGCCCCTGGCCCTGGCCCTGGCCCTGGCCCTGGCCCTGGCCCTGGCCCTGGCCCTGGCCCTGGCCCTGGCCCTGGCCCTGGCCCTGGCCCTGGCCCTGGCCCTGGCCCTGGCCCTGGCCCTGGCCCTGGCCCTGGCCCTGGCCCTGCCCCTGCCCCTGCCCCTGCCCCTGCCCCTGCCCCTGCCCCTGCCCCTGCCCCTGCCCCTGCCCCTGCCCCTGCCCCTGCCCCTGCCCCTGCCCCTGCCCCTGCCCCTGCCCCTGCCCCTGCCCCTGCCCCTGCCCCTGCCCCTGCCCCTGCCCCTGCCCCTGCCCCTGCCCCTGCCCCTGCCCCTGCCCCTGCCCCTGCCCCTGCCCCTGCCCCTGCCCCTGCCCCTGCCCCTGCCCCTGCCCCTGCCCCTGCCCCTGCCCCTGCCCCTGCCCCTGCCCCTGCCCCTGCCCCTGCCCCTGCCCCTGCCCCTGCCCCTGCCCCTGCCCCTGCCCCTGCCCCTGCCCCTGCCCCTGCCCCTGCCCCTGCCCCTGCCCCTGCCCCTGCCCCTGCCCCTGCCCTGCCCCTGCCCCTGCCCCTGCCCCTGCCCCTGCCCCTGCCCCTGCCCCTGCCCCTGCCCCTGCCGCCCCTGCCCCTGCCCCTGCCCCTGCCCCTGCCCCTGCCCCTGCCCCTGCCCCTGCCCCTGCCCCTGCCCCTGCCCCTGCCCCTGCCCCTGCCCCTGCCCCTGGCCCTGGCCCTGGCCCTGGCCCTGGCCCTGGCCCTGCCCCTGCCCCTGCCCCTGCCCCTGCCCCTGCCCCTGCCCCTGCCCCTGCCCCTGCCCCTGCCCCTGCCCCTGCCCCTGCCCCTGCCCCTGCCCCTGCCCCTGGCCCTGGCCCTGGCCCTGGCCCTGGCCCTGGCCCTGGCCCTGGCCCTGGCCCTGGCCCTGGCCCTGGCCCTGGCCCTGGCCCTGGCCCTGGCCCTGGCCCTGGCCCTGCCCCTGCCCCTGCCCCTGCCCCTGCCCCTGCCCCTGCCCCTGCCCCTGCCCCTGCCCCTGCCCCTGCCCCTGCCCCTGCCCCTGCCCCTGGCCCTGGCCCTGGCCCTGGCCCTGGCCCTGGCCCTGGCCCTGGCCCTGCCCCTGCCCCTGCCCCTGGCCCTGGCCCTGCCCCTGCCCCTGCCCCTGCCCCTGCCCCTGCCCCTGCCCCTGCCCCTGCCCCTGCCCCTGCCCCTGCCCCTGCCCCTGCCCCTGCCCCTGCCCCTGCCCCTGCCCCTGCCCCTGCCCCTGCCCCTGCCCCTGCCCCTGCCCCTGCCCCTGCCCCTGCCCCTGCCCCTGCCCCTGCCCCTGCCCCTGCCCCTGCCCCTGCCCCTGCCCCTGCCCCTGCCCCTGCCCCTGCCCCTGCCCCTGGCCCTGCCCCTGGCCCTGGCCCTGGCCCTGGCCCTGGCCCTGGCCCTGGCCCTGGCCCTGGCCCTGGCCCTGGCCCTGCCCCTGCCCCTGCCCCTGCCCCTGCCCCTGCCCCTGCCCCTGCCCCTGCCCCTGCCCCTGCCCCTGCCCCTGCCCCTGCCCCTGCCCCTGCCCCTGCCCCTGCCCCTGCCCCTGCCCCTGCCCCTGCCCCTGCCCCTGCCCCTGCCCCTGCCCCTGCCCCTGCCCCTGCCCCTGCCCCTGCCCCTGCCCCTGCCCCTGCCCCTGCCCCTGCCCCTGCCCCTGCCCCTGCCCCTGCCCCTGCCCCTGCCCCTGCCCCTGCCCCTGCCCCTGCCCCTGCCCCTGCCCCTGCCCCTGCCCTGCCCCTGCCCTGGCCCTGGCCCTGCCCCTGGCCCTGGCCCCTGCCCCTGCCCCTGCCCTGCCCCTGCCCCTGCCCCTGCCCCTGCCCCTGCCCCTGCCCCTGCCCCTGCCCCTGCCCCTGCCCCTGCCCCTGCCCCTGCCCCTGCCCCTGCCCCTGCCCCTGCCCCTGCCCCTGCCCCTGCCCCTGCCCCTGCCCCTGCCCCTGCCCCTGCCCCTGCCCCTGCCCCTGCCCCTGCCCCTGCCCCTGCCCCTGCCCCTGCCCCTGCCCCTGCCCCTGCCCCTGCCCCTGCCCCTGCCCCTGCCCCTGCCCCTGCCCCTGCCCCTGCCCCTGCCCCTGCCCCTGCCCCTGCCCCTGCCCCTGCCCCTGCCCCTGCCCCTGCCCCTGCCCCTGCCCCTGCCCCTGCCCCTGCCCCTGCCCCTGCCCCTGCCCCTGCCCCTGCCCCTGCCCCTGCCCCTGCCCCTGCCCCTGCCCCTGCCCCTGCCCCTGCCCCTGCCCCTGCCCCTGCCCCTGCCCCTGCCCCTGCCCCTGCCCCTGCCCCTGCCCCTGCCCCTGCCCCTGCCCCTGCCCCTGCCCCTGCCCCTGCCCCTGCCCCTGCCCCTGCCCCTGCCCCTGCCCCTGCCCCTGCCCCTGCCCCTGCCCCTGCCCCTGGCCCTGGCCCTGGCCCTGGCCCTGGCCCTGGCCCTGGCCCTGCCCCTGCCCCTGCCCCTGCCCCTGCCCCTGCCCCTGCCCCTGCCCCTGCCCCTGCCCCTGCCCCTGGCCCTGGCCCTGGCCCTGGCCCTGGCCCTGGCCCTGGCCCTGGCCCTGGCCCTGGCCCTGGCCCTGGCCCTGGCCCTGGCCCTGGCCCTGGCCCTGGCCCTGGCCCTGGCCCTGGCCCTGGCCCTGGCCCTGGCCCTGGCCCTGGCCCTGGCCCTGGCCCTGGCCCTGGCCCTGGCCCTGGCCCTGCCCTGCCCCTGCCCCTGCCCCTGCCCCTGCCCCTGCCCCTGCCCCTGCCCCTGCCCCTGCCCCTGCCCCTGCCCCTGCCCCTGCCCCTGGCCCTGGCCCTGGCCCTGGCCCTGGCCCTGGCCCTGGCCCTGGCCCTGGCCCTGGCCCTGGCCCTGGCCCTGGCCCTGGCCCTGGCCCTGCCCCTGCCCCTGCCCCTGCCCCTGCCCCTGCCCCTGCCCCTGCCCCTGCCCCTGCCCCTGCCCCTGCCCCTGCCCCTGCCCCTGCCCCTGCCCCTGCCCCTGCCCCTGCCCCTGCCCCTGCCCCTGCCCCTGCCCCTGCCCCTGCCCCTGCCCCTGCCCCTGCCCCTGCCCCTGCCCCTGCCCCTGCCCCTGCCCCTGCCCCTGCCCCTGCCCCTGCCCCTGCCCCTGCCCCTGCCCCTGCCCCTGCCCCTGCCCCTGCCCTGCCCCTGCCCCTGCCCCTGCCCCTGCCCCTGCCCCTGCCCCTGGCCCTGGCCCTGGCCCTGGCCCTGGCCCTGGCCCTGGCCCCTGCCCCTGCCCCTGCCCCTGCCCCTGCCCCTGCCCCTGCCCCTGCCCCTGGCCCTGGCCCTGGCCCTGGCCCTGGCCCTGGCCCTGGCCCTGGCCCTGGCCCTGGCCCTGGCCCTGGCCCTGGCCCTGGCCCTGGCCCTGGCCCTGGCCCTGCCCCTGCCCCTGCCCCTGCCCCTGCCCCTGCCCCTGCCCCTGCCCCTGCCCCTGCCCCTGCCCCTGCCCCTGCCCCTGCCCCTGCCCCTGCCCCTGCCCCTGCCCCTGCCCCTGCCCCTGCCCCTGCCCCTGCCCCTGCCCCTGCCCCTGCCCCTGGCCCTGGCCCTGGCCCTGGCCCTGGCCCTGGCCCTGGCCCTGCGCCCTGCCCCTGCCCCTGCCCCTGCCCCTGCCCCTGCCCCTGCCCCTGCCCCTGCCCCTGCCCCTGGCCCTGGCCCTGGCCCTGGCCCTGGCCCTGGCCCTGGCCCTGGCCCTGGCCCTGGCCCTGGCCCTGGCCCTGGCCCTGGCCCTGGCCCTGG
>JASKMD010000031.1:9663345-9675191 GCA_030144725.1 Haematococcus lacustris | reverse complement strand
CTGGCCCCTGGCCCCTGCCCCCCACTGCCCCCCAGCCTGCCGTCCATGAGCTGGCCATCACTAAGGCTGTGGCTGAGGGTGGCCATGAGGGAGGCCATCCAGGCCACGTCCTGCGGCACCAGCACATGGCGGGGGCTCAGCCCCGGCATCACGCCTGCTGCCCCTGCCCCTGATGACTGGGCCTGGTGGGCCGTCCCCGCTGCAGGATGTCGGGCAGGCCCCCCACCGCCCCACACAGCCCCTGAGCACCCTGCTGCTCCACTAGGGGCGCCAACGCCCGGGATGCCACTGCTGCTGCTGCTGCCTGGCATGGGGCTGGGTGAAGACCGAGCGGTGTGTGCGCAATGCTGCCGAGCGACGCCCTCCTCCTCCTCCTCCTCTTCTCCCTCCTCCCCTTCCACCGCCGCTGCTGCTGCTGCTGCAGCTGACCCTGCAGCTCGACCCTGTTCGTCGGGAATGTCCTCCACATTCTCAGCGTCCTGCTCCTGGGCCAAGGTGGAGGGGCGGCCCAGCCAACCCCTGGACTGCTGCGGGGACAGACCCTGACAGGGCTGGTCCAGGGCGGGGGGGCTGTGCGCCCACAGAGTCGGCGAGGAGGTCTCCCTCCAACCCCCTCCCCGCCTGCCCCCCCCCCCTGCTTGTGCCGCCGCCACCCCCTCCTCGCCGTCAACCTCCTCCTCCTCCTCCTCCTGCTGCTCGGGCCTGCTGCCTGTGGCCAGAGGGGTGGGGGCAGGGGGTGGCGCCCAGCCCCCAGCCAGATCCAGCCCCGACCCCTCCCCTGTTTGGGTGCAGCGGGGGCTGAGCCGGGCCGCCTGCGGTCCACTCATGAGCTGGTGCAGTTGACGCAGGCTGTCGAAGAGGGCTCCAGCCTGGCCAGCCAGCTGCTCAGCCTGCGGTGAAGCCAGCCGGTGTGCTGGTTCAAAGCCTGGGGTGGGGTGTTGTGGGGGTCGGCCTGGCATCTGGCTGCCGTCCGTGTGGCGATGCTGCTCAGCAGAGGGGGGAGGCGGGGACCAGGGCGCAGGCGGCGCTGGCTCGGCCTGGTGCCTGACCCTGCTTGAGGTCCAGGCATGAGGTGGGGTAGAGGCATGGGCAAAGACGGAGGCTAAGGGGGAGGTCAGGGGTGTGGCTGGGTCTGCAGGCTGGCCAGGACCAGGGGAGGCAGCGGCGGCAGCTGGGAGGTGGGCCACCCTGGGGTACCCCTCCTGATGTCTGGGTGGAGGGGTGGATGAGGGGCAGGGGTCAAAGCCGGGCAGTGGGCAGGGGCTGGCTTGGGTGGCAGTGAAAGAGGTGGAGCGGAGGCGGTGGGGGTCACATGTGCCTAGCAACACCCCCACATCAGCATCCAGGTCCAGCCCCTCCTCCTGCCCCTGGCCACTGCCTTGGAGAACCCTAGCCCCAATGGGAGGGGGAGGCGGGGTGGCCTGCTGCTGCTGCTGCCCTTCCTCCTGCTGCTGCTGCCCTTCCTCCTGCTGCTGCTGCTGCCACTCGTGCTGCTGCCCCTCCTGCTGCTGCTGCTGCTGCTGCTGTTGAGCACGCAGTCGTTGGACAGCTGCTGTAGCGGTGGCATGTCCAGGAGGAGGTGAGGTGGGGTGACGGGTGGGGGCAGCGGGGTGGTGGGATGTGTGGTCGCCCCACTGGCCTGTGCCAGCAGGGATCCCGGGTTCGATTCCCACACAGCCGCTGTCTGACCAGGTGTCAGCCTCCTCACCGTCGGCCCCGGCATCAGCATCGCCATCGCCCCAGCCGCCTAGAGGCTGCAAGCGAGGCACAGGGCAGGCAGCAACATAGGGCATCAGGCAGGAGCTCCTGGGCTGGGCTGCGAGTGAGGAGGTTGGGTTGGGAGGTTGGGTTGGGAGGGCGAGAGCCACCCAGCTTCAAAGCTGGTGAGCGGCAGCCTCTTGGGGCGCTTGGCCCTGGCTGCACTACCCTCGCAGGCTGCTCCCATTCCATGTCAGGTCAGGTCCCACTGCAGCTGCCTAGTGCTGGGGCATGCAGGGCAGGGTCAGCAGGTTGGGGTGCTGGATAAGCAGGGTAATCCACACTAGAACAGGTGGCAGGACAAGGGAGCTGCAGCGAGACGTAGCAACAGCTTCACCAGCCAACTGACAGAAGAAGAAGAAGACTACTCCGGCAGAGCCGATGTGCAGTTCAAAAGTAGGAGGCATGGCCTGCTGCCACCACCTACCTTAGGTTGCCGATTGACAACTGCCACATGGTGTCTGCCTGCCGTGCCCGTCACTGTTGTGTCTGACGATGCTGAGCAACCCATCACCGCCCCAATCAAACACCCAGCTCCTCATCAGGACAAACCGCAACAGCCACACTTCTGATGAGGCCTGATGAGGCACCTAGCACTGGGCCAGCACCCGGGCATCCCTGCCCTGCATGGTCGAGTGCCCCCCTCTCCCCTGCCGCCCCCCCTCACTGCAACCGTGGGCCAGCATCCGTCACTAGCAGGCTTACCTGCACCCCGCCGCCACCACTGGCCCTACCCGACGGCCTGCTGCCCTGACCCCAGCCAGCGCGACCCGCCCCCCTGAGACTAGCGCAGCCCAGGGCCTCCAGGTACTCCAGGTCAGACTGGCGCAGCAGGGTGGAGCCCAGCAGGTCAAGGCCGCCGGTCTGCAGCCCTGCACACAGCGCCCCACTGCAGCCCAGCTGCTCACCACCCCCCTCCTCCCCTGACTCCTTCACGCCAACCACAGCAGCAGCACTGGCCCGCGCAACATGCGCTGCGATGCGCAACTGCACCAGCTGGTCCAGAGCAGCCACTGAGGCATTCAAGCAGGCCAGCTGTGACGCAGTGACGGCAGACAGCCCTCCGGCTCGGCCCCCTCCAGCTGGCCCCACCCCCTCCCCCTCTGCCCCCTCCCCCTCAGCCTCCTCCCCTGCCTCTGAGCCTTCTTCCTTTGTTCCCTGCCAAACCTCACCCGGCCCGGCCCCCTCTTCTGAACCTTCTTCAAACTCGTCAAACTGGTCATGGTCGTAGTCAGTGTCCCCATCAGCCTGGGGCTCAGCTTGGGGCAGCGGCCCGCCCGCCCTGCTCTGCTGCACGTCTGTCCCTGAAGCCTGCACTGCGCTGCAGGGGTGAGGCGGCTGAGTGCTGGCAGCAAGCGGCCCCTGAACCCATGACTGCAACCCAGCATCGCCTGTGCAGCCAAACAGCTGGTCGGAACCACGCCGTGAAGACCTCCCAGGCAAGCCCAACCGGCTGCCGCTGCTGCTGCTGCTGCTGTGTGCCGCTGAGTATGGCGCTGGCATGGCCGCGCTGGCCCCCTGCAGGCTGCTGCTGGGCTGCTGATCCCCGGATCCTGCTGATCCCAGGCCACAGGCGGTGGGGCGGTTAAGGTGGTTGGATGGTGCATGGAGGCTTGGGCGCCTGAGGCTGCTGCCAGAGGCTGGGCGGGCTGCGGGGGAGTGCACCACACTGAGGCGAGACAAGGCCAGCAGGGACGCGTCCTCAGCCACCCCTGGCCCTGTCTTGCCGCCCAAGGGGGGTCCAGCAGCAGCAGAGGTCAGGGCAGCAGGTGGCGCACCATGCGGGGGACACCCTAAGGCACCCACCTCCCCAGCCAGCCCCCCCGCCCCAGCGCCCTCCTCCTCAGGCATCTGTGGTGTGGCCATGGAGCAGCTGCTGGCGCGGCTGAGGCCCTTTGTGGGGGCAGGTCCACAGCCACGCTGGGGCACCGGCGTGTTGGGCGCGTCAGGGGGGGTGGGCTGCCTGCCCTGACCGCCTGGGCCTAGGCCTCTGACAGCAGCAGGGCTCAGCCTGGATAGCCCCCCGCTGGCCAGGTCGCCCCTGCCACCCTCGCCCCCGATAGCCTGGGCGTGCCCTGATTCCGTGTCAGCACTGCCATCCAGGGACTGGCTCCGCCCCTTGCCGGACGCCCGCAGGCCCCCCTGCTGCTGCTGCTCACCCACCTGCCCCACCTTGTCCTCCCCAGCTGTGACAGTGACCAGTGTGTGGGTGGCGGGGGGCGGGGGCGGCACCAGCCTGGCCCGGGACCTGGCTGACAGCTGGCGGCTGAGGGCCAGGCGGGGGGCACCCTCAGCCTGCACAGCCCCCCCCTGCTGCTCTGCTGCCGGCCCCTGGGGGTTCAGGGCGGCAATGGCCAGCAGGTGGGAGTGGGTGAGGGCTGAGCCCACCCCCTCACCCCCCACAGCGCCACTGCTGTAGCGGGCATACAGGGGCGGGGCGGGCAGGCGGGAGGGGGAGGCGTGCCGCGCCGCCTGGCTTTCAGTGGCTGCCACAGCAGCAGCAGCGGCAGCAGCGGATGCAGCGCTGGGGTAGAGCAGGCTGGGCCCATTTCCCTGCACCCCACCCTCCTGCCCAGTGGCTGTGCTGTTGCGCTTGGCTGGCCCCCTGGGCCGCCCACCTGCAGCCCCCACCCCACTGCCGCCCCCCAGCTTGGCATTGCCATGGGCGGCTGCCCCATGTGGCGCATGGGGCGCTTTGCATGGGCTGCTGCCCAGCTGCCCAGCCGCTGCTGCTGGCCTGGGTGACGGCAGCGGGCCAGAGGCCAGTGGGCCCGCTGCAGCAGGCGGGGCGGTGGCCCAGTCGTCAGTCCAGGGTGCGCGGGGTCTGGGTCGAGGTGGCTTGGCCTGAGCGATGACCGCGTCGCCGCGTCGCTGCGAGGGCTGGGAGCCGAATCGGGCGCGAGCAGGGTGAGAAGCAGGGCGGCGAGGGCCCGCCTGGCCAATGCTGGGTGGGCCACCAGGGCTGCTGCCTGGGTGGCTGGGGGGGCGGGTGGGCTGGGGAGGGCTGCCAGAGCTGGGCTGGTCTTGGCGGGTGGGGTGGGGGGGGGGGGGGCTCTGCGGTGTCATGGTGTGGGGGCCCGCTGCACTGAGCGTGCTGCACAGCCTGCTGGATGCGCGCCACCAGGGGTGTACCCAGGATCTCTTTCAGCCGCAGGGCAATCAGGGCTGCACACAGGGCATGCAGGGGACGGCTGCAGCAGCAGGCTGGGGGGGTGTGCTACACGTCCTGCTCAGCTGTGGTTGCATGACTTGCTGTTGGAGGCTGCTACTTGAGGTCACACCCACTCCGGGCAGCAGCAGGGTCTGGGGGCGTGCTGCAAGTCCTGCTACAAGTTGCTGGCTGTGAGTTCCTGGCATGCTGTTGAAGGCTGCTACTGGGTCAGCCCTAACCCCAGTGTATGATTTGAGGCTGCTTCTGGGTCACAGCCACCAGACCTGGTTGATGAACTTGAGGCTGGTTCTGGGTCACCCCACACATCCCACACACCCCACCCTGACCCTGACCCTGGATCCTGAAGGCATTGGGAGACCACCCCTCCCTGGTTAGGGCTGCTACTGGGGGCCACACACCACACCCTGACCCAGGGCTCTCAACATGTTGAGACCACCCCTCCCTGATCAGCTAGCGCACAGCCGTGCGGCCTCACTGCTCAGCCACCAGCTACATCACATCAGCCTGACACCTCATCCTATGAATTCACAGTCATCCCTTGTGCTGCTTGAGCAGCAGCCATCAGTGTCGAAGCCATCAGTGTCGGAGCAGCGAGCATGCGGGCTTAAGGGTGAGGTAACCCACACTCAGGAGGGTCACGCACCGTCTAATTGAGCAAGGTCCAGGTCAGCTGCTCCTTGCGCTGGCAGGCCCAGGGCTTTGATGGCTGAGGCTGCAGCGTTGCCGTCTAGCGGTTGAGCAGCTCGTTTGCTGGGTGAGGAGCTGGCTGGTGCAGGTGCTGCAAGGAGTGATAACAGGGGGAGAGTGCTGCAGAAGCCATTTGATGGTCATGTGGCTTACTATGCTTGTGATACAGCAGGGGCATACCTTTCCTTTGAGCTGCCACTGGGAGGGTTGACTTGGCCTGCTTCAGCCGACGTTCCATGTGTTTGCGGTGGTTCTCCTCCTCCCTAAGCATAAGGAAACCCATAGCTGTTGATTGCTGCACTGATTGAGGGATTGGAATGCGCTGGCTTGATAAGCGACCCTTGGTCCATGTGCCGCGGAGAGAACCCCGCGTCCCACATGTTGACTGCATGTCTGCTTACAAGAGCCCCACCATTTGTTCAACAAAGGGTTCACGTGGTAGGGCTGCTGCGCCTTCTTCATTTTGGGGCCACCTCTACGCCAGTATTCAACCACGGCTATTGTGTGCCAAGCTAGGCATAATTAACGCGAGCCTTCCAGCAAGAGCCTTCAGCCAAGGCGTAGGCAGCGAGCCAAGGCGGGCAAGGTGGTTGACCGAGGTAGTTAACGAACTTGATTGAGACTCGCTCTGTTTGAGCCCTCCGTCGAATAGGCGGTAGAGACATACCAGCAAGCAGCCAGGAAGCTGTAGATCACGGCGACCCAGCACCACCTAAGCGCACAAACCCCTGCAGGATGTATGCTTCCTCGTCGATGCGAGCGCAGCCGGTGGATTCAAGCGTAGGGAGTGGCTTGAAGCCTGGAGAGGTGGGTATGAAACCATCCCGGGGGTGGAGGGTGCCCATGACAGCCTTTTCACTGGCACCGAAGCACTGCACCAAGGGCAGATCAATCGGCAGGCTCCGAGAGTTAAGGAGTGCCATGGTAGCGTGAAGTGCTCCCTAGCACGGCCAAGTAATTCCATGTGCAGGTGTCCATGGGCACTACTATCATGTGTGTATCCTATAAGGGTGGCGTCATCCTGGGCGCTGACTCGCGAACCAGCACAGGCTCATACATTGCTAATCGCACTACTGACAAGGTGTGCATACATCTGCGCTGTTCCAGCTGCTGGGGTGGGGTGCAACTGAAGCTGGGGCTGGGTCAGCGCACCGTGACTGAGCAACAGCGTAGGCAAGGCGGTGACAGGAGCATGGACTCCAAGCAGCAATAGAAGCATGGCTTCACTTCTTTCTTGACCAGCTGGTCAAAGCGTATGCTAAGCCTGGGCTACAAAGCTACTATTCTACGCTGCCACTCACAGGCAGAATACCTCGGCCTTGAATGTTTGTTATGCTACTTATACTATTGTGCAGCTAGCTTAGTCCAGCAGCTGGAAAATACCCTCCATCACACAGAGTTGGGGTGTCTGCTGTATGCCCTTCCCACTGCTGTGATGCTGGGCAGCTCAGTGGGTGTATGCACCGAGTGTGTGACAAGGCTAGGGCTGTGGCCTCCAGCGGGCATGCACATGAAGTGGAGGACTGCATTGTACAGATGCGCCCATGCTGCCTTGCCACCAGGGCGTCTGGCCATTGACGTCTGACCTATACTTTTCTTTGCTCGCGTCGAGCATGTACCGCACACCTTTTAGCTTGTAGTTGGGCTTAAATTACGGCATGTCCAGCACGTCTAGCACGTCTGTCTGCTTCTGTCTGCTGCTTTGATGGTGTGTGGTGGTGGTGATGATTATGATAATGATGATGCTGGTGACGATGCTGGTGATGGTCACCATGATGGATCACCATGATGATGATGGTGATGACACCCCACCGCTGCTGCCTGACAGTCGGAGTATAGTGCTCCCTGCTTGCCCACCCCTGCAGATCACCCCACTGGCGGACAACGTGTATATCTTACGGTCGGGATCCGCTGCAGACACGCAGGCAGTGGCCAGCTATGTGCAGCTGTACATCGCGCAGTCACAGGCAGAGAACAATGCCCCCATCACAGTCCGTGCGGCAGCACACATGGCAATGCAGATGGCGTACGGCAACAAGGACATGCTGCAGGTGAAGGGCCCTAGGGACCAGTGTGGCCAGCAGAGGCGCCGGGAGGGGCGCTTCCTGCCTTAGTCATCAGCAGTGCTGTTGAGGGATGGCACATGGCAACCAGCAACCAAACCTGCCATGTGCCTGGCTGCAGGCTGGTTTGATCTTGGGGGGCTGGGACAAGGATGAGGGGCCGGCAGTCTGGGCCATCCCTCTGGGTGGCACCCTGGTGAGTGGCCCCACAGCCGCAACCGCCACAACAGACACAGGAGCTGACATGGAGGCCAGTAGTCAAGCACTGAATGGATGCAGCGATGTCACAGATCAGAAACAGCACCACAGCAAGCACTGGGACATGGGTAGGATGAGTCAGGGGTGCATCAGCACGTCATCATCCTTACACAGCTTTTATGGGGCTTAACCCGCTAAACTTGGATTTGTTGCCTGATTAGGAGAAGCTTTTGGTCATTGCCTGTCCGGGCACATGCTATTACGATCTGGATCGGGAAATAATCAGATATCATGCCTGGAAACAGCATTAAGCATACCATAGAAAAACTGTCACAGCAGGTAGACACCACAACCAGCCAAATGCGTCATTGCATCTTGCTGTCCGCAACCCCTAGAGGCAACGGGCAGCCAAGCAGCCAACGGCTCAAGCAGTGTAAATCATCATCACTGCCCATGCTCAGCCGTCTGCTTGCCGGTTGTCATGAGTAGATCAAGGTGCCCTACGCCATCGGGGGGTCAGGCTCGGCCTACATCTACGGCTTCTGCGACAAATACTTCCGGCCAGACATGTCTGAAGCTGAGGCCAAGGACTTTGTGGTGCGAGCTGTGGGCCACGCCATGGCCAGAGACGCGAGCAGCGGGGGCTGCATACGCACTGTCACCATCGACGCAAATGGCGCGCGCCGCGATTTCTGCCCTAACCCCCAGGTGAGGAATAGAGGCTAGCCAAGCATGCCACTGGTCAGTGATCATCATCATACTAAACGGCATTGCAGGTAGTAAGCACACATAGTGGCATACAGGTAGATAGGCATGTGGAACCCATGCCCATGGCGGTGGATGCCACCACCACCACCACCATCAAGGCCACATATTTCCAGTCACACAGACTTGATAGTTTAAGTGTTGTACATCATCATTACCAACAGCACATGCCTAGGCAAGCAGCACACGACACCTTGACCTGCATCTGGGTCTGCGAGGACTGGTATGCAGGCAGCAGTGTGTTGGGCATGGTGTCATGTGGCTGATGCTTTGCTGACACGTTGAAAGTCCCAAGCCTCTCTAGGGCCAAGCAGCCTACTGGCTAACGGCTGCGGAGACAGCTGCTTCTGCTCCTGCTGACGTGCTGTGCTTCTACAGGTGCCGCTGGTCTACGGTGAGATGCCAGTGCCACCACAAGCTGGCCAGGTGGCTGCATGAGACCACTGACAACTGCATGGCTAGCACCACCCAGCCTGTTCCTGACTGGCTGTGGCCCAGGCAGGCGGGTGTGAGGCTGCCGGGGACACGCTGTTGTAGTATTCATCAGTGGTGGCTTCATTAGGTTGCCAGCTGCAAGTGAGAATGTTGGTGCTCCATGTCAAAATCAATGTAATTGTTATGCCACTGGAGCCTCTACAGCTATGATGCTTCTGTAGATGCCTTTGCATTTTGAGGATTGTGTGACAAGAGGTAGTACGCGAGATACTCTACAGGGTTCTCGGGCCTCTCCTTGCAAACAGCTTGGAGCCCTTGCATCAACACGGGCACCACGGTACCCTCCTGCAATCGCACATTGGCGGATCTGGTGTGGCAGTGGCCAACATAGTCTATCACAGCCTGCAAGTGCAACACCTAGCGTCCCATCACCCACCAGGTAATGCCTGATGGGGGCAGCTTGGATGTTGAGCTTTTTGTGGATGTTGAGTGCTGCCTGCTCTGCTGCTTTGACCTGCAAAGCCGCAGATTCGAAGCAAAATCAAATGTGGAAAAACAATTGGCGGAAATACGCTTCGCAGGCTGAACGCACCGCGTCAGGTGTCACGATAAGGGGTGGTGCAGGCTCCGCTGTCGCTGACTCGCCCTGAACACTGCCCATCCCCGCTCCACAAGCAACGACGGCCTTGCAGCTGGCTAGTGACAATGCCCAGTTTGTCAAAGTGGACCGCGCCATGTCCATCAACCTCCACAACTGTCGGGAGAATCCTTGAACCGGCGGTGACGCTCTCACGATAAACGCAGGCTGTGCTGGAAGCTCGTCGGCGGCTGGCCACGCGCTTATTAGCGCAGTGGTGGTGCAGAGGCGCAGCATCCTCTAGGCTGAAGGGTATGGCCGATCAAGCATCGATGTCCTCGCTATCGCTGGAGGTAAGAAGTTGGCGAGTTGCCATGATCCCGCCGCTCGGATCAGCTGATTGCCCAAGCGCTCTGCAGGGGAACGACGGGGGCAAAGCCGCCGCGGAACGCAAGAAAGCGGAGAAAGCCGAAAAGGTGCACGCAGTGGACAGTGCAGCAGGGGCCTTTACCCTAGCTCCCAGCCTAACCTGTGTGCACGCTCGTTCACACAGGCTGCTCAGCGTGGCCAGAAAGCAGCAGTAATGACTGCCCCTGACCCTGATGACCCCCTAGCTGCCAAGTATGGGGATGCTGGACTGGTTGCCAGCCAGGCAGTCTCTGGGCGGGTGTGGACTCGTGTTGAGGACCTGAATGCTTCCTTCAGCGATAAAGAGGTGGGCCTGTCCTGCACTTTGTGCTGCACGTCACACTGCAGCTCTCACCCCATCCAGATGCAGCCACAGCCATGCCATCCTGCTGCCAGCAGCTGCTCACGCTGCAGTAGGGCCAGCTGAGGACTGTCACATGCTGTATGCCTTGAAACGGGAATGATGTAGACTGACCTGTGCCCTGGCAGCAGTACAGGGCTGCTGCCTCATTGACATGTTGCAGGTGCTGCTGCGTGGTCGAGTGCACACTGTGCGCGGGAAGGGCAAGAGTGCCTTCATCGTGCTGCGCCAGCGGACTGCTACCTTGCAGGTGGGCTGGCTTCACTGCGCTGGCACGATGGCAGGCGCAGCCATTATGTGTGTGTCTAGATTTACAGGCACGTGTTAACACAGCAAGCACCATCAGCGACTACAGCGAAGAAGTAGTAATGGCGCCCCGCCCCGCCCCATCCAACCTCACCTGATCTGGCCTGACCTGACCCGACCTGAGCTTGCCCTGGTGTGCTGCCAGGTATGCTTGTTTGCCAACGACACCACAGTGAGCAAGGGCATGGTGAAGTACGCCAGCCAGATTACGCGCGAGTCCATCGTGGACGTTGAGGGTGTCATCACGTTGCCCAGCAAGCCAGTGGAGGGCTGCTCACAAAGTGATGTGAGTCAGGGGTAGGGGAGGGTGGAGGCCGGGATATGGAAAACAGCAGGGGAAGGGCAGGACGGGTTCGAAAAGCTGAGAGCCAGATGGAGTGCTAGGGCACAGCAGGGTGTGACAGGGTGTGACAGGGTGTGAGAGTGAGAAGGGCGCCAAGCAGGTGGTGAGCCAGCTTGTCACACTTTGAAGGACGTTCACACCAGTGCACATGGATGGGTCCATGGTGACCAGGCCATGCCTTGGAGTGACTGGAGTGGCTGCAGCGGCTGAGGCTGATAGTCGTCACAGCTGGTGCGGGCATGGCGTCTAGGAGGGTGAGTGTGTAGGCAGCCATCCAGGGCCCCTTGCTGGCTGTTTTCACTGCAGGTGGAGCTTCAGTGTCGGGGCATTCGCGTCATCAGCCGCGCAGCAGTGCTGCCGTTTGAGGTCACAGATGCAGCCCGCAGGTGAGCTTAGAGAGAGCTCTCCCCTCCCCTGAGCCCCTTCCTGTAGGCCCTGCCCCTCCTCCCTCCTCCTCCTCCACGGCTCCCTAGACCCACACACCTCAATGACCTACTTGCCTGACCTGGCCTGCCATGCCTAGTGGTTCTCCATACACCCCTGCCCTCCTTCCTCCTCCCTCCCTCACAGCCAACACAGCACTCGCTGCTGCTTGCCATCCACTGCCATCCACTTGCTGTCAGCCGGCCTCACCCGACCTGGCCTGCCCTGCTACCTTTCCTCCTGGCTTGAGATCATGCAGGCTCGCCTTCTTCCCGGTGTTCCTCCCCTGCAGCTGGGGCTGACTCATCACCCTGGCCTGCCCACTCACCTGGAGTGCCACTGCTGCATGA
>JASKMD010000031.1:9570845-9658345 GCA_030144725.1 Haematococcus lacustris | reverse complement strand
CCAGCGGCAGCGATAGTGACATGTATATCATGTCATGAGCCAAACAAACAAACAATTCAATTGCCCCTTACAAAGGGGATGTGTGTGCGCTAGAGTGTGCATAGGGTAGGGCTCAAGCAAATATGTTAGGGACACAATCCCGGCTCCTAGTTTAGGGACACACACCGGTCCCTCGCTGCTGTGGAGAAGTGTACGGGGCTCCACAGGAGAATAGGGATACAGCATGGTTGATACATCCGTTCTTCTGTCATACAGGTAGTTCTACTGCTGCTCACTGCTGCTCACTGCTGTTCACTGCTGTTCACCCGACACCGAGCTTTAAACTGTGTATTCCTAAATCTCCTTAATTTAGCCCATGTGTTACCCTGCACTACACAACCCGACACTGCGCCGAGCGGGAAGTGCCAGAAAGCGTGTAAGTAGGTGAAGCGCTGCGTACGAGACAGGGACGTGCCAGAATAGGTGAAAATGTCCGCTCACAGATGCCCAATCACGACGCTCCACTCGGCGAGAGCCTGTTGAGAGGAATGACTGACGATGCCACGTCGGGTGAACACTCCCACCTGCGATTGCAATCGCAGGTGAGCTGGAATGGGAGCTGGAACGTCTCGCACAGGAGCAGCGCCGGCAGGTGCGGCGTCGTTACCTACATGTGTCGTTACCTACATGTCCGGTCACGATGTCACCTTTGGCCGCCTCCTTCGTCTGTCTTGCTGCCCCATGATGCCCTCACTCCCACTTCCAATACTAAGGCTGCTGCTTCCTTTGCTGTCACAGAGCTTGCAATGTTGGGGGCTGGGTTGACACATACCTGAGCAGTCAGTTCCGTCGGCTTGTTTTGCAGGTGCTAATCAAAGCACTGACGCTGCAGTGAGCCCGGACTCAGCTGCCCAGGTAGTTGATGACAAGAAATGATAAACTTTGCTCAGCAGATCTCGAACCCATGTCTAATGCGGAGTGGTGGCGGACACGGCCATCACGACTGTGCAGGCTGCCCACCCAGCCCCCGACATTGCAAGCTCTGCAGAAGTCCCAGCCACCTCCAGCCCAGACGCCCAGCTGCTCGGACTCAACAGTTTGACCTCTCCTGAAGCAGCTGAGGTTCCTGGTGGCAGCTTGACAGAACAGCCAGGGGCGGCCACAGCGAATGCACTAGAGGCATCACAGCCAGCCGCCAGTCCCCAGCTCACGGCCACCAGCCCCACCAGCCAGCGGTCTGGAGTTTCCCTGTCTTTTCTAAAGTGTGTGGCTGCAGAGCGACAAGGGTTGCCGATGGGGTAGCAGGCAGGGGTTGGGTAATGCACAGGAAGGTGGCAAGGGGCAGAGCATGCAAGGATCAGAACGCGTGAGGAGGAGGGTAAGGCAGGGATGATGGGATGGGGTGGAGTAAGGGGATGGGGTGGGGTACAGGACAGTGGTAGCGCGCCGGCTGGTCAGGTCCTTTTGGCCTTAGCAGCCATGCTATGCAAGCTTGGGATGGAGAATCTGCTCTTGGTTTCCTGCACGCAGATGGTTTGGGGAGTATGTGGAGCAGAGCTGGAGCACCCGCCAGGTCGTCAACGACATCATCAAGGTGCAGACCGCCCAGGAGAGGTACGTGCCTAGTAGGCCCCACCCTCGCCAGGTCATCACCAGATCATCATCAGCAGCAGCAGCAGCAGCACCAGCACCAGCACCAGCACCAGCAGTGTCTGGCACCAGCAACGGGACCAGCAACAGCCACATGCAACAGCAGCAGCCATTTCTGGATGGCGGCTCGGGGCTGTGAGCCAACGAAGACAGCAACAGCATCTCATGGCTGCAGGTGCTGCTACCTGGACCTGCTGGAGCCCGTAGAGGTCGGGGCTCCGCTGCTGTACATCATCCACACATGGGACCGCCCATTCCACAAAATGATCAAGGTCAGGCACACATGCACTCAAAGGTGGAGGCCACAGTCTCCCTCTGCTGCCCTGGCATGCCAGACATGCCTGCCCCTGGCCCCTGGTGCAGGTGTTGAGCAAGGGCCTGGCACTGGCCTACCCTGACCTTCCCGAAGAGCAGATGTTTGTGTGGATTGACGGTGTGTGGGTGTGGGTCCCGTTGGTGCACCAGGAGCATGGCACAGCCATCCGCACGCAACATCTGTCAGCCTCACATGGGCCATGGCATCACCAACTGCCCCTCACATGTGTCAGGCAACACCATGACCTGGCATGGCTCGCTTGCATTAATAGGCCAGCCATGGTCGTGTTCGTGAGGATGCTGTGTGGGCCCTTACCCTGCCCAGGCCACACCCGGCCCTCACCCTGCCATGCCATGGCCCTACCCTGCCTTCACCCTGCCCCGACCTGGTGTGTGTTCTCCCTGCAGTGTTTGCAGTGCGGCAGTGGGGCCCGGCCCTGGGCCCTGACGACCTCCTGAACCTACGCACCGCGATCAGCAGCTGCCAAGGCGCAGTGCTGTGCCTGGACACGGCAGCTGCAGCCCTGACCCGATCCTGGGTGAGTCCTGCAACCAGGATCAGCCGCGCGGACTGCACTAGGGCCAATGCACACCCCAGGATGGTCGGCTGCCACATCACTAGCCTTGGGCTGAGTCTTTCACCCCATTCCATGTGAGCCTGGCAATACAGCTGAGCCTACCTACGCGTTTCCTACCTAACTTTGACCGAGCTTAGCAGCATGCCTCTAAGCAGCTCCAGGGCCCATGGCCTAGTGAAGCGGCCCTAAGTAATGGCCCTAGGCATCCACATAAGTGTTGCACAACCTCCTAATCAGACAAACACAACTCATTCAACATGGAACAACATGTTTGCCTGTGGGTAATCTCGCCCCGCTACAATCGCATTGAAGCATCCTCAAAATTAGGTGTTGGCAGTTCAGATCACAGATCACGCATCTCCTATTAGTAGGGGAACTATGCGCTGGGGTGGGTAGTGCATGTTTTCGGTCATGTTTTCGGTCATGTGGTCGTGGAGAGGCCACCTGACATGCACCAGGCACACACGCTGGGTTTGCAAGGTGTGAGTCAGAGCGTTGCCAGCTTATACACTTGCCTCATGCCACGGTTGCTTCCCTTAACTTTAGCCTCTAATCAGGCAGTCAGATGTGCACCAAGCACTTGCTGAACAGACAGCAATTCCACCTAACACATTCCACCTAAAAACATCTGACTAAGACACCTGTCTGATGCCATCACACTCCCACCCCAGCGCATAGTTCCCCTACTACTAGGAGATGCGATATCCAGAATCCGAACTCCCACCCCTGCAGCTCTCTTCCCAACTGTTCTAGAGCAAGTAAAACCTATGGCTGGGTGCAATCAGACCTCCTGTCAGATGCCATGCTGCACATCACATGTCTTGTGATATGGCCATACTGCTAGCTGCAGCTGCAAGAACGAGATGAAGAAAGAAGCAGCAAACAACAAAGGCATGGGGGGTGGGGGTGTGTAGGAGTGTGGCTTTGTGGGTTGACCCCCCTGGGCTGCCCTGTGACCCTGTTGGTGCTGCAGGTGTTGTGGGAGCTGTGGGTGGTGAGCTGCACTCTAGGGGCCGACAAGCTCATGATCATGAGTGGCTTCGTCCGAGGCCCAGACCTTGTGCAGGTGTGTGATCATGAGTGGCCGACAAGCTCATGTGGGTGGTGAGCTGCACTCTAGGGGCCGACAAGCTCATGATCATGAGTGGCCGACAAGCTCATGTGGGTGGTGAGCTGCACTCTAGGGGTGGGTGGTGAGCTGCACTCATGATTACATGCTTCGCCCGGGGCCCAGATCAACAAAACTCATTCAACAAGGAACAACATGTCGGCCTGTGGGTAATCTCACTCCGCTACTCCAATCATGTTGTAGCATCCTCGGTTGCACCCTTGATGACTGCAAACCCCACGTCCCAGGTGGCCTTGAGGGCCAGGACGTGGGCATGGAGGCAGCCCAGGGTGGTGCCAGCTGGGGTGGCAGCTGCCAGCTGCAGCAGCTGTGGCTGGATGGCAGCTGACCAGCGGGCTGTGTCCTGCTTGGCTTTAGTAAGCCCGCTGTCATGCTTGAGCTGCCCCTTGCTCAGCTCCCACTCCCACTGCCTCAGCACCTGACCTGTGACTTGGTCCCGCTGTGCATGCCCGGCCTTGATGGCCTGGGTGACACCTGGGTCCACCCCAACAGCAATGTGGGTGGTGGGGTCGTAGTCGCTGGTGGCTGTGAGCTTACGCCCTATGAAGGGCAGCTCCACGGGCTCGGTGACTGCCTGGCTGCGGACAAAGTGAACTGAGATGCTGACCCCGTCTGTCTCTACCCTGCGCTCAAACTCCCAACCGCTGTTTTGCAGCTGACTGTACTGAATAAACTTCTGCCAATGTGGCAGGCTGTCTGCCTCAAGCTGGGACCTTGTGAGGGTGGTGATGCCCAGGTCAGTCAACACCCCATGCAGCACCCTGTCATCAATGACGAAGTGGCGAGCCCGCACCCCCACCATGGGGAGCATGGTGAAGGGGCGTGGGCAGGTGTCATGGGCTGCCTGCCAACCCTCTAGGCTGCGGTTGACGAACAGGGCATAGCGCACCCTCTTCTCTAAGGGCAGCCTGCCTGCCCCCCCCTTCCCTATGGAGTCCTGTCCCTCTCGCCACTTGGCCGGCAGCCCCAGCAGCCTACGATGCTTTGCCACCTCTTCCTTCCACCTAGGCTGCCTCAGCATGCTGTTGGCCGGCAGGCGCCACTTGTGCTGCCTATCAGGCAGGCTGTAGTCTAGGCGCCCTAGCACCAGCTGGGGAAGTGCTTCTTCATTGCCCTACTGAACCCCTCCTCCACTACCCCAACCGCCTTGCACCACCAACGGATGAAACGCCCTGGGTGCCTGTAGAACTCCAGGATGCTGGTGATGATGGTGGTGGCGTTGGCATTGAGGGAGTTGCCGTCCCCTGTCAGATGCTCCTCGTCCAGCTGCTGGAGCATGGCCACCGGCCAGGCACTGCTGGGCTGCTCAAAGGCAGCCACCTCACCGGGCAGCAGCCTGATGCCGTGGTGGTGGGGGCCACGCATCATGTGCTCAATCACGCTGGCTTTAGTGAGCAGCTCCATGGCGTCCCTGATCTGTGCCAGCAGCTGTGGGTCCCAGATACCCAGCTGCACTGGGGGAGGCAGCTGGGCTGGGGCGGCTGCTGTGCGGGGGGAGCTGCGTGTGGGAATGCGGGGGTGGGCATAGGGAGGGTGGGCTGGGTCAGGTGGGGGAGGGGGACCTGGGGCTGGACCTGCTGCTGCTGGGAACCCTGGAGTGGGCTGACCTAGGAAGGACAGGAGCAACACTGTCAGGCTCATGACTGCTGCCAGGACACACTGCTTGCTGCCCATGGTCATACGCTTGTTGACCTCTGCCACAACTGCGTCTACCTCAGCTGGGCTGAGGTCAGGCTGGGCTGCCTCCACAAGACCACGCAGAGCTGCCTTGATGGCCTGGCGCCTCTCTGCAATTACTACCTTGACAGCCTGCCCCTGCCCCTGGACTTGCTGCCCACTGCCACTGGCACCTGCAGACACGGGAAAGCACAGCACACGCACGGCAGGATTTGATGCACGGAGTCGCAATGTCGCGTGGCGCACACTGCGTCGCGTCGTCAGTTAGCTTCGGGGGAGTCTAGCCTGTCGTTGAGCATCTCGGCTTACCGGCTGCACTCCGCGTGGGAGAGACGGGGCGCTTGCGTTTCGCCCTCGGGGGCATCTCAGGGATTTAGTTACATTATCCAAGCGGAGTGGCTGTGTTGGGGTGTGCATCAGGTTGGCATCTAACCGGAGCGCCGGCAACCGGAGTGGGGCGGAAGTGAGGTCCATTACATATCATTTAAACATTAAATGACTGGCAAGGGCTGCATGCCTACACTGGCACGCCATGTCCTCCTCTACTTGAAAGCCTTTAGCCAGCTGGAGTGTCGTGTTCACAGACCCTCAAACAGGGCAGACAGCTCACACCACCCGTGCTACCACAGCCGCACCCTGAGCACCGTTTCTTGACCTTCATGCAAAATGTGCAGCAAGCCAGGCCTCGTCCGGGGCCCAGACCTTGTGCAGGTGCGGGCTACAGGGCACCTTGATGACTGCATTGGGCCTGCCCCACTCTCAGCCAAGCCCTGCCAGCATGCCTGGTGCTCCTATTGCCCTCTACAGAAACTACGTATGCTGGATCTGAGCGTCAACTCCTTCACGTCTGAGCTCGCTGACAAGGCTCTGTTGCTCGCGTCCTTGACGGCAGCTGGGCACCTACCCTCCTTTTCCACTGTCATTCGCTCGCTGCTGCTGGAGTCGGCACGCGCGTCAGCTTTGAGGCAAGTGTCGATGAGCGCTGGACATGCCACCATGGACCGGCACGTGCAAGCTGCATGGTGCGCCTGCATGCAGACAAGAGAGCGTGAGCAACACCACCAAACAGCTAGCAGACGAGGCATCAGCTGCGGTGCAGGCTGCGGTGGCGGCCTATGAGATGGCCCTGGCTGCTGGGTCAGATGGTGCAGAGGGCTCTGCTAGCGTGCAAGCAGCCCAGCAGGCGGAGGAGAAGGCAAAGTCAATGGCCAGGGACCACCAGGTCGCGTACGCAATGGTGAGTGGAGCTGACTGAGTGGCACAACAGGGCAAGACAGATCTCCCTGAAGCCAGCTCCCCTGTCATGTCAGCTTCGCTTCAACCTCCTCACAAACCCACAGTTTGCACAACCTTGCCCAACCTTGCCCTCTGCTGCCCACCCTTACCTACCCTTACCTACCTTTGCCTTCCCTTGCCTTCCCTGGCCCGTGAACATCAAGCGGAGCATCCAGCCCCAAGGGCCGTGTCAAGCATCAAGGCAGCCAAGCAGCACATGACATGGTCATGACACATACTTTCATGACACCTAGCTGCTGCCTTTGCATGCCCTTTGCTTGGCTCCACTTTCCTGCAGTCCGTCTTCAGGGCAGCCGCTACCTTGGAGGCCTCCGGTATGCGTGAAGGTGAATGCCAGCTTTGCGAGCACTCTCTGCCCCTGCCTCCCTCTGCCCCTTCCCCTCCCCCTCTCGCTCCCCCTCCTGGCAGCTGTGACTCGTGTGTTCACAATTGCCTTGCACATGCCCTCCCTCTCCTGCCATCGTGCTCTGGTGACAGAGGCGCATGCTTTGTTTCGAGCATCCCTGGGTATCAGCAACGAAGAGCTGGGCGGCGTCCATGCTGCCGTGGAGGGCGCCACGCTGTTGGCGCTGGGAGGTACATACACCGCAGCAGGCCAGTGGGACGACGCGGGAGCTTGCCTGCGCAAAGTCCTAGAGCTCGACGTGAAGGTAAGGTTCCGTGTGGCGCAAGGCAGCGAGCCCGGCCGCTAGGTGGGCTCCCTGCATCCGCTTTCCGCGCCGGTTGTTTGAACGTCCCACCTTTGTCCACCTTTGCCCCGCGTCCCCGGAATCGACCGTACCGCACCTCATACTTTCACACATGTTGGAGATGTGTGATGCACGGCCTACAGGCTTCGGTTGCCACTCGGTCACGGCCCGTAGCTTCGAGGTCAGCAGACAGACTCCCGGCCGTGTCCCGCCCCAACCTTTCGTAAATACACACGACCGGTGTCCCACATGCACCGCCGCGCGAGCTCGTCGATGGTGGTGTTGCTGCAGTCGTTTGGCCCCCAACACCTGCGCACCGCCAAGAACAAGACGGCGCTGGCGGTGGTGCTGCGCCGCTCCGGACAACTGCTGGACGCAGAACAGCTGTACAAGGAGGCGCTGGAAGTGCTGCACCCGCCAGGCGCCACTCCCACCGTCTCTGTGGCCAGTGTGCAGGTGGATGGGGTGGTGGGCTGGGGCGCTGCAGGCTCTATGGCGGCTCCATCCTATCTCACCTGCCTGTCTGCGCTGCTGACCAGCTGCTATGCCCACATGATGGTCGCTGGTTTCCACACCCAAGGCAAGGCCAAGCAGCCATACCAGGTCGAAGGCTATCATGACCATCATGTGAAAACATTATCATCACGGGCCTGCATTACAAGCAGCAGCTGCTTCAGATGCCAAATGCAGGCACACAGGCACTATGACCACTGCACCACCACAGCCATTGTTGCGACGTAGCCTTTGCAGCCTTTGCAGCTGTTAGTGCATATGCATGCATAGCTTGCCATCATTTGCCTGCAAGTGGCGCCTGCCACTGTGGGCCTATAACACTGCCCGTCCTGAGGCTACACAGTAAGGTTCCTAACTTGAATGACTTTTGACGTTGAAGGCCCAGTGCCACTCCATTTGGGTAGGGGTGTAGGGGTCGTGTAGCTGCCGGCTGCTGCAGTGGCCCATCTGCCTTGCTCCCACAGCATGTGTGGCTCCTTGCGCTGCAGATGGGGCTGGTGTCGGTGCTGAAGCTGGATGGCAGGGACGAGGCTGCCGCTGCCCTGTGCCGCACCGCCTATGACACCTTCAACTCCTTGGCTGGCAGGTACAGCTCTGCATGGTGGCTCTTCCTGTTGCTGCCCTGCACACCCACCAACATCATGGACATGTGTGGGCCCTCTTGCACACTTGGTTGAACCAAAGCAGGCCGGCACCTCCCTGGCCCACTACACCTTGCCTGACAAATGCCTGCCTTGCTGCTTGCCTCTATCCCTACCAACGCCCTGCCGTGCCGCCCCTGCCTCGCTGCTGCCTTGCTGTCTGCCTGCCACCCTGCCCTGATCTGTTGCTCAAGAGACTAACGAGCTGGGGCCTGTCAGCTCCCAGGCTATTCATGCTGCCACCTTTCCTGGCAGGTACAGGCAGTCACCTCAAGCATGTTAGCTTCAGCAGTGCCCTCTGAACATTGTCTTCCTAGCTCGAGCCATGCTCTCTAGCTTGAGCAGTGCTATCTGCATTATGCTCTGATTAGGATGCTGATCTGGGTGGTCCCTAGTTCACTCTACGCACACAGCCAGCCTCAACAAAGTTAGCCACGCCGTCATTGTCTCAGCCGTCGTCGTCTAGATGATGCCTAGCTGCTACAGAGACACGGAGTGCGGCATGTTCACTCACCCTTCCGCATCCTTGACACCCTGGCTCGGCATTGGTCACCTGCACCTTTGCATCCTGTGTGCGGCAGGTACTGCAGCAAGACACTGGCGGCCCTGGCGCAGCTGGCGCAGCTAGAGCGGCGGTGCGGGCGGCTGGAGCAGGCTGAGCAGCTGGTCCGCGACCTGGATCAGCGCAGGTAGGGGCGCCACGGCTGGTCTAGAAACCAGCGAGCTTTGCAGCGCTGTAGCACAGGGCTTGGACCTGTGCCATCAGCCGCTTTCATCCACCCTTGAGGTCACGTCGGTGTTGGTCATGCTGACATGCTGGCTCTCAGATATGCTCACAGGTGCTGTGTTGGCATGTCTGCTAGTCCTCTTCATCCTCCCAACAATCAGTAGCACACGCTGGTCCTTGCATGACACCCGCAGCATGCCATTACATAAACCTCAATGTGTCAGCAGTTGGGGGTTGCCATTACTATTTAGTTCGATGTGATTTAAATGAGCCCCCAGCTGCTGACACGTTGAAGTTCTTATTTTGGCCTGCTGGGGGATGCTGTTGTGGGTTAGTGGCAGGTGCCATGGAATGCTGACAGGGGTGGATGCTGGGTGTGCCAGCACCCAATAGGAGTGTGTGGTTGCCTCTGCACTGACTGCCACCGACAGACTGCCACCAACTGACTGCCACCAAGTAATCGCCATCGCCACCTGGCAGTTGAACCAAGCCAATAGTCCAATCGCTGTCGTGCTGAGACACGCTGTCGTGCCAGCTGCTAGGCCCAGGGCAGGCGGTCTTGCAGCCAAGTGCAGCCCCAGTTCTGCATTTGTCAGCCTTGGCTTCACCCCCCTACTAGGTAGCCGTCAGCTTGGGTGTTGTATCACCTCTTGTTGCTGGCAAGCAGCAGGCAGCGAACCAAGCAAATGCCTGGGCTAAGGGCCTGCATGTCTGTGAATTAGGGGTCTGTCACGAGCTTAACGCAGTAGATGGATAATAAGCTGTTCAGGTCTGAACAAAACCCCGCCTGCTCACTTTCACTGGAAAATTAGAAAGAAAGAAGTAAAGTAACCGCTCTCCTGAAGGAGCATGACTGGACGTTTTTACTGAAGATACTGATTGGCCGCCCAAGTCTGCAGAGGGACCGGCCCCTTTTCGTGTTGGGAACAATTGCATCGTCATGGTCTCGATCCTGAGATTGATGAGTTGTAGGGGTCGCTAGAAACAGGTAAAAACCAACCCTAGAGTTCGCCATGGCTCTAGGGCTGGGGTAGTAAGAGCTTCACTAGGAAGCTCCACTGGGCCGGAAGCTTATCAATCGCTCCTGCTTTGGACGATCCTCTTGACCTGCGAGCACATAAGGACATGCCCGGCTATCACAGACCCAGCACCAATGCAAGGCCTGCATGTGTGCATGGGGCAAGAGGCATGCAAGCACTACAAGCATATTGCCCACACCACAGCTGCTTCAGACTGCATGTCATGCGACAATTGAGCAATGCCATGCGTTGCAGCATGCCATGCGGCTGTCACTTGCAGGCTTATGGTCGCCACTGCCGCCACTAGCTACCAAGCTGCTGTGGAAGCTGCCCATAACCAGTACCTGGCAGACTACGCAAAGGACAATGCCAGCATCTCCGTGCAAGCTCCTGGCGCTGTGCAAGATAGCTCCCCTCCAGCAAGCAGCAGCAGCCACACTGCTGCTGCACCCCCCACACTCACCAAGGGTCTCGGCCCACACAACTCTGAGATTGTACCCATTGCAACTGCTGCCGTGGAGGGGCTGGCTGCACAACTTAGCGGCAACAATAGCTTCACAGCAGATCCCAAAGTGGCTTCTGCACGGGCCAGCCCCAACACTGGAGCAAGCGTGCAGGCTGTGCCAGCCAGCCTTGACGGCAGCTTCACAGCAGATCCTACAGCAACCTCGATGCGTGCCAGCCCCAACACTGGAGCAAGCGTGCAGGCTGTGCCAGCCAGCCTTGACGGCAGCTTCACAGCAGATCCTACAGCAACCTCGATGCGTGCCAGCCCCAACACTGGAGCAAGCGTGCAGGCTGTGCCAGCCAGCCTTGACGGCAGCTTCACAGCAGATCCAAAAGCAACCTCGATGCGTGCCAGCCCCAACACTGGAGCAAGCATGCAGGCTGCGCCAGCCAGCCTTGACGGCAGCTTCACAGCGGATCCTAGAGCAACCTCGATGCGTGCCAGCCCCAACACTGGAGCAAGCGTGCAGGCTGTGCCAGCCAGCCTTGACGGCAGCTTCACAGCAGATCCTAGGGAAACCTCGATGCGTGCCAGCCCCAACACTGGAGCAAGCGTGCAGGCTGTGCCAGCCAGCCTTGACGGCAGCTTCACAGCAGATCCAAGAGCAACCTCGATGCGTGCCAGCCCCAACACTGGAGCAAGCATGCAGGCTGTGCCAGCCAGCCTTGACGGCAGCTTCACAGCGGATCCTACAGCAACCTCGATGCGTGCCAGCCCCAATACTGGAGCAAGCGTGCAGGCTGTGCCAGCCAGCCTTGACGGCAGCTTCACAGCAGATCCTAGGGAAACCTCGATGCGTGCCAGCCCCAACACTGGAGCAAGCATGCAGGCTGTGCCAGCCAGCCTTGACGGCAGCTTCACAGCGGATCCTAGAGCAACCTCGATGCGTGCCAGCCCCTACTCTGGTGCAGGTGTTATGGCAGGGCTGGCCAGCGGCAATGGCAGCTTCACAGCAGCTGCTGAGCAGGCATCGGGCCGTGCCAGCCCCTACTCTGGTGCAGGTGTTGTGGCAGGGCTGGCCAGCGGCAATGGCAGCTTCACAGCAGCTGCTGAGCAGGCATCGGGCCGTGCCAGCCCCTACTCTGGTGCAGGTGTTGTGGCAGGGCTGGCCAGCGGCAATGGCAGCTTCACAGCAGCTGCTGAGCAGGCATCGGGCCGTGCCAGCCCCTACTCTGGTGCAGGTGTTGTGGCAGGGCTGGCCAGCGGCAATGGCAGCTTCACAGCAGCTGCTGAGCAGGCATCGGGCCGTGCCAGCCCCTACTCTGGTGCAGGTGTTGTGGCAGGGCTGGCCAGCGGCAATGGCAGCTTCACAGCAGCTGCTGAGCAGGCATCGGGCCGTGCCAGCCCCTACTCTGGTGCAGGTGTTGTGGCAGGGCTGGCCAGCGGCAATGGCAGCTTCACAGCAGCTGCTGAGCAGGCATCGGGCCGTGCCAGCCCCTACTCTGGTGCAGGTGTTGTGGCAGGGCTGGCCAGCGGCAATGGCAGCTTCACAGCAGCTGCTGAGCAGGCATTGGGCCGTGCCAGCCCCTACTCTGGTGCAGGTGTTGTGGCAGGGCTGGCCAGCGGCAATGGCAGCTTCACAGCAGCTGCTGAGCAGGCATCGGGCCGTGCCAGCCCCTACTCTGGTGCAGGTGTTGTGGCAGGGCTGGCCAGCGGCAATGGCAGCTTCACAGCAGCTGCTGAGCAGGCATCGGGCCGTGCCAGCCCCTACTCTGGTGCAGGTGTTGTGGCAGGGCTGGCCAGCGGCAATGGCAGCTTCACAGCAGCTGCTGAGCAGGCATCGGGCCGTGCCAGCCCCTACTCTGGTGCAGGTGTTGTGGCAGGGCTGGCCAGCGGCAATGGCAGCTTCACAGCAGCTGCTGAGCAGGCATCGGGCCGTGCCAGCCCCTACTCTGGTGCAGGTGTTGTGGCAGGGCTGGCCAGCGGCAATGGCAGCTTCACAGCAGCTGCTGAGCAGGCATCGGGCCGTGCCAGCCCCTACTCTGGTGCAGGTGTTGTGGCAGGGCTGGCCAGCGGCAATGGCAGCTTCACAGCAGCTGCTGAGCAGGCATCGGGCCGTGCCAGCCCCTACTCTGGTGCAGGTGTTGTGGCAGGGCTGGCCAGCGGCAATGGCAGCTTCACAGCAGCTGCTGAGCAGGCATCGGGCCGTGCCAGCCCCTACTCTGGTGCAGGTGTTGTGGCAGGGCTGGCCAGCGGCAATGGCAGCTTCACAGCAGCTGCTGAGCAGGCATCGGGCCGTGCCAGCCCCTACTCTGGTGCAGGTGTTGTGGCAGGGCTGGCCAGCGGCAATGGCAGCTTCACAGCAGCTGCTGAGCAGGCATCGGGCCGTGCCAGCCCCTACTCTGGTGCAGGTGTTGTGGCAGGGCTGGCCAGCGGCAATGGCAGCTTCACAGCAGCTGCTGAGCAGGCATCGGGCCGTGCCAGCCCCTACTCTGGTGCAGGTGTTGTGGCAGGGCTGGCCAGCGGCAATGGCAGCTTCACAGCAGCTGCTGAGCAGGCATCGGGCCGTGCCAGCCCCTACTCTGGTGCAGGTGTTGTGGCAGGGCTGGCCAGCGGCAATGGCAGCTTCACAGCAGCTGCTGAGCAGGCATCGGGCCGTGCCAGCCCCTACTCTGGTGCAGGTGTTGTGGCAGGGCTGGCCAGCGGCAATGGCAGCTTCACAGCAGCTGCTGAGCAGGCATCGGGCCGTGCCAGCCCCTACTCTGGTGCAGGTGTTGTGGCAGGGCTGGCCAGCGGCAATGGCAGCTTCACAGCAGCTGCTGAGCAGGCATCGGGCCGTGCCAGCCCCTACTCTGGTGCAGGTGTTGTGGCAGGGCTGGCCAGCGGCAATGGCAGCTTCACAGCAGCTGCTGAGCAGGCATCGGGCCGTGCCAGCCCCTACTCTGGTGCAGGTGTTGTGGCAGGGCTGGCCAGCGGCAATGGCAGCTTCACAGCAGCTGCTGAGCAGGCATCGGGCCGTGCCAGCCCCTACTCTGGTGCAGGTGTTGTGGCAGGGCTGGCCAGCGGCAATGGCAGCTTCACAGCAGCTGCTGAGCAGGCATCGGGCCGTGCCAGCCCCTACTCTGGTGCAGGTGTTGTGGCAGGGCTGGCCAGCGGCAATGGCAGCTTCACAGCAGCTGCTGAGCAGGCATCGGGCCGTGCCAGCCCCTACTCTGGTGCAGGTGTTGTGGCAGGGCTGGCCAGCGGCAATGGCAGCTTCACAGCAGCTGCTGAGCAGGCATCGGGCCGTGCCAGCCCCTACTCTGGTGCAGGTGTTGTGGCAGGGCTGGCCAGCGGCAATGGCAGCTTCACAGCAGCTGCTGAGCAGGCATCGGGCCGTGCCAGCCCCTACTCTGGTGCAGGTGTTGTGGCAGGGCTGGCCAGCGGCAATGGCAGCTTCACAGCAGCTGCTGAGCAGGCATCGGGCCGTGCCAGCCCCTACTCTGGTGCAGGTGTTGTGGCAGGGCTGGCCAGCGGCAATGGCAGCTTCACAGCAGCTGCTGAGCAGGCATCGGGCCGTGCCAGCCCCTACTCTGGTGCAGGTGTTGTGGCAGGGCTGGCCAGCGGCAATGGCAGCTTCACAGCAGCTGCTGAGCAGGCATCGGGCCGTGCCAGCCCCTACTCTGGTGCAGGTGTTGTGGCAGGGCTGGCCAGCGGCAATGGCAGCTTCACAGCAGCTGCTGAGCAGGCATCGGGCCGTGCCAGCCCCTACTCTGGTGCAGGTGTTGTGGCAGGGCTGGCCAGCGGCAATGGCAGCTTCACAGCAGCTGCTGAGCAGGCATCGGGCCGTGCCAGCCCCTACTCTGGTGCAGGTGTTGTGGCAGGGCTGGCCAGCGGCAATGGCAGCTTCACAGCAGCTGCTGAGCAGGCATCGGGCCGTGCCAGCCCCTACTCTGGTGCAGGTGTTGTGGCAGGGCTGGCCAGCGGCAATGGCAGCTTCACAGCAGCTGCTGAGCAGGCATCGGGCCGTGCCAGCCCCTACTCTGGTGCAGGTGTTGTGGCAGGGCTGGCCAGCGGCAATGGCAGCTTCACAGCAGCTGCTGAGCAGGCATCGGGCCGTGCCAGCCCCTACTCTGGTGCAGGTGTTGTGGCAGGGCTGGCCAGCGGCAATGGCAGCTTCACAGCAGCTGCTGAGCAGGCATCGGGCCGTGCCAGCCCCTACTCTGGTGCAGGTGTTGTGGCAGGGCTGGCCAGCGGCAATGGCAGCTTCACAGCAGCTGCTGAGCAGGCATCGGGCCGTGCCAGCCCCTACTCTGGTGCAGGTGTTGTGGCAGGGCTGGCCAGCGGCAATGGCAGCTTCACAGCAGCTGCTGAGCAGGCATCGGGCCGTGCCAGCCCCTACTCTGGTGCAGGTGTTGTGGCAGGGCTGGCCAGCGGCAATGGCAGCTTCACAGCAGCTGCTGAGCAGGCATCGGGCCGTGCCAGCCCCTACTCTGGTACAGGTGTTGTGGCAGGGCTGGCCAGCGGCAATGGCAGCTTCACAGCAGCTGCTGAGCAGGCATCGGGCCGTGCCAGCCCCTACTCTGGTGCAGGTGTTGTGGCAGGGCTGGCCAGCGGCAATGGCAGCTTCACAGCAGCTGCTGAGCAGGCATCGGGCCGTGCCAGCCCCTACTCTGGTGCAGGTGTTGTAGCCAGGCCGGCCAGCATGGCTGGAGACGTCATGGAGGTATCCAAACGGAATTCTGGGCAAAGTAGTGGAAACGGCAGTTTCCTGATGGCTACCTTGCGACCCGTTGAGAAGGAGTCAACCTTGGAGGAACAAACTACAGATATTGTTGGAGGCGGCAGCACCACTGCCGTTGAGCTGGCCGATAAAGTCGCTGCCACTGCTGCACCTGCTGGCTCTGCCGCCTTCGACCTGGAGGCGGCAAGCCAGCAATCAGACACACTGAATACCCGTTCTGGTGGTGGGGAGGGGGCTCTGGCAGGGGCCGAGGCGAGGACAAGTGCAGGGCCTGGGGCTGGGGCTGGGGCAGGGGCAGGGGCAGGGGCAGCTCCTTGGAGTGCCCTGACGGGGGACCTTTCTGATGCAGGGTCAGGGCCTGACTTGTCAGATGATGACCGGTGAGTCGCATGATCTGCTGTCTGGGATGGAGTGTTGTGGCTGTGCCCATCATTACATGGCCTGTGTCACACCATGTGGCGCTGCAAGGCGCAGCTTGAATACTGTTTTTGCCATTAGAGATGCTGTTGGCGCAGGCCAGGCTGGGGTGTTGGGCGTGCCTCGTTACAGCTTAGTCCTCACTCACCTATCCTCACACTGGGCATGTGTGCAAGCCAAGACGTGGGCGTCAGCACAGTTTGCTAGAGCGGGTTGTTTGGGCAAGGGACGATTTCTCGACCAAGTAGTGAACATGTCCCCACCATGTCCTTGTCTCTGCCATGTCCTCACACATTGTGTACACTCAGCTGGCCTGCAGCCTGCTTGCTGGTCGCTTCAACTAGCCTGCTTCATTTGACTGGCCGCATGCTGGGCCCGCCCTACACAAATTTCCTAACATGGGTGTCATGTCCTAACGCTGCTTTATACAATTATTTAGGATTTGAGGGCCAGAACATTCGACAGGGGAGGGCAATAACGCTGTTTATAGTCATGTGCCATCTGCCTAAAGATGCTGTCAGACTTCCAGGAAGTCACTCGTGGCCCGAAGGATGTTGGTGTCCTTGAGGTCATCAGTACTCAGCCTGCTGAGTCATCAATCCGAGCTGCATGGCGCCATATAGTCACATTGCTGAAGACACTAGAGCGAGGGACGCTGTAAGCAAACGCCCATTTGACTTGTCATCAGCTCACAGTTAGTACATGCATGTCATGCCAACTCTAGACTATAGGCTAAAGTATAGCTCTCGGGGGTCAGGCAATGGTTCACGTGGTAGGCGCCCATGCACATACATGTGCATGGGGACATAACTCCACACAGCACCTTCACACCATTTTCATTAGTCCCGCTATTGGTCTCTGGGGGTCCCCAGCGGTCCGATTCAAGTGGAGGCCCTAGTGAGGGCTGAGGGGGCTGTAAGCAAGCGCATGTGCTGTTGGATGTGTGCCTGCCGCCAGTGTTCATGCACCTGCCACAGCCAAGTGAGGTCTGTGGCCAGAGGCCATGTGGCGTGCGCCAGCAATGCTCCCTATTACTAATAGTATTAGAGTGGTTGCAGGACAGGACAAACCAAGGAATCATGGGTAACCCTGGTAGGGACCCAGTCCCATCAGGCAGCTGCCACGGGGTGCTTGCATGCAAGGGAAGAGGGAGAGATCCAAGCCAGGTTTGAGTTACCTGGAGCTCATCTCCCACAGGGAAGTGGCAGGTTATGTTCCTGCGTGGCCGTGTGTACGAGCTGCTCCAGCCCCTGTAGTCGGATTTCTACGCAAATCAGTAAAAATGGCAGTGTCCTTGCGGCTCCCTTGCGGCCCTTTGAGAAGGAGTCAACCTGTGGTACTTGCCATGCACATGGCAGTTAGCATGCACTGCGTACCACGTGCATTCAGCGTAGAAGGCCGCGCAGGCCATGCTCCTACCGCACAGGCTGCTAGGCAGCGTGCCCTGTCAACCTCTACCTCGCAGAAGTAGGCAGCCGGCTTCTAAACTGTGCGCACAGACTACAAATAGTGATAATAATGTACCAGCAGAGCCATCGGTGGACATCAGCGCACCTAGGGACGTGGCTCTGCCTAGGACAGGCTACTTCTCTATAGCTGACACCAAGCAAGAAGTTTACGGCAAGGCGGGCGAGAAGTTTGACCCTACCAAGCGTGGAGGGCGCTACCAGCCTGAGTTCATATGGAACACTGAGTGGCAAAAGACGCTCGAGAGGGAGGAGTCCTTGCAGCGTCGATATGAAGCAGCCCAGGCGCAGGGAGCAGAGCAAGGCCCTGCAGGTCCTCAGCCAGGGGCAGTCAGCTTCAGCCGTCTGGCTCAGCTGAACAGCATGGATGTGGACTTGTCAGCGACGCTGGCACGAAAGCCAGCCAAAAAACAGCCACAGACTGTGACAATGCGCTCAGGTCCTGCTGCAAAACCTGTGCAACAGCCAGCCAAGCCAGCGCGCCAGGTGGCAGTCCCCCTTCCCCGCAATGACATCAAGCGCCTGGTGCGGTCAAACCGGGTGGTCAAGCAAATGATGGTGGTGTCTGTCAGCAGTGAGAAGCCAGAAGACCTAGCAATGAGGGTGAGTGCGCTGACATACCTCCATTGGGCGCCTGCCAGCAACGCAGCAGCGAGCCAGTAGGGATGGCCATGCTCCATCAACAGCCACTGGCTAGGACAGCACAGTAGTCGGCTGCCGGGTCATGCGCCCACACTTCAGCTGTGTGCTGTCGCACGGTCCTCCTCAGCAGCTGTGTCTTTGCCGTGAGATGGTAACGGCGCCCCTGTCAGCAGCCTAGCAGCTGGTGCTGCCTAGCATGGGTGGTGTGCAGCAGTTGTGTGCATCAGCATCAGTAGTGGTGCAGAAGGCCATAGGGTGTGTCACTGCTCCTCTCAAAGCCTCTAGAGAAAGGCTTGCCAAGGCTTGCCAGGCTTCCCAACCCTCGACAGTTGCTGTTGTGCGGCATAATCCTCCACCAGGCTGGCTGCCCCTCAACCCACCTGGCCCCCTTAGGCAGGCGACCCTGGCCTCGCAACTGCAGGCATGCTGGCTGTTGCTCAGCTTGGACTGGCCCTGCAGCGACCCGCACAGCCAGCAGCTGCCAGCCTCAGGGCACAGCCAGGCCACTGCCAGCAGCCAGCCCCCTCAACCCCGCAGTGTAAACCACCACCAGGACCACCACTGAGCATCCCCTGCATGGACTCTGCCCATCCTTGCAGCGGCTTGCATGACAGGTGTCTTTCTGCCTGTGTGGGGCCCAGGTGCACTGACCCTGCTGACCCTGCTGACCCTGCTGACCCTGCTGATCCTGCTGACCCTGCTGATCCTGCTGACCCTGCTGACCCTGCTGCTCCTGCTGCTCCTGCTGACCCCTGCACCTCGCTGTGTGCTCAGGCCGTCATCGCTGCCCGTGAGGCCCAGGCGTATGAGGCTGAGAAGCAGGGGCAGCGTGCCTGGGCCGCAGCCCTGGCAGCTGTGGGCGCAGCAGCCGTGTATGTGAGCTACAGCAGGGAGGTCTGCGTCAGCTATGTGGTGGGGGCGTTGGGGGGCCTGCTGTATTTGCGCCTCTTGGGGCGCAGCGTGGACAGCTACGGGGGGCAGGGCGCGGCCACTGCGGCCACCGGGGTGGTCGGCAACCAGCGCCTGCTCATTCCCATCATTCTAGCGCTGGCATACAACAGGTGACTGCCGTTCACTGCCAGCACCCTGCCGCTACTGCCAGCGCCCCAATGTCACTGCCACTGCTGCCAGCACCCTGCCACCACTGCCAGCGCCCTGCTTCCACTGCCACTGCCCTGCTGCCCCTGCCACTGCCCTGCCCCAGCCTCATTCTCAGCGCCTTGGCCTGGTAGAACTTGCATCAGCTGGGGAGTACCATGTGCTGCTGCAGCTGCTGGTGTTGCCACTAGTGCTGGTGCTGCTGCTAGGTCATCATCACAGTCATGGCATGACATTTACCAAGCGGCGTTGCTGCAACACACATGCTGGTGCTCAGTGATGTAGGGGCTGACCCGCTGCACTGCAACCACTCATGCTCACCCTCCTTGGCATTGCTGGCTGGGTGGCTGGTGTGCTGGCAGCGCAGAGTGTTCAGCACATCAGGCATGAGGGCCAATCATGACATCAGGCTGAGGGCCCTGACCCTCCTCTTCAGGCACACAGGCTGGGCCAAGGGCCTGGTGGCCTGGGACCAGTGGGCTGATCTATGATCTGATGGCTGAGTGGTGCCTGTTGGTGAGTGTGGTGAGTGTGGGGTGCAGGTGGAATGCACTGTACGCTGATGAGTCGGGCATCACCCTCAACTTCCTGGCCATGCTGGTGGGCTTCCTGACGTACAAGGTTGCGGTGGTGGCCAGGCAGGGCAAGCAGGTGAGACCTGAGGTGGTGCTGGGTGCGTGCACATGCAGTACAGGGAGTGCGGGCAGTACAAGGGAGTCCAAGCAGTACTCGCTTGGTAGGTAGGGAGAGAGGGGGTGTGGGGGCCGGGGAGGGGGGGCCAGGCTGTGGTTGTGATATGGGCATCGAAAGGGAGTAGGTGACCTGTCGGGAAAAAGGCAACATGGCACCTGGCTTGCCATGTCGCTGGTGTTGTGCAGGTGTTTGATGAGATGGCCATACGGCCCAAGGAAAACTGATGCAGTGGCAGCTATCAGTGTGGCCAGCACGATTTGATGTGATGAGGTGGAACGCAGGTGGTGGGAGGCAGGGGAGCTGCTGAGATTACTGCTAGCCCTGCCGGCCTTACTGCCACCCAAAGCAGCACACGTAAACATGTAATCTGGTCAGCATCTGTGTAAAAAGGTCCAAGGGTGAATGGCACAGATGGGTCATGTCAACACAAGGAAGCATGGATAGGCAAAATGCGGAATGGTGGCATTGGCTGCTGTGTGGTGACTATTTGAGCGACCTGATATGCACGTAAGCATACGTGTTGTGCGAAAGTGGCCACAGAGGGTGTTGTCAGCGTCTCCCACGTACGAGGATAACCGGGTCATCATACCAGGCTGTAGTGCCGGTGGTAACCGGTCCCTTTCTTCTCTCAGGCTGACTGCGTAGGACTGCACACGCCACCGGCGGGGTTTGCATTGTGCTCAATTGCACTGTCACGGCTGTCGTCTCACTCCTCGCGCCTTAGACACCGACTGCGCTCCCAGTTCTACCTACATACGGCTTAGTCATGGAAGACCTTCTGCGTAGTTTGCGTTCGATGGTACGTACTTTCTTTTGTGGTCGTTCCTTGGTGGGTCTTGGCTCCGATGCCGTTCAGTGTTGACCAGGCCTAGAGGTGTACTCTGCCTCTGATGGGCGTGCTGACATGTCAAATACAGACAAGTTGCTGTAGCTTTACTGAGCCACTGACTAGGGCACCGCCTGCATCGGTGCATGTGCAGGTGGTGACTGCTGCCTCCCAGCAGCAGCAGCAGCAGCAGCAGCAGGAGGAGGCGGGCCAAGCCAGCTGCGCCACTCAGTCTAGCCTGGCTCAGGCGCAGAGCGAGCCCGCCAGCAACACAGCAGCAGAGGCGGCGCCTCGGCATGGTCATGGCGCGGCAGGGCCCGATGCCAGTTGTCAGGCGCTCCAGGCAGCAGCTACGCATGGGCCAATCCTAGGGGAGGGGCGAGGTCAGGGGGCAGGAGAGGGACCGGGTGCAGATGATGGCAGAGCAGCAGGTACTCCGCCGCACTGGGCCAGTGCGGAAAGGATGCAGCGGAAGCCCCTGCTGCCCAGCTTTGACCTCGAGGGTGTAGCGCAGCTCATCAGCGGTGAGGTCCTGCTGCGGCCCTGGTAAAGGTCCCAGGCAGGGTCGGCAGGGTGGAGGGAGGGGCAGGGTGGGCTGGAGGCGAGTTGTCACCAGGGTCAGCCAAGCTCTGCTGGCAAAGGCCAACTGCGCATAAGGGTTGTAAGTCCATACATACACCATATCCTATACATAACCGATAACCTCATAAACCCAGTCAAGCGTGAATACCACACATGAACTTGAAGGAGGATGGCAGTGTGTTATGGAACTGCTGCCCCAATTGTGCTGGCCGCAGCGGGCGCCGTGGGCCGCATTGTGGTCATGTGCGGGGCAGGCATCTCAGTTTCAGCTGGCATCCCAGACTTCAGGTGTGATCTGCCAGCCGGCAGCATGATCTAGCAAATTGAAGTCTACACTACTCCAAACTATCACCATCACCGCCATTGCCACCACCATTCGCTACCAAGACCACCACCATCAGCACCAGCACCACTACAAGCATCAGCAGGATGTCACCACTACCGTGCCCAACCCCATGTTCCCGAGTCTGGCCAGGTGCCTTTGCTACTCCTTCTAGCCTCCATGGAATCTTCTCAACTGAGCAGAACCCTTAGAGCTAGGGGCGCAGTGCAGGGTTTCATCCTCGCCATGTGCCTCGGTACATGCATGGGGCCTGTCCACCACCTTGAGCATCCCAGGTGTATGTGAGGATGCAAACCATCATCGTACCTCCCTCTGTTCCCCAGGCATGTCCACCCTCCTGCACCAGGCCTGCAGCACTGCATGGACTTTTCACGGAGACGTACTTTCACGACCCCCTCCCATGTCCATGGCCATGTCCCAGCACAGGCCTGCAGCCACCCTGCCTGACTCTTGATAGCCTGATAGACTCTTGATAGACTCTTGATAGACTCTTGATAGACTCTTGATAGCAGATCAGAGCGCTGCCTGCAGGGTTGCCTGGCCTGGGGCCCCAGCCAGTGGGGCTGATACTGGGCGCAGGCATGGTGCTGTGTGTGTGCAGGACCCCTGGCACTGGGCTGTACAGCCAGCTGGCGCGGTACAACCTGCCACGGCCAGAGGCGGTGTTCTCACTCAGCTTCTTCAGGTCAGACTTGCACCACACACCCGGCACTGCCAGTCACTCACACACGCTGTGGACAATAAGCGCTGGACTGGCCTTGGCATACTGCATGCTGATGTTTCACACACACCCCACACTGACAGCCAGTCACACTTAGCCAGCCAGTCAGCAGGGATGGAGGGCGGGCGGCTGAGGTTGCACAAGCAACACAAGCAGCACCTGCACCGAAAGCAGCACAAGCAACAGCACAAGCACAACGTGCATTAGATGCAGCACCAGCGGCAGCAGCACCTGCATTGTGCTCTGATGACGGCTAAGCCTGGCCTCTGTTGCCTCCCCCAGCAGGTCTAATCCCCGGCCCTTCACACAGCTTGCGGCGGAGCTGCTGCCTGGCCGCTTTACCCCCACCCCCACTCACTACTTCCTTGCCCTCCTGCACCGCAAGGGACTGCTGCTGCGCTGCTTCACGTGAGTGGTCTGGGATGCTGGTCAAGGCATGTCAACGCGCGCGCCACGAGCCGGTATACATAAACGACAACCCTAGAAACCCTACAAACCGTGAAGCCCGTAAGTTGCCTGGAAAAGTTACAACCGTCCCAAAGCCTAGCACCTAGCGGCACAATGACTTGGAAGGAGCGGAAGAGCACCGTCAAGCAAAAGCACCGACCAGTAAACCGCCCACGGTCCCGAGCTTTGTCGCTCCGCTCAGACTTTATGTGCTCCGCGATGGGGTGATTAGTGCGTGCCTGCATGGCCAGCTTTAGCGTGTGGTTGGTAGTCACTTTCTCTCTTTCTTTGTGAGAGGGTTGGCGAGGAGTGCAGCACTGTTTAAGATCGCCATAGAGCTCGTGGGCAGAGCTTGTCACCTAGGCTGAGCGTGCACACTCAGTTGGGGTATTGCCAATGGCCAGTGGGATGCAAGTAGGCAACCAGGCAAGCACACATTTAGCAAGCAACATGCTGTAACACGTGAAGTAAGAGTTGGTTGCTGCCCCTCAGCCCCTGCCCCTTGCACCCCTGCCCTGCTCCTGCAGTCAAAACATCGACAGCCTTGAGAGTGTGGCGGGTCTGCCTGCAGAAGCTGTGGTGGCCGCACATGGCAACTTTGACAGTGAGAGGCTGGGTGGCCAGGACCAAGGGTATGGCCAGGACTAGGGCTAGGAGAGCAGGGCCAAGGCCAGGGGTGGGTGCAGGGCCAGAGTCAGGGCTAAGGCCAGTGCCAGGGCTGGGAGAGCAGGGCTAAGGCCAGGGGCGGGTGCAGGGTCATGGGCAGGACCAGCCCTGTCTGCCCTGCCCCTGATGCACCCAGTCGCACCATTGACCCCTAGGTAGAGGGCCCTGTGCCGCACTGCTGCCACACACACTTTCTTGTTGTGGTACTCTTTAGGTGCATCCTGCATTGACTGCGGCCGCTCTCACCCTATTGACTGGGTCAAGGCACAGCTTCTGGCCGGCAACATCAGCCGCTGCTCCTTATGTGGCAGGTGCGACGCGCCTGTTTCCCATAGCTGCGCCCCAGCCCACTGCCACTGCTAACCTGCCTGCCTGCCTGCCTCACCAGCCCACTCGATGGCACCAGCCTTGTGTGACACTCTGGCTCGCCTGGTCACACTTCTATCTGCTGGTCACGCCCGCCGCCCTCACAGCCTGGTCAAGCCGGACATCGTCTTCTTTGGAGAGGCCCTGCCCCAGCGCTTCCATCAGCTGCGCCGACAGGATTTGCAAAGGTGAGGTGGCATGAGGGCTGGAGCGGAGCCCAAGCCCACCCTCTAGGGAGTTGGCAGCCGTAGTTTTAGCTTTCACTACGGTGGTTGTGTGAGCCCCCTCTAGGGGTGCACTGCAGCTAATGGGGCAACAAAAACAAGACACCACAGCCGCCCAGGGCTGAGAGCCAGCCGGCAGTCAGCTGGTGGTGGGTAGCAGGTGGGTTGTGGCGCAGGCACAGCACACCCGTGACCAGCAGCAGCGGTGGCTGTAGCAGTACCCAGCCTCTGCCTCAATGCAGGCAGCCAGGCTGATGTGAGTCACTAGCTGCAGCCCCAACCCTGGCGTGAGCCCTTGGGGTTGGGCCCTGGGAGTTCCTTTCGATTAGCAGGGCTAGCTGGTGAGAGCAGCCTGGGTTATGTGATTGACTGCCTGCTCAGCCTGGTAGCCCAGCTGGCAGAGGGCGCTGCGGCTCAGGGGTAATGCAAAGACACGGAAGACTGCGTCCAGGGGTAATGGAGGGACAGCAAAGAAGGCGGGGGGATCTGGGGTACGGCTGCCTGTGGCTGCTGATGGGGAGGGGAGCTGATTGCCCGGCTGGGCCCTGGAGCCTTGCGCCCTGCAGCCCTTTGCAGCGCCCTAGCAGTGCCTCCCTCCAGGCCGTGATACAGGCGGGACGGAGTGGCTCAGTCATGGATGAGGCGCCAGGGAGTTTTAAGATGCATGAGCGTCGAAGGCAGCTTCAATGCAGACACAGCATGTGTGATGCCTTGCTTCCAGGTGTGACCTGCTGATCGTCATGGGCACAAGTCTGGTGGTCCAGCCCTTTGCCGGCCTCCTATGTGAGAGGGGTTAGGCGCCCCGTGGCCACCTCCACTGCTGCCACCACCAACATCATCACCATGAACAGCAGCCATGCAGGGTGTGTTTGCATCTTGGCCATGTTGGCCTGCTACCATCCTGTCTAAACCAGACTGCTGCTGCGCTGCTTCACGTGAGTGGTCTGGGATGCTGGTCAAGGCATGTCAACGCGTGCATGGCTTCGCAGACCCTGGAGTTGACATGGGCCCAGCTGCAGCCAGAAGCATGCTGTGCTGCTGGTGGCTGCAGACGATGTCCCGACTGATGTGCCACGACTCTTGATGAACCGTGAGGTAGTGGGCTTAGCTGAGCAGGGGGATGACGAAGATGGTGAGGAGGTGGCAGCCTGGCACAGGGCTGCCCCAACCTTGCGCTCCTCTGGCTTTGACTTCAGGCCAGGGCGAAACCACCGGTGGGTGGAGCTGGTGCTGGTGGTGGGCAGCCAGTAGGCTCAGTGCCATAGTGTGCTCTGTACACAGAGGCTGCAGGGTGGCCTGCTCTCTCATGGGACGCATGTGGCCAGCCATGCCCTCGCACCATGACCATGCTTGCATGGGAGCTGCCATGGCGGACAGTCCTTAAGGCAACCTCGGAAGTCACAAGCCTGCCCAGCTGCTGCAGCAGCTACATGTGTCAAGCTATGCTTGGCAGCAGCACAGCAGTGGCAGGAGCCATGCTACACAAGCTTGTTGATGAAGGAGCCGGCATTTGTTTCTGCATGTGATCCTGCATGTGGCGCCATTCCGCTGCTGCCCCCCAGGGATGCCCTGTACCTTGGGGACTGCGACGGGGGGGTGAAGAAGCTTGCTCAACTGCTGGGCTGGCAAGACGAGCTTGAGCAGCTGGTCAAGGAGGGGCGGGCAGCTCGTGCCCCAGGGCTTGCGCTTGCCACTGCGCAGTCAACAACAATAAATAAATAGGACATAATGTAAACTACACTGCCTTGCCCCATCCTGGATGGTAACACCTGACTTGGCAAACACCGCCCACACCACTTTGGCTGACTGCACAACTGCATGTTCTCATGTGAACCTCCATTCCCCCCACTTTCCCTCGGTGTCATTGTCACTGCGGCAGTCATTGTCACTGCGCAGTCTACAATTCATTCCTAGCTGGCTGGATATATTCATGGCGGAGGCTGCAATATGCGATTGTCCTCACTGTGATCTAGACTATAGCCCTCAGGGTCAGGCACTGGTTTAGGTGGTTGGCGCCCATGCACATGTGCCATCTGCATGTGCATGGGAACATTTGTATTGCTTTGTTTATGGTGCTATAACTCCACACAGCACCTAATCACCATTTTGAGTAGTCCCGCTATTGGTCCCTGGTGTTCCCTAGTGGCCCGAATCAAGTGGAGGCCCTAGTGAGGGACGAGGGGGCTGCGCAGTGAATAGGAACAAGGAGGACCGTTCAATAGGTGCATGAGGATATTAAAAGGAGGACCGTTTGGATGGTGCAGAGGATGCTGGACTTTCATACTTTAGGCCAAACAGAGCTAGTCCCACTACACAGAGTCAGTCACAGTCTTGTATTTCAGGCATTGTGATGCATTCCGCGGCGAGATCAACAGCATCCGGCTGCCCTCAGATCCCTCAGATCGTGAGTCTGCCCTCAGATCGTGAGTCCCCAGATGCCCGCAGATGCCCGCACATCGCGAGTCCAAGACCCTGAAGGGCACTGGGTGAGAACCTACCCCACCCTGCGCTGCAGTGCACCCCACCCTGTCTAGTATTGATCCTGCATTGCCTCTGCCCCTGCTGCAATGCTGTGTGATGCCATGAACAACACGCCTCTGGTACAGTCCTTCTCACATGCACCGTGGTGCATAGTGCAGATGGACATGAGGAAAGTGCCGATTAGAGTGAACATGAGGAAAGTGGCGATTAAAGTTCCGAGTGCAGCATGATTACAACTTGCCTCTGTGTCGCCGGACACAACACCAATAAAGCTATAAACACAGGATGCCTGCTAGTAGAAAGCGCTGCCGAGAAGGCGACGACGCATCTGTTGCGCATCTGTTCCGGCCAGGATCTGTCGCATCCCCCATAGACCAGACCGATATCTGCGCCAGTATTTTGCGGCTCCTGCAATCTCGCAAGCCCTGCAGCACTTGCTGACCCAGCGAGGCAAGTCCCCAGCAGCACCATCAGCATCTCCAGCAGCAGCAGCAGCAGGCGTCATGTACACAGGATGAGCAGGTGCACGGCTGTGCTGCTGAGTGTGAGAGAGAGGTGGAAGGTTGAGTGTGGGCGGGTGGGGCGGGGGCATGTGGGTGGTAAGGTGGGAGGTCGGTAGGAGGAGGTAGGGTGGTGTAGCTATGCTATGCTGCTATGCCACTGGTGCCGCTGTGCGGAGTCTGCGCAGGTCGCGCGTCAGCTTTCGCCTGACGCCTGGCGTCCCTTGATGGAGCCCGTGCGGCAGGCAGCCTACCAGCTGGTGGCGCAGGGCAAGCTGCAGGTCACCCAGAAGGGCCAGGTGGGCTGGGCCGAGCCAGATCAGTTGGGCTGGGCCAGCTGGGCTGGGCTGGGCCAGGCACCAGTGTTGTTTTTTGCGCTATGTAAGGTGTTCGCTATGACATGCAATACAAACAATGACCAATAGAAGTGACCAATTGCTTGATTTTTCACCTACCGTACTCCCCCTTTTGATTCCCTATCCCGAATCGTTTTTTGTCCTTCGGGAAACCGGGAATAATTAAACAATGTATTTTCCTGGTCTTTCCACTTTGTGGTCCGGGGCATCAGTGCCGCCGACGCAGCTGATAATCTGCACCGCGAGCTCCTTATGCACGATGAACAACGCTTCCAAATGTCTCTTGATCGTCAAGCGGCAATGATTGAGAAGCGACTACCTGGGACCACAAACTTTGGGCCTTCTCCACGCCTCAATCTTGCCACATCGCCCAGCACACCTCTTGCTCTCGCACGCACCGGCAAGGCGGATGAGAACTAGTGGCAACCTGCTAGGATTCAACCCACCCTGGGCCGAGCTAGGGGAAGGCGGGCCAGGCTGGGGTGGCAACCAGGGTGGCTGCTATGCCCCGGGCAAGGTCGAGGGAGGTGGGCTGGGGTCACAGGACAGGCAAGGGTGGCAACCAGGCTGGCAACCATGTCAAGGGGGGAGGCGGCTGGTCATACACGGGCAGCCGGCCAAGGTGGGGTGCTTGCTTAGGCCAAGGCAGCAGAATGGCTGGCTGCAAGTCTGAATGCTCCAAGGCAGATGATGAGATATGCCGGTACTGCCAGCAGCGGCAGGAGGACCACGGCTGTATTAGCGAGGTTCAGTGCCCCATGTGACGTGGTCCCACGACAGTTGACAATGTCAGTCATATGATTTTGATGCGAGATTACTGGGGTGGGAGGCTTGGTTATCTCTATGCACGAAGACGTTTTCAAAACTAATTTTCGACGTACTTTGGCCATCGGGGCACTTGAAGCAATAAAAAGTATGGCTTGGGAATAATATTTTAATTATAGTTTTCGAGGCCTCGGGAATCAAAAGGGACAGTACGGTAAGGGATATCCATAAAACAAAGTTCTAGCTTTAAACTCAAGGGTATGAACCTATGCCATGTCACTTTGAGCTATAAATCATGTATCAGGGCAAAACAAAATAACCATCGGCAGGCGCACGCTCACCTGTATGGTGCCCATCACACTCGTGTCCTGCCTACACTAACCAGCACCGGACAGCCCTCCTTTTGAGTCGGTGGCATCTAGTAATGTGACGATGGTTTTCCATCGCTTCTAAGTACAGCCATGTGTCATGCAGCAGTCAACAACAGTGTGCTACTGCTGTGCCACTGCTGGCTGCTGAGGGAGGTGCTGTGCCATTGCTACACCCTCTGCGTTTGTACATGTGTAACGAACCAATCATGCAGGATATGATGTGCAGCCTGCCATAAATATAGAGTGTGTTGAGATGTCGCCACTGACTAGTGTCTGGCTCCCCCTGCCGTGTGTCAGGTCAGGGGTGACAAAGGATGTGCCCACTGCCCCACTCAGCCTAAGGGCAGTTGCGGCCATGTGCACGGCTGGCTGGTAGGCAGGTAACACCCCCTCTCTCCCCAAACTGCACCATTTGCCCACACTTGCCCACACTTGATGCTGCAAGGGTAACTCTACCTGTGGAGCACTAGGGCAAGCACCACTAGGGCCAGTGTGCCACTCCTCGAGTCTGAGCCAGCTGGGTTGGTGAGGAAGCTGCTGGGTTGGTGGGGCAGCAGGCATGGACAGTAGAGGAGTGATGCTGCCTCGTCATCACACCACGCCAGCCCACGCTTGGGCTGCTGGCTGACCGCGGGGCAGGCCAAGGCAGTGGCTGAGCCTGAGGGCAGGTGTGGCAGCCTGAGTGTGGTAGTGATGGAAGCCGGTGGCTAAGACTGAGGGAAGGGCATCCAGGCTGCATTTGCTGCCAAGCCCCAGGCTGCAGTGCTGTGGGTGTGTGAGATGGTGCTGCAGCAATCCTGCCAGGCGGCTGTGATGTTCATGTGCAGGTGGTAGATCCCTTGGGGACGCAGGTGAGGGGCCCCATACGGCTGAGGCTGGCCCCGACAACCTGACGTTCGACTTTTCCTGTGCAAGGCAGCCCCAGCACACGCTGTGTGGTATGAAGGATGGGTCAGACATGGGCTGGGCGATTAGCCAGCTCCTGCCCTGCCCTGACCCCTCATGCAGTGCAAGTGCTGACAGAGGGTGGCAGCAGCAGCGGACGGCGCCCTTGTGCGTGCAGCTTCCCTGCCTCACCGGGAAACATCTGGGAACGACTCTTCTAAGCACCATTTGTCTGGCTGCTCCACACTGGCTACAGGACATTGCATGCATCGGTAGGAGTCGGTGGCTGGGGTGCAGTCCGTGCTGTGGGCTGGGCCTTGGTTGCTGCTATTGCCACCCCACTCAGGCAAATTAGTAACAACATTTTTTGGATTGTCGGTCTGACGTTTGGTACATGCCCGGTAATGTGATTGTAAGAATGGGGTTTGAATGAAAATTCATAAGTATGCGTGGTTGGTGAGATATCGCTGAGGTGATGAATTATACCACTCGGTGTGGTGCAGTACTGCACATTGGGGTGTAATGAAGTAGTGCACTAGTTACAAGTATTGTACTACACCATGAGAAGCAAATGAGATGTTAAGGAATAACAATCTCCAAACCATTAAAATACCAATGAATTACCAACATAACTACTTTATTTCATCATAACACTACTAGACTGAATATGGTGATGTTTTCCACGTTCAGATTTGATGCAACGCTGCAGCATTGGGTATGGTGCAGTACTGTATGGTGCAGTACGGTATGGTGCAGTACACTAATAACTATGATATTTTTGACAATGTTGGTGGCCATGGAACAAAAGTCTCATTCCGAGGCGAATCGTTGACAAAAACACCCCCTCAAAGTCGTTGTGCACTAATTTGCGTGTGTGCCGGCTGCCAAGGGTGTGGAGCGTGCTGCTCGGGTTTAGCTAACATGAAGACCGCCGTGATGCCCGGTGGCATAGCCAGGAGTGACAAGCTACCATTGCCCCTCCCCTTGCTGCCGTGGTATCGCTTGTTAACATGAAAGTAGTGATGACACCCTGATCACAATGACTGACATGCACATTCTTCACGTATTGGATTTCCTAGCGGCATTGACGGGCCTGACCGGGATAGACACACAATACACGCAATGTGGACAATGCGGTGAGCCCCCTCGTGACAGGTGTAAGGACTCCATCCGGTATCGGGCCCATGACCTTCATGATACAGTGTGTAGTCCCTGCGATGTCTGACCTTGTCCAACTTTAGCTAACCCCTATCAGGGATATTGGGCATTAATGCCTAGACATATCTTGTCCCCTCGTAGGTTCCAGCACACGACGACGCACAAAGTCTGTCACCAGCGCCGTGAACAGGCGCGGCCATTCTTCCTGCGGCATGTGCCCGCATCGCTCCAGTAGGGCAAGCTCGCAGCCGGGCAGCAGGCCGGCCAGGCGTACGCTGTTCCACGCCGGAACAAGGCGATCGGCCTTGCCATGGAGGATCAGACACGGTAGTTTGCGCTCGGCGCACAGCTCCGACAACCTGCATGTGCGATGGCGCCGCAGCCCGCTGCAATTCAATGACACGCCGACGGCACCTGCTATGTATCTGCTGCTCGTCTACAGGCTACCTGCGCGAGCCCTTTCGTCCAACCGGCTCTGCCAGCATATCCAACCTCTTGGCCTGACACCTCGGCCTCTCATTGGCCTCCCCTCCCCTGGCTTGGCCTCCCTGCCCGCCTTCCCAGATCCATTGGTCAAGTGGAGGCCTCACCTCAATGCAAGATCCATGTCTTGTGGATCTTGCACCACCTCCCGCCCTGCCACCACTGCTGCCAGCTGCTGCTTTAGGGGCCCCAGACTGGCCACATGAGCCAGGCGTGCCACCAAGAAGTTGAACATGCCAGCCTCCCAGCCCCGCACCAGTTGGGGTAGACGGTAGGCGTCCACTACCTGCAGCCCCAGGGCAGGGTGGGGGCTATTGCAGGTGTGTCAGCAGGGCAGGAGATGCAGGTGGATCAGCAGGGCAGGGGATGCAAGCGGATCACCAAGGCTGGGGAGGTGGCTGCAGCCTGAGGTGGGCTAGGCCACACACAGCCTCTGCTGCGGCTGCTGCAATGAGATCAATGAAATCAGCAGGGCAGGGGGAGGTGGCGGCAGCTTGAGATAGGCCTGTCTGAGGCCCAGGGAAGTGTGACCCCCATGCGGGTAAGCTGCTTGCTGCGCACTAGGGAACATGACAGCTACTCCTACCCATGGCGACCCAGGCCAGCAGGAGCAGCCACCATACAACTTCTCACAGAGACAGGCCAAACCATACCCATGCTGGGGAGGTGCTAGCATTGTAGGTCATGAGGTGATAGTGGTGTTGGTGGTGGTGATGGTGGTGTGATGGTGCTGGTGCTGGTGGTAGTGCCCACCCCTGACCTGGTCTGTGACCTTGGCGGGGTCATGGTAGGCCTGCTGGAGGCCCTTGATCCAGAAGGTGCGTGAGCGCACAGCCACGCGCAGCAGCAGCACGATGAGGGGCCGCAGCAGGTGCAGCAGGCCCAGCACCGCCACCAGCAACCCGCTCTGGGTCATCACCCGGGCCAGTCTCAGCACCCGGAGGGCCAAGCCGGCGGGTGGGGCAGGGTGGGGCAGGGCTGTGGAGGAGGCCACAGCCCCGCCTGGCCAACCCCCACTAGTGCTGGTGACAGGGGGCCTGCTGCTGCTGCTGCTGCTGCTGCTGCATGGGTCAGGTCTGGCGCTGCTGCTTCCACCACTACTATCGCTGCTGGTACTGGCGCTGGTGGGTTTGGAAAGGTGGGGTCGATGTTGAGAGCCGGCGGGGCGGGCCTCCAGGGAGGTGTGGGTACGGAAGCGAGTCAGGCCTGCCTCCTGAGCCTCCCCTGCACCCCACACAGGGCACAGACACAGCGCCAGGCAGCAATGAGGCGCGGCTAGATGCCAGTAGCTGTAGGGCCTGCCTGGCGGTCCCCATCACTTGTCCATCATGCGCCAGCATCATATCATGCGACAGCAGCAATATGACTCAGTTGGGATGTTTCCAAAGGTCCTCTAGCCCTGGCACTTTATTCTTTCTAGGATCTTTCTGGGTGGGGGTCAGCAGTGTCGTTGACTGTGCCATCATGCGCCAGCACCAATATACGTCAGAAGCTACCACGGCAGCCTACCAGGCACACTCTGCACTGACGAGTCACCCACAATGCCCCAGTGGCGACACAGGGACCAATAGATGACACCGGATGACAAGGCATGAGTGTGAAGGACTTGAGTTCAGGTGCCCCAGTGGCAACCCAGGGACGGATAGGTGACTAGAGAGGACATGACACGATAGAGAAGCTCGTCAGCCTCAGCCGCATCAGCTCACAGCTGCAGGGGCAGTGCCTCTTCAGTGGGTATGTTTCCAGAGGTTGGCTAGCTCTGGTGCACTATTCTTTCCAGCTCTTGTCAGGGTCAGGGTCAGCAGTGCCCTGTGCCACAGGCTAGGCAAAGGTTTGGAAAGTGCAGACAAAACCCACCATCGGCAATGTGGCACCCATGACACTGACCTGCCTCAAGGCCAGCGAAGGGTGAGTCCTCCACTTCCACCGCCATCACCTCTAGGCCAGGCGGGGCACCACCGCCCTTACCCATGACTAAGATAGCCGGGGCCACCAGCACCACTGCATCAACCTGACTCCGGCTGCCCTCCGTCTCCTCCCGGGCTCCCTGCCCACCCCCCCTTCCAGCCCCTGCTCCAGACCCCCTGCTGCTGCCAGCCTTTGCAGCCGCCAGGGCCTGAAGTGCTGCGCAGATGCCGCCCAGGCTGTGGCCTACCAGCACCCTGAACACTGGCACCCCCCTGGCACTGCTCAGCTGCTCTGCCACCACCCCCGCTGCCTGCTGGGCAGCAGCAGCCACCTCCGCCTCCCCGTCCCCCTCCCCTCCTGCTGACCCGCCAACCTGCTGGCTCATGGCCACGCGGCCACCCAATGTGCTGCCCAATGCAACAGCAGGGCCTGACGCGGCTGACAGCGCTGCCTGCACCACCTCCCCTGCCGTACGCGTCACGGACTCGACCGCCTCAGCTGCAGCCGCTGGGTCGCGCAGGGCAGGGTCTGTAGCAGCTTGGTGTCGGTCAGCTGAAACCACCCCACCCTCCACCCCGCCTGTGCTGCTGCTGCTGCTACTGCTGCTGCTGCGGCTGCTGCCGCTGCGGCTGCTGTACAGGCTGGGGTCTGTGAGGCTGCTGGCAGGGCTGCTGGACAGCCAGTCGTCAGCAGCAGCCTGGTGCGGTGTGCGTGTCACGGTCCAAGGCTGCCCAGCCTGGCCGCCATCCAGCGCTTGCTCCTCCCACTGGGGCCCCTGGCCCTGGCCCTGGCCCTTTCCTAGAGCCGAGTCCGCATCCTCTTCTTTCCGCCCTGCTGCCCCTGCTGCACCAGTAGCTTTGATGACTTCGTGGACGCCAGACTGCAGCTTGTCATCGCCCTGAGGCTGCCCAGCTGTGGAGGAGCTCGCAGCTGGGCGGGTGGCCAGCACTGCAGCGAGCTCAGCCTCCATGACCAGCGCCCCCAGCGAGCCGTTGAAGTCCAGGTAGTAGCTGCTCACATCAGCTGGCCTGCAGCACCAGAGCAGGGACGCCAGACAAACAAGGTGGTAAACACACCTCTGCTCTCACTCACCACACCCCGACACCACCGATGCACCAGGTCAGTGATGAGTGTGACCTCCCATGGGGTGGGGCGGGGTGGGGGCGGGGCGGGGCGGGGCGCACCTCTGGGTCAAACCAAACCCTGGGGCATCATGAGCAGAGACGATGCCCCCCAACGAGGCAGCCAGCAGCGGCTGCACCTGCAAGATTGACCATTCAAGCGGGTCGGGATCCAGCACCATCTCTATGCTAGGCAGATCTGCCCTGCCCAGATCACTTGGTTGTAGATCATAGGCTGCAGGGTAGGGTGACGATGGGGAAGCCTGATGCGGTGGGGTGGGGTGGGCACATGCTTTGGGTGCCCCATGGTGTGTAACACCAGCGTGTGCTACAAGCGTGACACTGTGCTTCTACTGGCCGTTCCTGACATCAGCAGGAGCACAGCCTGTGTGCAATCATTGCTGTCCCAAACATGTCCCTGTCAGCTTGCCTTCACTCACTGCCGCCCAGGAGAACAGGTTTGCCCCAAAGCCGTGGTAGCAATGCATGGCCACCAGCACCTCAGTCGGGGTGCCAGGCTGTGGTTGGGAGGGAAGGGGGCTGGGCTGAGGCAGAGGGTGATGGGGAGGCGTGGCCTGCCCCAACTGATCGCCAGCGTCCAAGGAGCTGGGTAGAGGAGTTACATTGTGGCCTGCACTGCCAGCTGCAGCTGGCTGGCTGAGTGGCTGTTGCTGCGTGCTCAAAGGGCTGGTAGTCTGACCAGCTGGCCGGGCTCCACTGCTGGTTCCTTCCCCCTGGGGCAGTTGCAGCCCAGAGCTCAGCAGCAGGGCTGTGGGGCCCAGGGCAGCCTTGGCGTGCACTTGCAGGCCAGCAATGGGCGTGAAGCGCGAGGCTGCACCCCCCACTTCAGACACGGAGCGAGCTTGAGCCTACACCAGCAGCACATGACCCGGTACATCATCGTTATCATCGTCATCATCACTATCATCATCACCATCATCGTCACATGGCAGCTCCCTGCCTACATTGCAGCAACGCACAGCAGCACTCAGTATGCTATGGCTCTTGCTCACTTAATGCGGTCCACAGTTCAGGCATAGTGCTAGCAGGACTATCAGCCTGCATCGTGGGGTGGTAGTAGGAGGGTGGTAGTGGGAGGGTGGTAGGAGCGGGCTGGCAGCCGCACCTGGTACATCCCCTCTAGCAGTACCCGTCGTAGCTGCCACCATGCCAAGACCAATGAGGCCGCCACGACTGCTACGTAGCTGGGCCTCGGCTGGCTGGATGATAGGAGGCAGGCAACGGCCATGCAGCAGACAACTCCTCCCATGCAGCACACAGATTCTTGTAATAGCGTCAGCCGAGGCCGCCAGTCGAGCTGCTGTCGTAGTGGGATGTCAAAAACGCCCATGGCTGCTGCACGCTGATGTGTGGCCTGCCGCACAGGGTGCTGCCAGAAGGGCAAGAGAGGGTAACGGCCACGCTGACGTGTCACCGGGGAACCGGAGCGAGGGAGTGCACTCAATGCTGTCTTTGGCTGGCTGGGCACATTTGTCGCGGCGCGGCGCGGGGGTGGATTGGGTGCGAAATGCACACGTGCTGCTGCCGCAATTGCCACGCGGGTCGGAGCGTTCACCCCGATGCTTGTGAGACGCAAACTATGCTGCATTCACACCATCGCATCGCAGCGGCTTTCAAGCGCCGCAGTGCCGAGATTGTGGAAAAGTGTGGGGAGATCGCATGGGATGATGGTAGCGTCAAAGCGCACTCCATGAAGGCCGCATTTGCCTTTGGCTTGGGTTTGCAACGCACTGTACCATCGCCGTTGGACCATTGGCGGCATTTAGAGGGTATAGGAGATGGAGATGCTGATAACAGCTCCGATTGATGCTGATAACAGCTGAGGTAAGGATAGCACACTGGCTTGAAGCAGTTGAGGTGACTGGCCAGGTCCCCGGTTTCCCAGTTCCGATGTTCCCAAGTTTGCATTCTGCCACCTCGAAACAGTCCGAACGACGACTCACACTGTCATGACACAGACATTGTCATTCGTGGGACGTGGGACCTTCATCAGCCCAGCGGGCACTAACTACCAACGCAAAGGCAGAGTCGGGTACTCAGGCAACCCCAACTAACAGAAAATGACAGGAAATGATAGGAAACCGACCCCTGGTAATCAAAACGACGCCGCGTCTCAGCCACGTGGTTTATATTTATGTTTCGCTCATCCCTGGATAGAAGACTTTGTCAGCTATGCGGTGCAGCTTGTAACATTAAATATTGTGCAGTGTGCTGAGTGCTATGGCGGCTCAAATCTTGACATTCAGATTCATGCCAGTTTTGCTCATGCGGGCCTCGCCGCGACCGACCGCCGCGACCGACGTGGCCCAGGAGTACCTGCACACAGTCAGGGACAGTCGCCGCAGTCAAAACAATGCACATGGCACGCCAAACCGATGTAACGACGCCCCTCCACCCATGCTCGGAATTATACAACGCTGCTGCATTGCTTGACCGCTTCGTGTGTAGTACCTACTACCTGGCCACTCGGTAAGGCCACTCAAGGTGTGTAGGCCATTGCTACGTTACCTTGCTCGACATGTTGGGTCCGATCCCTCCCGCCCGCCCTCGGCGCCGCAGTGCCAAGATTGTGGAAAAGTGTGGGGAGATCTCCAGGATGATGGTGGCGTCTAAGCGCACTCCATGAAGGCCGCATTTGCCTTTGACTTGGGTTTGCAACGCACTGTTGGTAACCTGTAGCTGTACCTGCCGGAGCCTGGCGCCTGTCACTGACAGAGCAAGGCACGCTCACCGCCGACCTATTGGCGCCCTGCAGACTTGGGTACTGCTATTGTCACGAGTGTAGCATGCGGAGCAACGCTGCTGACATTACAGCACACTGACGCAGCTGACATTATAGCACACTGACTCAGGCCAGTTAAAAACCCGGGTTGCGCGAGAAGCCTAAAGCTCATAGCTTTGACCAGGCAGGTCCCAGGTTCCCAGGTCCCTTGGTTCCCAGGTCCCTTGGTTCCCAGGTCCCTTGGTTCCCAGGTCCCTTGGTTCCCAGGTTCCCAAGTTCACATCGAGGCGCGTAGCTTTAGCTGGATTCTAACGTCAACACTAACAAGGGGAAGGACAAACGTGAATGGAACTACAACTACGACAATTACCGACGCAAAGGCAGGGTCAGGTACCCTCATTAGGGGTGATGTTTTAACTGTATAAGGGAATGAGCATGGCATGGACGCCTGCCACCTACACTAGTACACATGAGCTAGTGGTGCTGCCAAGCAAGCCGCGTCCACAAAAGTGCTTCCTGGGCCTACTATTACTACTACTATGACCCCTGCTGCAAACATTTGGAGGCACCTGGACATGCTCCATGCCCACCTCACAGCCCCGCCCCGCCCGGCCCCGCCCCAGTCATTCCCCTGAGTCCCTTGAGCCGCTGCAGCGCCGCCTGCCTCAACTCCACAGCGGCCAGAGCCGCCCCCCAGCCCCCCTGCTGGCCCTGGTCCTGCACCTCTTTCCTGGTCTCGAGCCCCGCACTAACCTCCGCCATTGCTGCCACCGAGCTGGCCAGCTCTTCCTGCCGCCACCAGGAGGGCTGGGGGCCGGCCTGTGGCCCCTCCCCTCCTGTCCTATCCCATGTTGGGTTGGAAGGCCCAGCAGCCAGGTCCTGGGCAGTGGGGCTGCGCTGCCCCTGGCTGTCTGCAGCTGCCCGGAACACTAGCTGGCGCAGCGTGTCAGTCACTTGCACATGATGCGGCTGCGAGCCTGGGTTGATGTTGTGGCTACCACTGGGGAGGGGCTGTGGGTTGCTGAGAGGGCCAGCACGCAGAACCATGCCAGCATCTGGGGTGCTGGTTGAGGGGGTCTGCACCCATGCATGGAAGGGAGGGCTGCTCATGGGCCCTGCACTGCTGTGACTGGTTGTCTGCAGCATGGAGCATGGCATGGCGTGCTGGGCCTCAGCAGGGGCCTGGCCCACCCCTGCACTAGACAGATGTTGCGGGCGGACGGAGGATGCCATGTAGCGGTTGCGTTGGCGGTTGGAGGTGGTTGGAAGCTGTGGGGTGCCAGTGTGAAGTGGGCCACCTGACCGTGTCACCTGAACGCCCTGTGCTTGATGACTGGTGGTGGGGCCTGCAGCATGCTGCTGGGGTCTAGAACCCGGCTGCATGGAGGCTTGCATGGAAGGCATCTGAATGGAGGCGCTTAGCAACACCCCCCCTGGTGCAGGGCTGTCAGGCACAGTGCCCACTGACGCACTGCTGCCCATTGATTCTCGCACAGTGACCATGGCTTCATGTAAACCTGCCTTTGCGGCAGTTAACTGCTTGCCAAAGCCCGCCAGCTGCTGCAGGTAATCTCGACGCCAACCTGGCTGGTGAGTGAAGTCCTGGCTGGTGCGGCCCTGGCGCTGCTGCAGCTGCAGGCCATAGCCCCGCTTAAAGCCGGGCTGCAGCAGGGGCTGCTGCTTGGTCAGGCTGCTGCCCTCTGCTCGGGTGCTGCTGGCAGAGGCAGGCATGTCTCCGTGCCTGTTTGTGTCGCCCGCCCCCATTGCCAGCACCTGCTGCATGCGCACCACTTCCGTGAGTGCTGCCTCCACAGAGTCAGTGTACAGCTGCAACAGGTCCAGGCCCTGGGCACTGAGCAGCTGCCGCACTTCAGGCGACAGCTGCTGGGCAGCAGCAGCACGCCGGTGGGAGGGAAGGGACCGGGAGGTGGTGGCAAAATGCCTGAGCTGGTCAAACAGGACCTGCATGGACTGCAGCTGCCTGCAGTGACCGCCCACCTCAGCAATCAGGTTGCCCAGCTCTGCGTGCAGGTGGCTGGGGGGGTCGCAGGCAGGTGGGGAGTCTGAACCAGTCTCTGGCACAGAGGCAGAGTGTTGAGGTGTGGTGGTGGGAGGAGGGTGTGAGCCAGAGAGCCCTGAAGGCACAGCCGTGGAGCTAGAGCGAGAGCCAGCTGCAGCCGTTGCTTGCCCTGGGGCCCGGGACTGGCTCACCCCGGTGCTGCTTGAGCGCATGGCATGTGGCAAGAGGGAGAAAGAGCCCCCTACCGGGCTGGGGGACAGGGGGATGACGAGGTCGGGACAGCCATCTGCAGACACCAGCGCATGCATCACATTGGGGAGAGCAGGTCGCGCCCACTGGAGCTGTGCTGGTGGCCAGAGCAGACAGCTCTACCAGCTAAGGGCAAGGAGTATCCAGGCCTGGGCTACAAGCGGCTGCGAGACAAGCCACCCAAGGCCCAGCAGCAGCAGCAGCAGCCTGCTGAGGCACAATAGTGTGTGCCCCTTCACTTCAGGGGTCATCAGCTCACACTTAGTGCATGCATGTCATGCCAACTCAAGACTGTAGCCCTCAAAGATCAGGCAATGGTTTAGGTGGTAGGCGCCCATGCACATGTGCATGTGCCATGTGCACGTGTGCATGGGAACACTCCACATAGCACCTTGACACCATTTGAGTACTCCCACTGGTTGTCCCTAGTGCTCCCTAGTGGTCCAACTCAAGTGGAGGCCCTAGTCAGGGTAGAGGGCGCTGGACCTGGCCGGAGCAAAAGTAAACAAAAGCAGGACTGTTGGTTATGATGGATATGAGGTGTGCATAGCAGACCTGGTAGGTTCTTGAGCCGTAGTGCCTGCTCCTCTCCATTACCCTCTGCTGCCATGGGGGTCATGGAACAGTGAGGTTGTTGGTTGGTGTAAGGAGGTAGAACCTGTTGGGTACTGGGTGGCAGGGAAGGAGGGAGGTTAACACTGGGTTGATGCCAGGCACTGAAGCTGCTCCTGGTCCTGGTGGCTGAGGTCAGTCTGACACTTGGATTTTGGGGCTTCGCTGGAGCTGGCAGCTGCTCTCGTCGGGGTGCTTGCATGGCCATGTGCGTGAAGGGTAGGTGCTGGGCTGACGATGACGATGACGGCTTGATGTGAAGGCGAGAGGCGAGCGGAGCCACCAGCTGCTGCACTGCTGCTGTGCTGCCGGCTGCCGCCGTCCTCAGGGGCTCACCCATAGATGCAGCTTCTGCTGCCTGGTATCTGCCTGCTTCTGATGCGTTGCTGCCTGATCCTGGTGCGTTGCTGCCTGCTTCTGATGCATAGAGGTGCGGAGCTGTTGCGTGTCTGTCAGCTGCTGTGGAGGTGCTCCCCCCAGAAGGGACGTCATTGCTGTGCACTGGCCCAGGCCCAGCCCATGCCTGGCTTGCCTGATCAGGCAGTACTGTGCGACCACGTGTCAGCAGCTGTGGCCCTTTGAGGGAATCAGGAAACAGGCATATCCCACCAAATGCTGAAGCTGAGGGGCTGTCGAGCAGGAGGGCTGCCGCTGCCAGAGGCTGCTGACAATCCTCCTGCAGCTGCTGCAGCTGGGACTGAGGGAGGTCCAGGAACGTGCCCAACGTTTCCTTGCGCTGAGCTCTGGCTGACATGCCGCGTGACTCCGGCACCACAGCATCAGTGGTGCCCTGAGTTGGTGGTTCGCAGGCATTGCCTGGTGTTCTGATCTGGGATGGGAGTGCTGCCACGGCTTTGGTGTACCTGACTGTCTCCTCTGCCTGTTTGTAGGGTGGGGTGGTGTTAGCAGTTAGCATGGGCCTTGCTGCCAAGGGGGGAGCAGGGGAGGAAGAGGGGGAGGTGGACCAGGGCCTGGCTGAGGGCGACGCCAGGAGCTCCTGCTGCGTGAGTATGATCTCATCACGTGCGTCCACGGCACACGTCAGATGGAAAACCTAAACAAGCAATGCCAGCAATCACAGCTCACATTAAATACCAAACCGAACCAGCAGGCAGCTGAGCCCACGCAGCCCACAAAGGGTAAAGGCCAAGGCAAAAACAGCACCACCGCCAGGCAGGTGGGTAGACAGGGACTGCAATGCAGCATTAAACATACAGCGCACTGAGGGTAGCAGGTGGCGCACGCTGGAGCTGCGTTGGTGGCTTGACCTGCCAGCTTTGCCAGCCAAGGGCAGGGAGCAGCCAGGCCTGGGCTACAAGCGGTTGCAAGACCATCCACCCAAAGCCCAGCAGCAAAAGCCTGCTGAGGCACAGTACTGTGTGCCCTCTCGCTGGAGCTATTGTCAGCTCACATCAGAGCGTGCATGCCATGCCAACTCTAGACTGTAGCCCTGTCACAGGGGTCAAGCAATAGTGTAGTTGGTAGGCGTCCATGCCATGTCTATGAGGTACTCCACATAGACACCAGCGCCAACCATAGTGAGGGTCCTAGGTGCTGCTATGCCTTGTTGTGTCTGCAGTTGTGCCCCTATCGCAGCAGGTCAGCAGTTGTGCCCCCTATCTCTTCTTGTGAGGGTCACCAGCAGGGGCTGCAGGCTGGTAGAGGCCAGCTGTGGCGTGGCCCGCACCTGTTGCTGCAAGGCATCCACAGTCCCCTCCAGCTGCGCAACAGTGGCTAGCTGCTCCCTTGCGCTGCGCACACTGTTGGCCAGCTCCTGGCCCAGGCCCTGCAGCTGCGTAGACACTCGGCCACGCAGGGGACTGCTGGCCAGGCCGTCCTGCACAGACATGCCGTGACGCATGCCAGCCCATGAGGCAAGTGCCCCAACGACTGCAGCTGGCTAACTTTGACTGTAACCTTTGAGAACTTTGTCTATCTGAGGCGGTCAGGCAATAGCTCAGGTACATGGCAGGCACACAGGCACATATGCACGCAGGTACACACATGGCCTGTATGCCACATTGCCAACACAGGCATCGCACAGACGCAAGCAACCGCTCGTCGCTGAGGAGGACCTACCTGCTTGACCAGTGGCTGCGCCTGGGGTTTGGACCTTTCAGAGTTGAAGTCTACGACTGTTTGCTCCTCCCCAGCTGTTGACAGGGCGACTGTCTTGTCGCTTGCCCCTGACGAGTGAGACTGCCGTGTGTCAAGCTCGCCCCAGCCTGCTCTGCGGATGGACAGGCCTGGAAGACCCTGCAGGTCAGGCTTGGCCAGGATCAGCTGGCCCACAAGCGCCACCTGCCTGTCTAGCTTGGCCTGCACGGCCCCTAGCTTGCCCAGGGCCTCCCTCTCCCCTTGCTGCGCCGTAGCTGCTGCTGCCTGGGCTGCCTCCACTGATGCCCTGGCCTGCTCCATGTCAGCAGCAGCCTGGTGCAACTGCTGCTGCAGCTGCTGCAGCTGGGTCTGAGAGAGGACTGACTCTTCACGTGCTTTGCTTTGCTGTGCCATTTCCTCAGCCTGGCAGGCCTGGGGCAGCAGGGCAAACGAGGAATATGTCAGATGGGCCTGCAGTGTAATCCTGGAGGCATGCAGGCAGGCAGTGTGCTCTACGCACTGTCCAAGTCGTTGCTTGCATAAGGGCATGGTTGTGATGCCAATGTCAACCGTGTCACCGGCAGGGGTGTAGTTGGGCAATTAGGCCACACAGCATTAGCCAATCAACGTGTTCATCAAGCGTGCTTCCCACAAAGGCAGCTCACTGGGCAGCTAGACAGAGTCTGGACAAGAATGTGATTGCTGAACCATGAAAATGAGCCATGCAGTGAGAAGGGTGACTAAATGGTGACTTGTACCTGCTGGGCAGTGTGTGCAGCCTGCTGCTGCATAAGTTGCTGCACTTCAGCTAGCTCAGCAGCCAGCGCCCGCAGAGCAGAGTCACAGCTGCTAGCCAGCTCTGCCAGCTGTTCTGCACCCTTTGCCTCTGCTTGCACAACCGCCAGAGCCATCTGCAGACACCAGACGCATCGCATGCCTCTACAGAGCATCATGCACCAGACCAGCCTTCAGCCGTCAGCTCACGAAAGCTCTCAAGAATGATGTGCTGTCCACTTGAGTAGCGAGCAGCAGGCACTCAGGGGTGGGGCAGGGGCGGCCCTGCTGAGACACTGGGCAACAGGTAGGAAGGTGCCTAGATTGCTTTGAATCTCAGCCCATTAACTGTGTGACACTAGGCATACATGGGACTTGAACCATGCCCAACACATGCTTCCTGCATTCACACCTGGCCCAGTTCCTCCCAAGCAGCTTCAAGCTCAGACATGACCCACTGAGCGGCCTCGCCTTGGCCCAGCCAGGTGTCTCTGCCGATCTCTTCCGCGGCTATTTGGATGGTCTGCTCAATGTCGGCTCCTGGTGGATGCTGGTCTACTTGAGGGCCAAGGTGCTGGTGTCCTTGTCCTGCATCAAGAATCCAGTGACGCAATGAGGACCAACCAGGGTTGTGTGTTGGACCCTGAACACCAAAACCTCAATAAACCCTATGAACCTTGAAATCCGTGAGGTATTCTACACCTAACTTGCTTGGTCCGCTTGCACTACTTGGTCTACTTGCACTGCCAGGGCTGGGCTACAAGCGGCTGCGAGAAAAGCCCCCCAAGGCCCAGCAGCAGCAGCAGCAGCAGTCACCTGCTGAGGCACAGTAGTGCGTGCCCCCACCCCCATTTGAGCTGTTATCAGGTCACATTTAGTACATGCATGTCATGCCAACTCTAGAATGTAGCCCTCAAAGATCAGGCAATGGTTTAGGTGGTAGGCGCCCATGCAAATGTGCATGTGCCATGTGCACGTGTGCATGGGAACACTCCACACAGCACCTTAACACCACTTGAGTACTCCCACTGGTTGTCCCTAGTGGTCCCTAGTGGTCCGACTCAAGTGGAGGCCCTAGTGAGGGTAGAGGGGGCTGGACCTGGCCGGAGCAAAAGTAAACAAAAGCGGGACTGTTGGTTATGATGGATATGAGGTGTGCATAGCAGACCTGGTTGGTTCTTGAGCCGTAGTGCCTGCTCCCCTCCATTGCCCTCTGCTGCCATGGGGTTCATTGAACAGTGGAATTGGTGGCCTTGGGTTTGCCCACATCTTTGACCTTCTTGTTGCCCGCTGGGCTGGTGAGGGAGGTGCTGGTCACCACCTGCTGCATGCGCTGCTGGCGGCCCCACGCATGTGCTGCAAGCCTCCACGGCGTTGCCTAGCAATGCCATGGACTGCCGCTGTGCTGTGGCGTGCTGTACAGACACACTGCTGTGAGATTGCAGCACTTGAACTTCATGAAACGGAGATGCAAGCTCTCTATGGTTATCGGCAACAGGTGCTTGCAGGCTGATGCACTGCTCTGTCTTGCTGCTGCTTTGCTGAGTTGTGGCATGCAGGCACTTTGCCGGCTGCATGACACCTGCTGACAGCTGTTCCACCGTTGACTGGTGATCAGGCACAGCCTGGGCGTGCTGCTGCTTCACTCTCTCCATTAGGCCTAGACTGTGGGTGACATCAGCCCTTGCATCGCTCAAGTGCTGCTGCAGGTCGTCACCTGCGCACCGGCTGAGCAAATGCTGGGCTTTGGTGGCTTTGTTGCACTCATTATCTCCTAAATCAGTCTGGGAACTCACAGCCTTTCGCCCCAAAACCAACAGCTGTTGGCTGAGCTGTTGTTGAGTCACAGCAGAAGATGCCTTGGCCTTGGCTAAATCCTGCTGCTCGCCTGCCAGCTGCTGTTGAGTGGCAGTGTGTAGCTGCTGCTCGTCAGCCAGCTGCTGCTGCACGCCTGCCAGCTGCTGTTGCGTGGCAGTGTGTAGCTGCTGCTCGTCAGCCAGCTGCTGCTGCAAGCCTGCCAGCTGCTGCTGTGTGGCAGTGTGTAGCTGCTGCTCGTCCGCCAGCTGCTGCTGCGTGGCAGTGTGTAGCTGCTGCTCTTCTGCCAGCTGCTGCTGCACGCCTGCCAGCTGCTGCTGCGTGGCAGTGTGTAGCTGCTGCTCGTCAGCCAGCTGCTGCTGCACACCTGCCAGCTGCTGTTGCGTGGCAGTGTGTAGCTGCTGCTCGTCTGCCAGCTGCTGCTGCACGCCTGCCAGCTGCTGTTGCGTGGCAGTGTGTAGCTGCTGCTCTTCTGACAGCTGCTGCTGCGTGGCTGTGTGTAGCTGCTTCTCGTCTGCCAGATGCTGCTGCACGCCTGCCAGCTGCTGCTGTGTGGCTTTGTGTAGCTGCTGCTCGTCTGCCAGCTGCTGCTGCACGCCTGCCAGCTGCTGCTGTGTGGCTTTGTGTAGCTGCTGCTCGTCTGCCAGCTGCTGCTGCACGCCTGCCAGCTGCTGTTGTGTGGCAGTGTGTAGCTGCTGCTCGTCTGCCAGCTGCTGCTGCACACCTGCCAGCTGCTGTTGCGTGGCAGTGTGTAGCTGCTGCTCGTCTGCCAGCTGCTGTTGCACGCCTGTCAGCTGCTGTTGTGTGGCAGTGTGTAGCTGCTGCACGCCTTTCAGCTGTAGCTGCACGCCTGCCAGCTGCTGCTGCGTGGCAGTCTGTAGCTGCTGCTCGTCAGCCAGCTGCTGCTGCACACCTGCCAGCTGCTGTTGCGTGGCAGTGTGTAGCTGCTGCTCTTCTGCCAGCTGCTGCTGCACGCCTGCCAGCTGCTGCTGCGTGGCAGTGTGTAGCTGCTGCTCGTCAGCCAGCTGCTGCTGCACACCTGCCAGCTGCTGTTGCGTGGCAGTGTGTAGCTGCTGCTCGTCTGCCAGCTGCTGCTGCACGCCTGCCAGCTGCTGCTGCGTGGCAGTCTGTAGCTGCTGCTCGTCAGCCAGCTGCTGCTGCACACCTGCCAGCTGCTGTTGCGTGGCAGTGTGTAGCTGCTGCTCGTCTGCCAGCTGCTGCTGCACGCCTGCCAGCTGCTGCTGCGTGGCAGTCTGTAGCTGCTGCTCGTCAGCCAGCTGCTGCTGCAAGCCTGCCAGCTGCTGCTGTGTGGCAGTGTGTAGCTGCTGCTCGTCCGCCAGATGCTGCTGCGTGGCAGTGTGTAGCTGCTGCTCTTCTGCCAGCTGCTGCTGCACGCCTGCCAGCTGCTGCTGCGTGGCAGTGTGTAGCTGCTGCTCGTCTGCCAGCTGCTGCTGCACGCCTGCCAGCTGCTGCTGTGTGGCAGTGTGTAGCTGCTGCTCGTCCGCCAGATGCTGCTGCGTGGCAGTGTGTAGCTGCTGCTCGTCTGCCAGCTGCTGCTGCACGCCTGCCAGCTGCTGTTGCGTGGCAGTGTGTAGCTGCTGCTCGTCTGCCAGCTGCTGCTGCACGCCTGCCAGCTGCTGCTGCGTGGCAGTGTGTAGCTGCTGCTCGTCAGCCAGCTGCTGCTGCACGCCTGCCAACTGCTGTTGCGTGGCAGTGTGCAGCTGCAGCACGCCTGCCAGCTGCTGCTGCGTGGCAGTGTGTAGCTGCTGCTCTTCTGACAGCTGCTGCTGCGTGGCTGTGTGTAGCTGCTTCTCGTCTGCCAGCTGCTGCTGCACGCCTGCCAGCTGCTGCTGTGTGGCTTTGTGTAGCTGCTGCTCGTCTGCCAGCTGCTGCTGCACGCCTGCCAGCTGCTGCTGTGTGGCTTTGTGTAGCTGCTGCTCGTCTGCCAGCTGCTGCTGCACGCCTGCCAGCTGCTGTTGTGTGGCAGTGTGTAGCTGCTGCTCGTCTGCCAGCTGCTGCTGCACACCTGCCAGCTGCTGTTGCGTGGCAGTGTGTAGCTGCTGCTCGTCTGCCAGCTGCTGTTGCACGCCTGTCAGCTGCTGTTGTGTGGCAGTGTGTAGCTGCTGCACGCCTTTCAGCTGTAGCTGCACGCCTGCCAGCTGCTGCTGCGTGGCAGTCTGTAGCTGCTGCTCGTCAGCCAGCTGCTGCTGCACACCTGCCAGCTGCTGTTGCGTGGCAGTGTGTAGCTGCTGCTCGTCAGCCAGCTGCTGCTGCACACCTGCCAGCTGCTGTTGCGTGACGGGGTGTAGCTGCTGCTCGTCTGCCAGCTGCTGCTGCACGCCTGCCAGCTGCTGCTGCGTGGCAGTCTGTAGCTGCTGCTCGTCAGCCAGCTGCTGCTGCACACCTGCCAGCTGCTGCTGCGTGGCAGTGTGTAGCTGCTGCTCTTCTGCCAGCTGCTGCTGCACACCTGCCAGCTGCTGCTGCGTGGCAGTGTGCAGCTGCTGCTCGTCTGCCAGCTGCTGCTGTGTGGCAGTGTGTAGCTGCTGCTCGTCAGCCAGCTGCTGCTGCGTGGCAGTGTGTAGCTGCTGCTCGTCAGCCAGCTGCTCCTGCACGCCTGCCAGCTGCTGCTGCGTGGCAGTGTGTAGCTGCTGCTCGTCAGCCAGCTGCTGCTGCACACCTGCCAGCTGCTGTTGCGTGGCAGTGTGTAGCTGCTTCTCGTCTGCCAGCTGCTGCAGCACGCCTGCCAGCTGCTGCTGTGTGGCTTTGTGTAGCTGCTGCTCGTCCGCCAGATGCTGCTGCGTGGCTGTGTGTAGCTGCTTCTCGTCTGCCAGCTGCTGCTGCACGCCTGCCAGCTGCTGCTGCGTGGCAGTGTGTAGCTGCTGCTCGTCTGCCAGCTGCTGTTGCACGCCTGTCAGCTGCTGTTGTGTGGCAGTGTGTAGCTGCTGCACGCCTTGCAGCTGTAGCTGCACGTCTGCCAGCTGCTGCTGTGTAGCAGATTTGAGCACCTCACCCTCCGCCAGCAGCTGCTCCATTGTCGCCAGCCTATCTTCTGCGTCATGCAATTGCACCTGAAGGTCGTGCTGCTGTTTTAGGGAGGCTAACAACTTCTGTTGCAGCTCATGGGCCTGCTGTTGGCTTGAAACTATCTTCTGGTGTGCAATGCCAAGCAGCTGCTGCATATCCTGGAGCTGCTGCTCAGCACTCCTCAAGTGCCGGTCATTGTCCAGCAGCTGCTGCTGCACACCACTCAGGGCATCCCAGGTGGCCTCCAGCTGCTGCTGGCTGGTTGCCTGATCCTTTTGACTGTTAAGCAACTGCTGTCCCAGCTCCCTGACTTGCTCATTGGCAGCTTCCAGCTGCTGCTCAGCTTCCAGTAACTGCTGCTTGGTGCTGATGTGAAGCAAGTGGTCCATCTCCATCTGGTGGTGGGCAGTAGATACCTGGTCTTGCAAAGCATGGTGCCGCTGTTCCGAAGTGAGTAGACGAGCCGTAGCCTCATCCAGCTGAAGCTTTAGCCCCGCAACTTCTCTGCTTGCCACTTCCCTGGCAGCTTCAGCAGCAGCAACCTGCTCCGCTGCCACCGCCTGCATCTCCTGCTCCTGCCTGGTCTTGATCTCCACTGTAGCACTGATCTGCTGGGCTGCAGCCTGCACAGCTGATGCCATGGCGTCTGTGCGGTCCTGCAGCTGTGAGCGATGCTGCTCAGCTGCAGCTGCCAGCTTGGCGTCCAGCTCAGTGATCCGCAGCTCTTGCTGGGCTAGCTGGGCTGCATGGAGTACGCTGAGCTCGTCAACAGAGTGCTGCAGGCTGGCGGTGTGCTGGGCAGCAAGCTCTTGCAGTGCCTCTGTGTGCTGTGCCTCCTGCTCGGCCAAAGCCTGAATGGCAGCGTCGCGGGACTGGGCTGTGCGCTCCATTCTATGCTCCAGCTCCAGGACGAGGGCGCCTTGCTGACTTTGGAGCTGCTGCGTCTGCTCCCGCCGCCCCAGCACCTGAGCTACCAGCTCGTCTCGTTCCTGCTGTGTAGCTTGGATTGCTTGGCTGTGCTTCTGAGTGAGCTGTGCAATTGCGTGCTGTGACTCCCTGCTGGCGAGCTCATGCATCTCTACCTGCGCAATGCCATGGCTGCCAGGCATGTGATAGTGCACCTGTGGTAGCATTTGAAGATCATACTCGACAATGTGGGATGTGTAAACATGCTCGCCAGGCAAAGGGAGGTGGTGGTGCTTGACACTTCAGTCTTGTTGTCACTGCCACCCACTGCCAGCCCAGGGCAAGGAGTACCCCTAGCTAGGTTACAAGCGGTTGCGAGACCACAGTGTGTGAAAGGTGTACTGTGGTTATACAAACACAGCCCTAGTGGGTGGGCCCTATGAGGCTTCTTTTGCTGCTGCACATGTTGTCCAAGGATGAATGAGGAGCATGGTGCTACCACTCTACTTGAGCTCACCTGCTGAGCCAGCAACTTCATCAGGCTAGACACCTGGTCCTGGGCAGTGGCAGCTTCTGCCTGCAGTCAATGCGCCAGCATGCCGCCCAGTGCCAGGAATAAGGCAATCAGACAATGAAAACAGGCTTGCAGCCGTGACATAGACACACCAATGAAAACACAGCATTCAAAGGCAGCATGAATGATCTTCTGAGTAGAGAGATGTAATGTAGCAGGCCTGAAATGAAGGCCACACCCTGGCTGCAGTCAGAAGCGCCTCCAGCTCAGCCTCCTTTTCTGCCTGCTTCGCCTCAGGCAGTATGCAGGTTGAAGCTGACGCCAGCGCCGCCAGCTGCTTTTGCGCTTGGGACAACTGAAGCCTCAAGGCTTCATTCTCCAAGAGCTGGGCCTGCAGGACTAGACAGCACCTCATGTCATGGCTGTCACGGCAGCGATTGGCAGCTGGGGCAAATCTTGTACGGCTGGGATTCAATGTGACAACAGTTTGCTCCGCAGCACCTCGTGCAGCAATCAACTGTCAACTCTAAAACACGATGCTAGGTGCAGCACTGCTGTTATCACACCGTGCAATGCATGTGCAAGTGCCTGCTGCGACCAGGCATGCAGGGATCATTGCCCAGCCAGTGTGCAAATGAGCCCACCTGGGCCAAGGCAGCAGCAAACAACACAGCACAGGCATAGGCTCACGCCCCTTACATGACTGCACCGGTCAACCTCACCTGGGCGACGAGCTTTGTACGCTTGTACTTTATCATCAGCTGCTGTACAGCTGGTCCAGTGGGCTCCTGACTGCTGAGCTGGGTGGATGGCGCAGACCCAGTGCCCTCTCTAGCTCCATCAGCCACCTGAGGGCCTGGTGCAGCACCCTGACCATGGGGCTGCTCGCCAGGGGTTGCACTAGGCCCTGGTGGGGCCTGCTCCACCTGCAGCTGTGCAGGTCCTGGAAGCTGTGAGATGCCTGCTGGAATGTGGAAGGCACTTGGGGATGGTGAGGAGTGGATGGCGGCCAGGAGCCAGGCCGGCTGCTTCTTTGCTGGGCTGGATGCTGGGCTGGACGCCCTGGTTGGGGGGAGGGGGCTGCCAGAATCCGTCAGCAACCTGCACAGCACACCAAAAGTGGACCTACATGTATGCCAAGCTCCGCCTGCCTCAGGAACAAATGTGGTTGGATTGTGTGATGCCGCGAGGGATACTTGTCTGAGTTTCAGCTATGGGCAACAGGGTGACAGGTCAGGGAAGCAAGGGGTGACGAAATGGTTGGTCTGAGCTACTCTCGCTTGCAAAAGGGGCAGGAGGTAGGGGTGAGGGGCAGGCAGCATCAGGTAGGGGTACGGGATCAGGGAAGTAGAAAACATGTAGAAACGGCACAGATACCCAATTGCTGTGGCACTTGCTTGGCCTTGCCACCTCAGGTTCAGGGACCTGCTTGCGGTCAAAAACACGTGTCCAAGTGCCCTCTTCTTGCCTTGATAATGCTTCACTCAAAGCAACTGGGCCAGGAGGATGTGTGGGTGTGTGCTCGGTCACACCCTGTTGCGCGGATGGTTGCTGCAGAAGAAGCATGAGACGTTCACCTGTAGCCTTGCATTGGGGAGTGGATGGGGGTGTGGAGGGTGGCCACAGTGCCGTCAGCGTACACCTGGACTTGTTGGTGCATGGGAGGCCCTGACAGGGACAGCTGCATTGCAAGACAGCAAGTTCTTACGTGGGTAGGGTGTGACGACACAGTCCAAGCACATGGCATGCGGAGGATGAGGAGCCGGCCTAGCTGTGGCTGAGGAGAGTGATGTCGATAGAGTGTGAAGGGATGACAGGAGCCAGCATCTAGGCACTGCTGCCTTTGTTTCAACACATGTGCACCTTGGTGCTGCAGCCCCTCTTACCGCTGTAGTTCATCAACTGGGCATCTCAGTACCAACCCTAACCTCAACAGCAGGGCAACTAGCGGTTGTCCTATACAGCGTTGAACATGCAGCGGATTGGGGAGAGCAGGTGGCGGCCGCTGGAGCTGTGCTGGTGGCCAGAGCAGACAGCACTACCAGCTAAGGGCAAGGAGTACCCAGGCCTGGGCTACAAGCGGCTGTGAAACGAGTCACCCAAGGCCCAGCAGCAGCAGCAGCCTACTGAGGCACAGTAGTGTGTGCCCCCACCCCCATTTGAGCTGCCACCAGCTCACAATTAGTGCATGCATGTCATGCCCACTCTAGACTTTAGCCCTCATGGGTCAGGCAATGGTTTAGGTGGTAGGCGCCCATGCACATGTGCACACACAGCCCACACAGCAGCTTGACAACTTTTGAGCATGTGCATGTGCCATGTGCACGTGTGCATGGGAACACAACCCTGCACAGCAGCTTAACAACGTTTGAACATTCCCGCTGGTGGTCCCTAGTGGTCTCTAGTAGTCTGACTCAAGTGGAGGCCCTAGTCAGGGAAGAGGGGGCTGATGAGGAATGTACGACGTGTAAGCTGTGCACAAGTAAGCGGTGTGTAAGCTGTGCACAATGTGTAAGCGGTGTGTAAGCTGGGCACCGGCTGCACCAGTGGTCAGTCTTCACTCACCTCACTGGCACCAAAGACACCTCGAAAAGCTTCAGCAGCCTGCTGGCCAGGCGAGCCAGCGCTTGCCACTGAGGTGTTGGGGCTGGTGATGATAGGCTGCCTGCCTGCCTGGCCAAGGCCTCTGCTGTGGTGTGGCAGTGGGCTAGGGCCACGGCTGCTAGGCCTGTCATTGAGTTGCACTGACATCTGTTTCTTGGCTGCGTTGTTGCTAGCAGGGCTGGACCTGGCCGGACCGGGCTTTGTAACCAAATGCGAGGCAGGTGGCGGTGACGAATATGAGGTGTGCATGGCAGACCTGGTAGGTGTTTGAGCTGTACTGCCTGCTCCCCTCCACCGTCCTCTGCTGCCTTGGGTTTCACGGGACGGTGAGGTTGGTGGTCTTGGAGTTGCTCGCATCTCTGGCAAGGGAAGTTGACTCTGGCTTGACCAGTCATTGATCTGCATCTGGCACAGCTGCTGCCTGTTTGTCCTCTGTATGCTGTACGCTTGTGATTTGCAGGCCCTAGGAGCTTACCTGCGATGAAACAAATCGTGCTCTGACGCCTTCCTGCATCAAGAAAGAAGGGATGTTGAATGTATGTATGTGTGTGTGTGTTTTGTGATGCCCATGCCATGTGTATAGAAGGTAATTCATACAAGAAATCACCGACCACAGTGAGGGTTCTAAGTTCTATTGAGATAGTGTGCAAAGGGGTGGTGATATGGTGTGCAAAGCAACATCATTTCCATTGGGGCCATGAGCCTTAAGTGAGACACATACCAGCTCCTTAAACAGCTGCTCAATCTCCGCGCTCATCTCAGCACTGTCCGCGGCATGCGACATCGTCGGCCCGGTCAATGTCGGTCAAAGCTAGTAGATACAGCAACACGATACATCTCTCCCTTGCATCTGGTTGTTCAAGGTAATTGCGGACGACAAATCGGTGTTGCGACAGAATGATCAGGGTGACTCTCACGTAAAACTTGCAAACTTGTACTATTGAGGCAAGACAGGGCATGACTGCACCATTGACCCATGCGTTGAACCAATTCAGCTCAGAGCAGCTCAGAGCAACCAGAGGAACACTAACCCCTGACTGTTCCTCTGGTGTTGAATACGCAACGCTAGGCGCATGAGCATCGATACTTAGGGCCATGTGGCGAGCAACTGACCAAGGCGTGTCCACTGGCTTGTGTCTGCTATGTATTAAGCTGTCTGTATTGACGGCACTCTCGAGTTCTTTGTGGTGGCTTCCTGTGGCACGCTTGCATGATAAATGTGTCGAGTGGGGCAAGATACGCACTGGCACAATGGCACTTGGAGGTGAAACATGTGGTCACCCCCGGCGCCCCCATGGCTCATGAGATAAAAACTTGCTCATCTCTGCACGGATGAGGCCGCCGATTTGTGCGATGAGCTGCTTATGGCCTAACTAGAGTGGAGCCAGCTCCAGCGGTTTGCCGGGTGGCTGGCCCCCAACACGCGACGTGTTCTGGAGCGTCGCAGACACATTTAGCGACGGCATTAGGCAGCCTTGACCCAGAGCGGCGTGAATGGCGCATCCTGACTGGACATGCCAACTTTTCAGGTTAGCACGCATCAGTGCTGCAACGTCCTAGCACGAATCGAGACCCACTCCCAAGCTCACCTGCTGCTTCCCGGCCTGCTTCCTTGCCCCCCGCTCCAAAGTGTCACCTTTTGTCATCAAACGGCGCCTCTGCAGGTCGATGGCATTGTGGGTTGGGAGCGTGACCGCGATTGCGGATTGTCGCTGAAAACAGGTTCAGTCCACATGTTCACAGGTTCACAGGTTCAGTCCACATGTTTCGATATTGCCAGCACATGGGGTTGGATAGGCCAAAGGAACGTCGGAAACTGCGTCGTTTAGTGGTGAGGGACCTAAGGAGTGAGCAGGGGGAGTTTGAATACGAGGTGAAGCGTTTATATGGCTGATTTGGCTGGTTATGTAAGGTGCATGGGGGTCTACTTTGGAGCATCACAAACGGCCCAAACATGAACACAACGCGTTTATGTCCTGATTACACGATAGAAGCCCACACAAGGAGCCGCACAGAACTGGCAGTTCACATCCTGCCGCCCTGGTTGGACAGTGAGAACGGCCGGAAAAGTGCCCATTTCATGAGAATTTGACATGGTTTCACGTGACACGAGCCGCACGCTGTTGAATTGCAGGTACAGCCCACAAGACATACCAGCACTCTCAAGCACATCATCAGCACTAGCATTAGCACTAGAACACATGTCAAGGGAGGTCCTGCGCCCGACAGAAATTCAAAAAGTTGAAAAGTTGGGCCGCTGAGCGCGATAGCTGTTTGCCGAGCACAGCCCCACTAAGCAGGCTACTCCCGGCACAACGCGACCCAATCTTCCAGCACCCCCGCCCGCCCCGGCACAGATGCACATTAGCCCGAGCATTTCGCTAGCTTCGCCTTGATGAGCTGCACCGCCCTACGCAGGAATCGTTGGAAAACTCTTAAAGACCAGAAAGATTTTATCAGGGGTGCAGCCAATTGCGGGGGTGACCATGTGTTATGTGACACGAGTCTCAACACCGATGTCCATTACAATTCTTGGTCTACAAGGTTGGCATGCCATCATGTATGCTCGACGATGCAACCCTGTATGCTGTAGCATACGAACACCCTTGCCTGCCATTGCAGCTTCACAATGCACACTGTATCATCCTCTACTGATCCGCATGCCATTCGAAGTACACGTCAATCAGGTCGGCTTTGACCTTGGCAAGCCCCTAGCACGAGGCACTCCTTAGTTCCCACCTCATGTGCATACGGCCAAGCACTATTGTGTACTCTTGCGGATCTGTGGGTCTCGTGCTCAAGCGCCACACTGCTACTCACGGTCCGACCCTCCATCGTCCGTCTCGTACTCGCTGCTGCTGCCTGCCCCCGCCAACTGCTTGAAAACGTCCTCCCCCACCGTGTTCTCCTTCACCAGGTCCCACCTGCAGCCGCAACGGCAGAGCATGCCGCAACTGAGCAATGGCTAGCTGGCGTTGTAACACTGCTGCTGCCAGCCTAACTGTTGAATCAGTACAAGCAGTTCAAACAATACAGCCATGCCTCTTTTGTCAGCCAGCCACACATATGCAGACTGTTGCCACAAGGCTCAGGCATCTCAGGCGCACATACCGGAGAGTCACCCCCATGAACCTGGACACCCTCACACTCTCCAAGCCGACCACCATGCCAGACAAGGCTGCAGTGGAGCAACCTAAGCACTGTTGCACCGCACATCACACAGTCCGGCTGACAGGCTGCCACACTCGCTAGCCACACGCACCCGTCCATCTTGCTGAGGTCCAGCCGCCACATGTCGTCCAGCGTGACCTCCTTGTCCTTGACCTCGATGGTGCCGCCAAACAGCCACAACACATTACCCACCACACACACCTGCAGCAGCCAGCCTAGCGGGCGCCTGTCTGATAGCCACGCCCAGGCCACAGCTGCCGCCCATTGGGCCCAGCCAAAAGCAACCACTGGGCTCGTGAGCGTCAAAGCCAAGGAAGCCTACATGCTGATGACGATGATGGATGTCAGCTGTCTGGCTGCTTGGTAAGAGTTTGCGACTTCACGCAATGCACTTCAAAACAAGGTGTATAGACAAAGGTGCACATGGGCTTAAAATGAGGTTCCTTGCCTGGCCCCTCAGAGATGCAAAGAGGCTTCAGAGGCCAATGCCCAGCAGCCATACTAGGGTCTGGTAATGTGAACCACAAACAACAGCAACTGACCCACTGCCACCCTTCACTCCCTTGTCATCACCACAGGTCAGTTGTGGCGTGCGGGTGGTGGACTTGGCCCCGCACCTGGGCGCCCAGCCTGGCCTTGGGTTTAGGCATGTTGCGGGTGCTCATGTCCAGGCCGTACGCCGCGGGTGAGTACAACAGCTCACTGATAGCGCCCCCTAGGCGGTAGGCCTTGTAGGCTTTGCGCACAGCGTAGCCCCTGGCCAGCATGCACACAACCCAGATCAACACTGTCCACAACACCGCATTGATGCAGTATGCAAAACAGGTACAGGTGCAGCCCCTTCTCCTCCTCTTTCTCACTTCACTCCCTGGAGTGCGCACATCTTTTCACCCAACACACTTTGTACACCCAGTCCCTCCTCTTGCTGCTTCCGTTCCCCACCTCCTCCCTCCACGCCCTTTAAGTTCCTCCCATCCTCCACCCTGCCCCTTCATCTTCCTCTCCCTTTTCCCTTGCCTCCCTTTACCCCCCTCCCGCCTCCTACACCCCCTGCTGCCAATCCTCCTCCAGGCTGCCAGCCAGCCCCGCACTCAAGTTGGCAATACATTGCAACAGGGTGTCAGCAGCAGGGCAGTGCCCCAGCGGCAAGCGCCAGGGCAGCAGCAGGACGGCGGCAAGACAGCAAATCACCCAGCTGACAGCGGGAGGAAGGTGAGACTCTGAGGCCCTTATGCAGCCTAGGGCCCATAGGGATTCTCACACACAGCGTTACACCAAAAGCCGTCTGCGCCTGCCCTCCCCCCGCCTGACCCACCCTGCCTGAGCTATCCTGCCTGCCCTACCCTGACCGCCTGTCCTGAGCTTCACACCTGAACTGGGACTGGATCTTGACCGCTGCGCGGTAGATGGGGCTGTTTTTGTCTCTGCCAGCAGCCAGCAGTGCCTGGCAAGGCGTGCAAGGACAAGCACGGCATTGAGATGTAACCTACTGGCATCATCAGGTGGGCACTCATCGACCACCCTGACCACAGCCATCCACCTAGTCACACCAGACTCTTCACCACTCAGCCTCACACTACATGTCACTCTGATGCATGGCATGGCCCATACCACCCACGCCAACTCCTTGGCATTGCATACAGTAGGTCTGGGCTGCTTGTGCTGCCCGCTTCAGTTGCTCAAGCACAGGTTGGCCGCAGGCTGCTGGTTCTACAGCTCGCGGAACAGAATGCGCAAGGATGCGTAAGAACGGGGTGGCTATTTGTAGCGCGGGCTAGGATGACATCACTGTCACGACAGTACACACATCTCACACCTGCAGTGCTGGACTCAGGTCGGTCGATGGTTGCTCCGCTGGGGCATCGCGCAAACCCTCCTTTGCCGCGCTGCCCCTCGCAGCTTCCTGTTGCGACGACCCACTGCCCGCTCCCTGGCCTGCGCCAAGGCCATTCGTTGAGCTGGCGGCAGGTTGACCCGAGGGCGCTGCGCTTGCCGTGACGGCCTTGCTGGGTCGCAGTTCCGCTGCAAACCAACGCCGCTTCTCGCACGAGAAGCAGTACAAGTCGTTGTGAAACTCACTGGACAAGTCCAGGCCGCCCTGCAAGCAGGGAAGGAGCGCCAGTATCTTCTGTGTCCATCATGGCGTGTGACCCCAGGCAACTGTCCAGACTCACCCCCGACTGATGCTGCCGTTTCATAAGTGCGCCTCCTGTTGAGCAGCCACTTGTGACAGTCCCTGTCAGCCTTGGTGTGGCAGACCACATGCAGTGACTGACTGCCCCGCTCCACGTGCTATGGTCACACACAAGTCACTCCTCAAACCCTCGGCAGCGACCTCGACAGCAGCCCCCTAACAATGGTGGCCAAGGTCAGGGCTTTACACCTTGGTTGCTTACATACTCATGGACCCATGCTCATTTGTAAGCAGCTTGCTCCACAATGCTGACAATCGATGATGAGCAGACTAAGAGGTTGGGTGTGGAGGTGGCTGCTGCTGCTGCCGCTGCCTCACACCTTGGCTTCATTGTCTGAAGCGCCCCCAAACAGGAAGCCACGGCCTCGCCAGGTCACCATGGCAAAGGAGGAACGGGGGCCAGGGGCCATGCCCGCCTTCTTCACCCGCTCCCACTGCAGGCACTCAGGAAGTGGGGCAAAGTGAGAGGCAGAGTCAGAGTGAAGGGTGTGAGTAAGCCAGGAGCAGGAACATGGGCAGGAACATGAGCAGGGCCGGGGGCGAGGGCGAGGGCGAGGGCGGGTGCGGGTGCGAGTGCGAGTGCGAGTGCGGGGGCGGGGGCGGGGGCGGGGGCGAGGGCGAGGGCGAGGGCGAGGGCGAGGGCGAGGGCGAGGGCGAGGGCGAGGGCGAGGGCGAGGGCGAGGGCGAGGGCGAGGGCGAGGGCGAGGGCGAGGGCGAGGGCGAGGGCGAGGGCGAGGGCGAGGGCGAGGGCGAGGGCGAGGGCGAGGGCGAGGGCGAGGGCGAGGGCGAGGGCGAGGGCGAGGGCGAGGGCGAGGGCGAGGGCGAGGGCGAGGGCGAGGGCGAGGGCGAGGGCGAGGGCGAGGGCGAGGGCGAGGGCGAGGGCGAGGGCGAGGGCGGAGGGCGAGGGCGAGGGCGAGGGCGAGGGCGAGGGCGAGGGCGAGGGCGAGGGCGAGGGCGGCAGGGCGAGGGCGGCAAGGTGAAAGCGACTGGGCGACAGGGCGGCAGGGCGAGGGCGGCAAGGTGAAGGCGACAGGGCGGCAGGGCGAGGGCGGCAAGGTGAAGGTGACAGGGCGGCAGGGCGAGGGCGGCAAGGTGAAGGCGACTGGGCGACAGGGCGGCAGGGCGAGAGCGGCAAGGTGAAGGCGACAGGGCGGCAGGGCGAGGGCGGCAAGGTGAAGGTGACAGGGCGGCAGGGCGAGGGCGGCAAGGTGAAAGCGACAGGGCGACAGGGCGACAGGGCGAGGGCGGCAAGGTGAAGGCGACAGGGCGGCAGGGCGAGGGCGGCAAGGTGAAGGTGACAGGGCGGCAGGGCGAGGGCGGCAAGGTGAAAGCGACTGGGCGACAGGGCGGCAGGGCGAGGGCGGCAAGGTGAAGGCGACAGGGCGGCAGGGCGAGGGCGGCAAGGTGAAGGTGACAGGGCGGCAGGGCGAGGGCGGCAGGGTGAAGGTGACAGGGCGGCAGGGCGAGGGCGGCAGGGTGAAGACGACAGGGCGTTAGGGCGAGGGCGGCAGGGGGAGGGCGTCAGGGCAAGGGCGGCAGGGTGAAGACGACAGGGCGTCAGGTCAAGGACGGCAGGGTGAAGGTGACAGGGCGGCAGGGCGAGGGCGGCAGGGTGAAGGTGACAGGGCGGCAGGGCGAGGGCGGCAAGGTGAAAGCGACTGGGCGACAGGGCGGCAGGGCGAGGGCGGCAAGGTGAAGGCGACAGGGCGGCAGGGCGAGGGCGGCAAGGTGAAGGTGACAGGGCGGCAGGGCGAGGGCGGCAAGGTGAAGGCGACTGGGCGACAGGGCGGCAGGGCGAGAGCGGCAAGGTGAAGGCGACAGGGCGGCAGGGCGAGGGCGGCAAGGTGAAGGTGACAGGGCGGCAGGGCGAGGGCGGCAAGGTGAAAGCGACTGGGCGACAGGGCGGCAGGGCGAGGGCGGCAAGGTGAAGGCGACAGGGCGAGGGCGGCAAGGTGAAGGTGACAGGGCGGCAGGGCGAGGGCGGCAGGGTGAAGGTGACAGGGCGGCAGGGCGAGGGCGGCAGGGTGAAGACGACAGGGCGTCAGGGCGAGGGCGGCAGGGGGAGGGCGTCAGGGCAAGGGCGGCAGGGTGAAGACGACAGGGCGTCAGGTCAAGGACGGCAGGGTGAAGGTGACAGGGCGGCAGGGCGAGGGCGGCAGGGTGGAGGTGACAGGGCGGCAGGGCTAGGGCGGCAGGGGGAGGGCGTCAAGGCGGCAGGGCGAGGGCGGCAAGGTGAAGGCGACAGGGCGGCAGGGCGACAGGGCGAGGGCGGCAAGGTGAAGGCGACAGGGCGGCAGGGCGAGGGCGGCAAGGTGAAGGTGACAGGGCGGCAGGGCGAGGGCGGCAAGGTGAAAGCGACAGGGCGACAGGGCGACAGGGCGAGGGCGGCAAGGTGAAGGCGACAGGGCGGCAGGGCGAGGGCGGCAAGGTGAAGGTGACAGGGCGGCAGGGCGAGGGCGGCAAGGTGAAAGCGACTGGGCGACAGGGCGGCAGGGCGAGGGCGGCAAGGTGAAGGCGACAGGGCGGCAGGGCGAGGGCGGCAGGGGGAGGGCATCAGGGCAAGGGCGGCAGGGTGAAGACGACAGGGCGTCAGGTCAAGGACGGCAGGGTGAAGGTGACAGGGCGGCAGGCGAGGGCGGCAGGGTGAAGGTGACAGGGCGGCAGGGCTAGGGCGGCAGGGGGAGGGCGTCAAGGCGGCAGGGCGAGGGCGGCAAGGTGAAGGCGACAGGGCGGCAGGGCGACAGGGCGAGGGCGGCAAGGTGAAGGCGACAGGGCGGCAGGGCGAGGGCGGCAAGGTGAAGGTGACAGGGCGGCAGGGCGAGGGCGGCAAGGTGAAAGCGACTGGGCGACAGGGCGGCAGGGCGAGGGCGGCAAGGTGAAGGCGACAGGGCGGCAGGGCGAGGGCGGCAGGGTGAAGGTGACAGGGCGGCAGGGCGAGGGCGGCAAGGTGAAAGCGACTGGGCGACAGGGCGGCAGGGCGAGGGCGGCAAGGTGAAGGCGACAGGGCGGCAGGGCGAGGGCGGCAGGGGGAGGGCGTCAGGGCAAGGGCGGCAGGGTGAAGACGACAGGGCGTCAGGTCAAGGACGGCAGGGTGAAGGTGACAGGGCGGCAGGCGAGGGCGGCAGGGTGAAGGTGACAGGGCGGCAGGGCTAGGGCGGCAGGGGGAGGGCGTCAAGGCGGCAGGGCGAGGGCGGCAAGGTGAAGGCGACAGGGCGGCAGGGCGACAGGGCGAGGGCGGCAAGGTGAAGGCGACAGGGCGGCAGGGCGAGGGCGGCAAGGTGAAGGTGACAGGGCGGCAGGGCGAGGGCGGCAAGGTGAAAGCGACTAGGCGACAGGGCGGCAGGGCGAGGGCGGCAAGGTGAAGGTGACAGGGCGGCAGGGCGAGGGCGGCAAGGTGAAGGTGACAGGGCGGCAGGGCGAGGGCGGCAGGGTGAAGGTGACAGGGCGGCAGGGCGAGGGCGGCAGGGTGAAGACGACAGGGCGTCAGGGCGAGGGCGGCAGGGGGAGGGCGTCAGGGCAAGGGCGGCAGGGTGAAGACGACAGGGCGTCAGGTCAAGGACGGCAGGGTGAAGGTGACAGGGCGGCAGGGCGAGGGCGGCAGGGTGAAGGTGACAGGGCGGCAGGGCTAGGGCGGCAGGGGGAGGGCGTCAAGGCGGCAGGGCGAGGGCGGCAAGGTGAAGGCGACAGGGCGGCAGGGCGAGGGCGGCAAGGTGAAGGTGACAGGGCGGCAGGGCGAGGGCGGCAAGGTGAAAGCGACTGGGCGACAGGGCGGCAGGGCGAGGGCGGCAAGGTGAAGGCGACAGGGCGGCAGGGCGAGGGCGGCAGGGTGAAGGTGACAGGGCGGCAGGGCGAGGGCGGCAGGGTGAAGACGACAGGGCGTTAGGGCGAGGGCGGCAGGGGGAGGGCGTCAGGGCAAGGGCGGCAGGGTGAAGACGACAGGGCGTCAGGTCAAGGACGGCAGGGTGAAGGTGACAGGGCGGCAGGGCGAGGGCGGCAGGGTGAAGGTGACAGGGCGGCAGGGCGAGGGCGGCAGGGGGAGGGCGTCAAGGCGGCAGGGCGAGGGCGGCAAGGTGAAGGCGACAGGGCGGCAGGGCGACAGGGCGAGGGCGGCAAGGTGAAGGCGACAGGGCGGCAGGGCGAGGGCGGCAAGGTGAAGGTGACAGGGCGGCAGGGCGAGGGCGGCAAGGTGAAAGCGACTGGGCGACAGGGCGGCAGGGCGAGGGCGGCAAGGTGAAGGCGACAGGGCGGCAGGGCGAGGGCGGCAAGGTGAAGGTGACAGGGCGGCAGGGCGAGGGCGGCAGGGTGAAGACGACAGGGCGTCAGGGCGAGGGCGGCAGGGGGAGGGCGTCAGGGCAAGGGCGGCAGGGTGAAGACGACAGGGCGTCAGGTCAAGGACGGCAGGGTGAAGGTGACAGGGCGGCAGGGCGAGGGCGGCAAGGTGAAGGCGACAGGGCGGCAGGGCGAGGGCGGCAAGGTGAAGGTGACAGGGCGGCAGGGCGAGGGCGGCAAGGTGAAAGCGACAGGGCGACAGGGCGACAGGGCGAGGGCGGCAAGGTGAAGGCGACAGGGCGGCAGGGCGAGGGCGGCAAGGTGAAGGTGACAGGGCGGCAGGGCGAGGGCGGCAAGGTGAAAGCGACTGGGCGACAGGGCGGCAGGGCGAGGGCGGCAAGGTGAAGGTGACAGGGCGGCAGGGCGAGGGCGGCAAGGTGAAAGCGACAGGGCGACAGGGCGACAGGGCGAGGGCGGCAAGGTGAAGGCGACAGGGCGGCAGGGCGAGGGCGGCAAGGTGAAGGTGACAGGGCGGCAGGGCGAGGGCGGCAAGGTGAAAGCGACAGGGCGACAGGGCGACAGGGCGAGGGCGGCAAGGTGAAGGCGACAGGGCGGCAGGGCGAGGGCGGCAAGGTGAAGGTGACAGGGCGGCAGGGCGAGGGCGGCAAGGTGAAGGCGACAGGGCGGCAGGGCGAGGGCGGCAAGGTGAAGGTGACAGGGCGGCAGGGCGAGGGCGGCAAGGTGAAAGCGACTGGGCGACAGGGCGGCAGGGCGAGGGCGGCAAGGTGAAGGTGACAGGGCGGCAGGGCGAGGGCGGCAAGGTGAAAGCGACTGGGCGACATGGCGGCAGGGCGAGGGCGGCAAGGTGAAGGCGACAGGGCGCGAGGGCGGCAGGGTGAAGGCGACAGGGCGGCAGGGCGAGGGCGGCAGGGCGGTAAGGCGGCAGGGCAAGGGTGGCAGGGCGAGGGCGACAAGGCAACAAGGCGAGGGGGGCAGGGCCAGGGCATCCCTCCTAATGGAGGATTTGATAAAGAAGGACAGTGCAGAATGCAGCGTACCTTGTATGTAGTCAGGTCACACGCCCAACAGTCATCAATGGCCTTGCCATGCTCCAGCTCTGGGTCTGCCTCATCACGTGACTGCAGGCGGTAGGGCCGGTAGTTTCAATCAGACACGAGAGCGGGTGAGCAGGCAGTCGAGGGCAGGCATGCCCACCCCCTTCCCTCTCGCCCCTACCCCCCCTGCCGCTGCCGCCCGCGCTCCCATTCTCCCCCCTTCACCCACTCCCCCTGCCCTCGCCCCTGCTCACCTTGCTGTATCCCCCATGCAGATACAGCGTGTTGTCGTGCAGCACTAGCTGGCAGCCGCTGCGGGGTGAAGGCCATGGCCCTGCTGCCATGTTGCCCACGGCACTCCATTTCAAGCTGTCCACATCAAACTCCCACAGGTCGTTGTAGTAGCTGTGCAGGGCAATGTACAGGGCTAGCAGCCATTCCGAAGGCTCACAAACCTCGCTGCGGACGCGCCTCCCCCCCATCAATAGCACTGCACCTTTTTGGGGCAGCAAGTGCTGATAATATTTCCTTGCCTTCTTCCCTTTGCCACCCTTGCCAGCAACCCTTAACCCTGCCCTGGCCTCCACCTCTGCCCTCCCCCTTCTAGGTTGGCCCCATCGCCCACCACCCACCTCCCACCACCCACCGCATGTCTCGCCCATTGTCATAGTAGCCGCCAAACAGGAGCACCCTGTTCTTGTATGCCACCATGCGGTGTCCACTGCGGCCTGAGGGACCACTCTTGCAGGGCAGGGCATCCCAAGACCAGTTGGTCAGGTCAAGACGCCACAGCTCCTGCACCACACAGCCAGTGTCATCAGCAGGGGCAGGGGCAGGGGCAGGGGCAGGGGCAGGGGCAGGGGCAGGGGCAGGGGCAGGGGCAGGGGCAGGGGCAGGGGCAGGGGCAGGGGCAGGGGCAGGGGCAGGGGCAGGGGCAGGGGCAGGGGCAGGGGCAGGGGCAGGGGCAGGGGCAGGGGCAGGGGCAGGGGCAGGGGCAGGGGCAGGGGCAGGGGCAGGGGCAGGGGCAGGGGCAGGGGCAATGGCAGGGGCAGGAGCAGGGGAAGCAGGGGCATTGCTGGGGGCGGGCAGCTGTGTAGTCATACAGCAGCAGATGCCAACAACAAATGGCTTAAAGAGAGAGGCTAGGCTGTGACAGCCAACATGGGTGTCAGCAACAGCAACAGGAGCTATCATTGGGCGTGCGGGAGAAGGCCAATGGCCAGGAGTAAGGAAATGAGGGGGAGCAAGGAATGAGGGACTGCAAACGATAGTATAGACGAGAAGCAGCGGCTGAGAGCAAGGTGGGGCGTGACAAGGGCAGGGAGGCAGGGAGGAGGTCGTAAGGGGTGACCTAAGCAATTACCTTGAAGTGGTGGAAGCGCTCTTGGTTAGGACTGCGGGTAGCAGTAGCAGCAGCAGCATCGGCAGCATCGGCAACATCGGCAGCATCGGCAGCATCGGCAGCATCGGCAGCAGCGGTAGCAGCAGCAGCAGAGTGAGCAGCAGCAGCAGAGTGAGCAGCAGCAGCAGCAGCAGCAGCATCAACACCGGCAGCGTCATCAGCGGCAACGTCTGCAGCAGCAACGTCTGCAGCGGCAGCGTCGGCAGTGGCAGCAGCGGCAGCGGTGGCAGCGGCTCTGTTGACATCGGCAGCGGCGGCAGCGGCTTAGAGGGCAGCATCGGCGTTGGCAGCGTCGGCGTCAGCAGCGGCAAAGCTGGCAGCGGTGAGGCTGATAGCAGCGGCAGCGGTGGTAGTAGTGGACATGGCAGCAGCGACAGTAGCAGCAGCGATGGTGGCAGTGGCGACGGCAGCCGCAGGGGCAGGGGCAGCTGCTAGGGCAGCCAATCATGGGATCTGCAGGAAGCTGTCATGCTCACAGAGCGCGACCTGCTACAGCTTCCCCTGCTGCTGACCATGCTGGTCATGCCACCACCACCACCACCGCCACCACCGCCACCACCGCCACCACCACCACCACCACCACCACCACCGCCACCACCACCACCGCCACCACCACCACCACCACCACCACCACCACCACCACCACCGCCACCACCACCATCAGACATGCTGCTGTTCGCTAGCATCTGGAGCATGAGCGAGAGCAGTGGCAGAGTTGCAGCAGTGGCCGCGTGGGTGTACGCTGTGTTATGTTGTGCCACGGTTACCTTGTGAATTCTCCACCAAAGACATACATGGAGGACTTGATGATGACGGCCTGGTGAGCTGAGCGCGGGGCGGGGCTGCATGCGGGCAGCAGGGTGGCAGAGCCAGCAGGCAGGTGAGCCGTCATGCAAGGGGTGGGGGCACTGACGGCGGTGAGCCAGCAACAAGGCGGGCCAGATGGCAAGTAGGTGAGATGGCAGGCAGGCAGGCAGGCAGGCAGGCAGGCAGGCAGGCAGGCAGGCAGGCAGGCAGGCAGGCAGGCAGGCAGGCAGGCAGGCAGGCAGGCAGGCAGGCAGGCAGGCAGGCAGGCAGGCAGGCAGGCAGGCAGGCAGGCAGGCAGGCAGGCAGGCAGGCAGGCAGGCAGGCAGGCAGGCAGGCAGGCAGGCAGGCAGGCAGGCAGAAGGCATGCAGGCCGGCAGAAGGCATGCAGGCCGGCAAGTGAACGAGTAGGCAAGCAAGCAAGTAGGTGAGCTGATGGGCAGGCGGGTGGGTTACGCAGTGCTGTGAGGCTGCCCCTGCACGCTGCCTCTTGCCTGTTGGGGCTGATGACCTGGCTCCAGCGCTGCTTGTCGGTGTTGAAGCGGTACAGGTGGTTGTACACACGCACCTGGGTAGCGCAGCGCACGGTATGAGGCGTCACACACATGGGCGGCAGGCACTGTCACAAAGCAGGTACTGGCTTCACCAGACTGGGTACCAGCCCCAGCCCCAGCCCCAGCCCCCACCCCCCCTCCCCCACCAGCTCCGTTCCTAGCTCTGAGCCCACAGCCCCCTCCCCCACCCACCTTGTCCGCTGCCAGCTCGTGGTACTCCCCCCCAAACATGATGATTTCATTCGACTTCTGCAGCCAGGCACGGCAGCGGCATGGAGCCTGTAATACTAAGTGCATGGGCGGCCTTGCCTAGCTCCTCCTCTGTGCATGGCTGTAGGCTGGGCTGCTGCGGGTGCCAGTCAGGTGGGGGTGCAGGCGCCCCTGGGGCCCCTGCCCTGCTGAGCAGCCCGGTGGCAAACCCAGCACCCACCCCCTCAGCCCACAGCCCCCTGAGCACTGCAGATGCAGGTGCAAAGCAGGTGGGTGCCCTGCCCAACACTAGGCAGGCAGGGCAGCGGCAGTGGCAGTGGCTGTGATACCACCCCAACGGCCACATTCTGCCACTAGGGCACAGCACTGAACCTCCTCCTGCTGACCCGGCTGTGCTGTGGCCCTGGTACTGCTGCCGACCCCGGCCTCCCACCCCCTCCCCAGCCCACAGCAACGAAAGACCTGCTCAGCAGCCCAGGGCACACAGGGTGGCCACCTACCCATTCAATGCCACGCCAGCCACCTCCTCACAGACCTTGGCCCATACTAGCAACATCCACCCCCTTACCCACAACCCTGTCTGCTGGCCGACTGCTGTGTGTGGCAGCAAGTGGCTACCAGATCAGTGCCATGTGATGATGATGATGATGATGATACTGATGGCGATGATGATATGAGTCATTGTGATGGCAATGGTGACGAGAGTGATGGTGATTGTGATGGTGATTGTGATGGTGGTGGTGCTGCCAAGTGGCCAACTGACGGGGGTGCAGTGCGCCACAAAGGATGCCGACACGCGGGCACTGGGGGGCTCACAGTCCGGCAGCAGGCTCACGCTGCTCTTGGCCTTCTCCTCCAGAGCAAACCTGGCAGGCCACCTCGCACATCCTTGGTGGATGGGGCCAGGGTGAGGGCAGCAGGTGGGGGGCGGCCCTACCCGTCCCCCTGCAAACCTGCCTGACCCTGTCCCTGTCCCTGTCCCTGTCCCTGTCCCTGTCCCTCCCTGTCCCTCCCTGTCCCTGTCCCTCCCTGTCCCTGGCCCTCCCTGGCCCTGGCCCTCCCTGTCCCTGTCCCTCCGTGGACCTCCAGGCTGCAGGCAGTTCAGTCCTGAGTATCTCTGTCTGCAGTCGGCAGAGCACCTGCAGACTGGCAAGCCCTTGTGCCTGACCCTGGGCTAGAGGGCAGGTCACATGCAAGCAAGCATGTGTCCATGTTTGAATGTAAGCATGCAAGCAGAAATGACATCTGGTCACACAGATGGCTTGACAGCTGTGTGTAGATGTCAGTGTGGTTGTCCACGGCTTAATGGGTCACATTTTGTAGGCTCCTGTTTAGGCAGGGGCTGCCACTCACTTTGCCAGCAGGGCGTCAATGTCGTCCTCATTGCCAGCCAAGGCCTTCAATGTGCGTCGCTCCTTCTTTTCCTGCACCCCTTGCACTGGCAAGAGTGCATATACTGCATGCTTGCATCTATCCTGGCAGCATGGAGCTAACACCCTGCCATCCACAGCCTTTGTCTACAATGCAGTGGCACTACCACAAGACTCTGCGTTTGTGCCTCGCCACACTTGCTGGCCGAGCTCATGAGCATGAACACTATGTGTAGTTAAACATGGTCTGTTGTTGTTGTTGTTGCTGCTGCTGCAGGTGCTGCTGCCGCTGCTGTTGTTACACACCTCATTCTTGGCAGTCTTGTGCTCTGTTTTGATGTCACCTTTGCCAGCTGTGGGGCCGTCTTTTCTATCCTTGGCCTTCTTGCGCTTGTCCCGCCCTGCACCCATCTCCGGCCTACAACGCCGGAGCACCATCCCTTTTGCATTGCATTCAGCACTTGCAGGAGCCTTGCCATTCGGTGTGTTGCCCACTCACTGCAGGACCTGGCTGCTGGTGCTGGTGCTGGTGCTGCTGCTGGTGCTGCTGGTGCTGCTGGTGCTAGTGGTCCTGCTGCTGCGGCCTTCTGCTGTTATAACAAGCGATTTAGACAAGCTGTCCCATGCTCACCAAGGCTATCGAAGGAAGGCTCGCGCAGCCAGCAGCACCAACTGCGGGGATGTGACATTTGATTCGTGTCGAAGTATAGACGCAGACGGGCCCACTACACGCGCACAACATTACATAGCGCAACCTAGCGCTCTGCTGCTTTCAACACAATGGCGAAACCAAAGGCCGCCGCGGCAAAGTCTGCGGACAACGCCAAAGCGAAGAAGGATGTGCAGAAGGCAGTGAAGCAGGAGACTAAGAAGAAGGTGGGAGTAGTGTGCTGAGTAAGGCTTGCAGCCGAAACTGACACCCACATTTGCGAACTGTGTGCGCAACAGCCTGTTGTTGAGGAAGACTCAGATGATTCGGACGACGACGATGATTCCAACGTGCCCGCGCCGGCAGTGCAAAAACCCATTGCCAAGGTGCGATAGGCGATTGCCTTGCAGCGTCTGGGCGGATCAAGAATGCCGGTTTAGCTTACCCAGCTGCCATTCTGGGTGCTCTCGCCGCCAACTTGTTGGCCGAGCACCGACGTTGGCAAAATCGCATAGGGCCACATGTTTGCTGTCAGCAACCTTACTGATCGCAAGCTTCAATTTGCAGGGGAAAGCAGCCCCAGCCGCGGCGCCGAGCAAGGTGCCTGCCAAGAAGGCAGCGCCCCCTCCTCAGGAGTCATCTGACGACGAAGACGACAGCGACGACAGTGATGACGAGGAGCCCGTGAAGCCTGTCACCAATGGTGCAGCCCCCAAGGTAGCCCAGTGGGCAGCTGTGAGAGTACTCGAACTTGTCCACTTAAGATGGTGTGCACCTTGTAGCCAGTAGCTTCGTTGCCCAACTGCGAAAGAAGCTTTGACCACAAGCTTGTCTAGATATGCTAGCATGCTGAGCCAGCGCCACCATGCAGCTTACCGCCCATGGTGGTGGCTACCCTATCCACCCTGCTCATGCTCCTGTGGTTTAGCAGGTGGAGGACTCTGAGGAGGACTCTGAGGATGATGATGATGACTCAGATGATGATGACTCTGATGAGGATGAGGAACCCCCTGCCAAGGTAACACGCTCTGCTCATATAAACCATCCCATCTTGCCCTGCCCGATTCTGTCCTGCCCTGTACTCCCCTGCCTGGTATCCAGCTCTCTCAAGGTCACCAGCATAATGCATGCTGTCATGGGTCGTTGCTGCTTCCTGTGCTTTCCCCAGCATTGCAAGTGCCTAGACTGGCAGGCTGATAGTTGCCACCACAATTCCAATGCTGACAAGCTTACATTCAGGAAGTTGTGTAAGATGTCGTTATCTGAAAAACAAGTAGCCTCAGTCGTGACTTTACCCCTTTCTTCGCTGACTGCTTGTAGAAGCCTGCTGCCAAAGCAGCTGCACCGGCTCCTGCGGCGGCAGCAAAGAAGGCGCCAGCCAAGGTGGAGGAGGACAGTGATGACAGCGATGACGACGATGATGATGACAGCGATGATGATGAGGATGATGATGAGCCAGCCAAACCAGCCACCAAGCCAGCTGCTCCAGCGGGCAAAGCCGCAGCCAAGGCAGCACCTGCAGCTGCAGCCAAGAAGCCAGCAGCTAAGCAGGAAGAAGACGATGAAGATGACAGTGATGATGATGAAGGTAGGCCGCCCAGACCAGCTTGAAAACCTGACTGTGGGTTGAAAGCCTTCAACACATGTACACTCTTAAACAGGCTGTTCATTGCTCAGAGTACCACCAGCTATGCCAGCATCTTAAACGCTGTTGAAAGAGTGTGAGGTGTGCTGAATGCAATGCATGTGACAGCAGTGCATGGATTGCATTGGCAGATGATGACTCAGACGAGGATGACGAGGAGGAGGCCAAGCCTGCTGCTGCTGTTGCTGCAAAGCGCAAAGCTGATGAGTCTGATGAGGATGACGAGGACGATGAGGACGAGGAAGAAGAGGAGGAAGCACCCAAGCCAGCGGTATGTTGCATGGCGCTATCTAATAAGATGCATGGATTGGATATGGATAACCATAGATATGTATGGATGTATTGATATGCCTTGGCCTGCAGTGCTACCATGTGTGCAGTGAATGTAGCTGCAGACATCCCCAACACTCTCCCCTGGTGCCCCCAACAGGCAAAGAAGCAGAAAGCTGGGGAAGGCAAGGCAGTACCGAAGGCAGCTGCCCCGGCAGCCCCAGCAGAGGGCGCCAGCACCTCCTGCTTTGTGGGCAACATGGCCTGGGCGTCTGATGAAAACAGCGTCAAGGCACACTTTAAGTCAGCCGGCAAGGTTCTGTCTGTCCGCATAGGTGAGGAAAATGGAGGGAGGGGACGAGGGCTTGGTGTTGAAGATGGGTTGCTACCTGCCTACTACTGCGGCTGTCTGTGACTAGCCTGCTTGCCTCGAACCTTCACCCTTCCTGCCACCTACTTCCACCCTGCCTATCACCCACCATCACCCTGCCTGCCTGTTCTGCAGCCAACTTGCCTGTTGTCCCACCTCCCTGACCCCCTGTGCAGTCACTGACCGTGAAACCGGGCGACCGCGCGGCTTTGGCTACGTGGAGTTTGCAGACGCAGCCGCTGCTGCCAAGGCAGCCAAGACCTTGAATGGCAGTGACATGGATGGGCGGCAAATCAAAGTGGAGGTGGCCACGCCGCGTGCTGAACGTGCGCCGGCTGGTGGCAGCGGCGGGGTGAGTTCTGGCTGGTCTGCAGCAGCCCCTTAGAGTGGAGCGTGGAAAGGGGAGGAGCAGGGTGGAGGGGAGGATGTCCCATGGGCTTGTTCGCCTTTCCTCTCCTGGGAAAGCGGCGAGTGAAAAGGAATCGGGTGTTCCTCCTGGGTGCTATGCTTGCATGTTTGTTAGGGCCTGGGCGGGCTTGCATTCCTCACGCAGCCATGTCTTGCAGTCTATGTGATGTGCTGCCTAGCGGGTCATGCTGCTGACTGCCAATAGGCACAGCCCTGCAGGCCTTAACTGGGGACTGGGGCACTAAAGGGCGCTCAGCTCCTACCACTGCTGACTCACCTATAGCCTGGTGCACTGCCTGCGACCCACTGCAGGGCGACCCTGAGGGAACCACCGTGTTCATCAAGGGCTTTGACACCAGCCAGGCAGAGGACGACATCAAGGCAGCGCTGGAGGTCAGTGGCTGTAGCGCACCTCCTGCCCTAACTCCTTCCTCTGGGCTGTCGCTGCTGCTGCCCCTTGCATCTGCTGATCGTCGAGTTGCTCTTTTCCTATGATCTTGCCCTGCTCCTCCCATAACGTACCCCTACCGCGTAGCTGGTAGTTTGCGTCTCGCTGGGAGAGATAGTGCAAGCGTAGACGTTGCACCCAGCGTTGGCAGCTGGAGTAGAGCAGGCATAGGAGAGACCATCTTGTAGCTGGACATAGGCACAGGGGTGGTGTTGTGGGACAACCTCCATTGCACAGCCTGCTGCATCACCAAAGGCACCACCATATGCTGTGAGCATGTTGCACTTGGTGCCCGTTGTCCGCATTGTGTCACAGAAGTTAGCGATCAGGCTATTGACAGTGTCATTACCATCCCCGTGCTATGCACTGAGTACCTTGCTAGTCACCATGAACTGCACATGATGACTCGATACAAATGTCTTGCTTTGCTGAGGCTGCACCAACCTGCACAACGCGATCTGTCTGTTCATGACTGGCACATTGGATTCACATGAATTGTGAACCCATCATCATGGATGTGGGGTGTGCTGGCCTGGGATGATTTACGTGCATATGGATCAACCACCTGACTCTCATGGAGAAACTTTGCCTCTGAGGCCAGCAACCTCCTGCTTCCCCCCTTTTGTCGTGCTGACTCGACTGTTACTGCCCTACCCCTGGACCCGCACCTGGTGACCAATGGCTTGCTGCTGCTGTCTGCTTCCTCGCCCTTGATGCAGCGGCCAGTAGGCTGCTCGTCCACTGGAAGCTGTTCATGCTTGCTGTGCCCTGTCTTCCAGTGTTCTCTCCCACTGCCTGTGCCGTGGCCATGTTCCGCATGCGCCTTCTGCCACCTCTGCCAGGTCCCTGTCACCTACAGCTGCTCGCTGCCTGCCTGCCTGCCTGCCTGCCTGCCTGCCTGCCTGCCTGCCTGCTTGCCTGCCTGCCTGCCTGCACGTGTGCAGGAGGCCTTTGGTGAGTGCGGCGAGATCAAGAGCATCCGGCTGCCCTCAGATCGCGAGTCTGGGACCCTGAAGGGCATTGGGTGAGACCCTACCCCACCCTGCACTGCACTGCACCCCACCCTGTCTAGTATTGATCCTGCGTTGCCTCTGGCACCTGCTGCAATGCTGTGTGATGCCGTGAATGACTCGTCTCTGGTACATTCCTGCTGACATCTCCACATGCACCACATATAGTGAACATAAGGAATGAACGAAAGCCAACATTTGGGTGCAGGTATGTCGAGTTTTCCTCTGTGGACGCAAAGAACAAGGCAGTGGAGCTGAGCGGGTCAGAGGTGGCGGGCGGCTACTTGACGGTGGACGGCAATGTCAAGCCACGAGTCCCCTATGACCCCAGCGGGGGTGGGGGTGGGCGTGGAGGATTTGGGGGGCGAGGGGGTGGCAGGGGTGGCCGTGATGGCGGCCGAGGGGGTGGCCGGTTTGGGGGACGCGATGGTGGCAGAGGGGGGTTCCGAGGGGGGCGTGGGGGCAGGGATGGAGGCAGGGGGGGCAGAGGGGGCAGGGGGGGGCAGCGCATTGATGTTGGGGCAGGTGGCAGCGGGAAGAAGATCTCCTTCGACTAGGGTTGCAGCTTAGGTTTGTGGCATTTGAGAGGCGCCATTAGGCGTAGTGCCACCTTCGTTGGTGTCGATGTCGCTGTGGCATTGCACTGGTGCAAAGCGTAGGGTGTGTGCTGATTTGTGCTCCAACATGATTGCTTTTGATGGTATTGACATGTCCGCATTGTCGGTAGAGTGCGTATTGTCATTAAGCGTTCATGCAGGTTTTGTGCATCGGGTTTGGTTGGGGGATGAGGGTATAATCTGTGTTTGTACGCGAGGGTCCCGCTGTGATGTACAGCATCTGTGTACGTTGAAGGCGTTGTAGCGTACTATTGCGCGATCATTGCGTGGTACAACGTGTGCTGCAATACTTAAGATGGGCAGGCGCGCAGTAAACGCCGTACTGAGCGTTGTCGTATTGCGAGTTACAGCTTCAACGGGTGGCCCGACCATGTGGTGATTGGTAGACCTCAATGCGGCGCCCTTGTTTCTGCCCCTGCCCCTGCCCCCGCCCATGCTTATGCCCCTGCCCCTGCTCATGCCTCTGCCTCTGCCCCTGCCCCTGCCCCTGCCCCTGCCCCTGCCTTCGATAGCAGGCGTAGCTCAGTCACTGGTGCCGCTGCTCACCACTAGAACAATCGATAGTGAACAGTGGAGGTGTGTCCGCGACATCCTACAGTACTGTAGATACCTACAGTACTGTAGACACCTACAGTACTGTAGACACCTACAGTACTGTAGACACCTACAGTACTGTAGACACCTACAGTACTGTAGACACCTACAGTACTGTAGACCCCTACAGTACTGTAGACCCCTACAGTTCTGTAGACCCCTACAGTACTGTAGACACCTTCAGTACTGTAGACCCCTACAGTACTGTAGACCCCTACAGTACTGTAGACACCTACAGTACTGTAGACACCTACAGTACTGTAGACATCCTACAGTACTGTAGACACCTACAGTACTGTAGACACCTACAGTACTGTAGTGTAGCGTTCCGATTCTGCACTAAGCAGTCGGCCGCTAGTGTCACTGACGAAGTGTGATACAGGCAGGTTAAATGGTGGGCTGTATTGCCTGCCCACCATTCGGGTTCGATCCCCGGGGGCCGTTCTATGTCCTGGCCTGGTTACGCTGAGACAGTCTGACACCTGTAACAGCTTCTAGCGTTGCATGGCGCTCACACGTTGAAAAGATTTAAGGCGCGCTCTTCCTGAACGCTACATTGGTTTCCGCAATCGATGACTCTCAACGCCGCAGACATGGCAGACGGTACTCCCACTGGAGAGACACCTGGCGCCGGCACATCCGCCGACCCAGACAACTTCAGAGGTCTGCTAGCACTCGCTCGCACTGACCCCAACTTCCGCAGAGACCTGCAGGCAGCTCTGAACCCTGCGGGTACTTCTGCTAACCATTCCCGTCCTGGCACTGACCCACTGGACGACGAACTTCTCAATGACGAGGAGGAGGTTGAGGATGAGGAGCCTGATGAAAATGAGGAAGAAGAGGACGAGGCTGAGCAGCTTCGCGAGGAACTGGCGGCTACCAGAATGGAGCTGAACTCGCTGCGCATACGCCAGAGGAACATGGACCGCGCTCTGTCTTCTCTGGCTGCTCAGTGCATGGACGAGTCCCTCCTGGTCAATCTGTTTGTCACTGGGCTTTCTCCCAGCCTGCGTGAGATTGTCTTGAAGGACATTGTCCCCTTGCAGAACCCTACATTGACCCAGGCAATTGATTCTGCCAGGCAGGCACAGCGTAATGCTGTGTTCCTGGCCGGTGCAGTCAGTTCTAAGCGCCATGTGGCTGCTGTGCAGGGTCGTGCCATCACCGAACAAGCTGAGCATGAGATCAATGACGCCAACAGAACATTGGGTCTTGCTGGTCGTCAGGCTACTACTGCTGCTCCTCGTCCTGCTGGCCGCACTGCGCCCAGGCGTGGTGGCATGCGGCCTGGGCCACCCCCTGTTTCTACTGGCAAGAAGGCTGGTGCTGCTGCTGCTGCCACGGCTGTCAAGCCTGGCCAGTATTGCCACCACTGTTACTCTCCTGATCACCTGAAGCCCCAGTGCCCTTGGAAGCACCTGCCTGCCAAGCAGGCCCGTGAACAGTCAGGCTACTCTAGGCCACCTGCTGGGGCCAATGTGCCTCAGAAGCGCAGCCGCCCAGATGATGATGATAAGGGGCAGGGCAAGGGCAAGCTGGCCTCTGCCAACGCCAAATAGGGTGTTGCCCAGCCAGGCAGGTGCTGTTCCTGTGCTGCGGTAGCAACAACTGCTGAGCCTGATCAACTGTCTGCTGCATGCAACTGTGCTGCTGTTGCCTGCACACAGCCTGACAAGCAGACTGATGCACTCTGTGTTTCATTGCCTGCCAACAACAAACCAAGGCCACAGGGTCCTGCCATGAGTGCTGTGGACAACTGCAAGTGTGCTGTGCCTGTGTCTGAGTCAAAGCCTGAGAAGACTGCCGTGCTGGCAGCTAGCTTTGCTGGTTTCTGTTGTGAGGCTGCTGACCCATGCCTGAGTCATGTGGTATCATGTAAGACAGCCCTCTGTTGCCCCATGCTGCCGTCCCAAGTCATCCTGGGGGTTGCTGGACAAGACAACAAGGTAAGGTTCCAGTTTACTGGCACCATCGACAGCCATGTCTGCCATATGTTAGCTGATGGTGGTGCTGACGCGTCATTCATTAGTGCTAGCTATGTTCAGCTGCATGGTATTCCTCTCTATACTTATCCTGTGTCACTTAGGTTTGATGTTGCTAACAATCAACCTGTGATCTGTGAGCACTATGTCAAGGTACAGTTGCACATTGCCAGCTTTAGCTGCATGTGCCTGCTGACTGTCATGCCTGACCTTGTTCATGCTTATGACGTGCTCCTGGGTGCTGACTGGCTGTCTGTGCAGGGGGCCTTGATCGACTACGTCGACCAGACCCTGACCCTGCGCACTGCCCAAGGTAACACAACCTTGCATCCACACACAGGTGACATGAGTGCTGCTGGCCAGTGTGTTGCCAACAGGCCACCTGGGTCCACCCACTCACTGCCCCGCCCACCTGCTGCTGTACTTGCTGCTGTGTCCAAAGCCAATCCAAAGGCCTTTGTGACAGCTAAGCAAGCAGCCAGATGGTTGCGTAAAGGGGGCTCTGCTATGGTTGCTATGGTGTCTTTGGAAGACCTTACCTTGCCAGCAGATGTTTCACCTGTCCATAGACAGCACCTCCAAGCTCTGCTTGATGAATACTCTGATGTATTCGAACCTATAACCGGACTCCCACCAGAGCGTGCAGTAGGGCACTCCATCCCCTTGCAGCCTGATGCTAAGCCTCCAGCTAGGCCCAGCTATAGGATGTCCAAACCTGAGCATGATGAACTGCGTAGACAGATCACTGATCTCCTTGCCAAAGGCCTGATAGAGCCCAGCTCATCACCCTTTGCTGCACCAGTGCTGTTTGTCCAGAAGAAATCAGGTGAGCTGCGCATGTGCATTGATTACCGCCAGCTCAATAAAATAACAATCAGGGACCAGTACCCTTTGCCACGCATTGATGATCTGTTTGATCAGCTCGCAGGAAAAACTGTGTTCTCCTCCCTTGACTTGCAGGCTGGTTACCACCAGATCCGCATCCCGGCTGAGGATGTCCCTAAAACTGCGTTCAGGACACCTGAAGGACACTACCAATTCAAGGTACTGTGTTTTGGCCTGACAAATGCTCCTGCCACGTTCCAACGTGTAATGAATGAAGCATTTGCTGAGGTGATAAATGACTGTGCCCTCGTGTATCTCGATGATATCCTGGTGATGTCCGAGAACACTGAGCAGCACCTAGTCCACCTCAGACGTGTATTTGACTTACTGCGTAGGAATAAATTCTATGCTAAGTTATCTAAATGTGAGTTTATGAAACGCACACTGATGTTCCTGGGCCATATCATAAGTGCTCAGGGTATATCTGTCGACCCTTGTAAAGTTACTGCCATCTCTAACTGGCCTGTCCCTACAAGCCTCAAAACACTGCAGTCTTTCCTGGGCGCTGCTAATTATGTCCGTAAATTCGTACATAATTTTAGCACCATTGCTGCACCCCTCACTAACCTGACTGGCCCCAAGAAGGACTCGTTCCCTTGGAAAGCATGGCCTCAGGCTGAGTTGGATGCATTCAATGCCTTGAAGCAGGCCATTTCTAATGTGCCTATGCTCAAGCTTCCTGATCACAGCAAACCCTTCCAGGTGCACTGCGATGCGTCCCTTGAGGGCATCGGTGCAGTCCTGATGCAGGATGGCTACCCGTTGGCGTATTACTCCAGGAAATTAATCCCTGCTGAGGTTAATTACACCACGGGCGAACAGGAACTGCTGGCATTGGTATCTGCGTGTCAACAGTGGAGGTGTTACCTGGAAGGGGTACCATTCACTCTGTACACAGATCACCGGCCACTCATCTCTCTGCCCACTCAAAACATACTCTCACGCAGGCAGACTAGATGGATGGAATTCCTGGCCCGCTTCTCATATACCATTGAGTATTTACCTGGTATATCTAATCCCGCTGATCCGTTGTCACGCATTCCAGCTGCCACAGTACAGACGTGTAAAGGCCCTGGTGCTGATAATGTGAAGAGTATCCTTGTCATGACTAGGAGTAAGCGGCGTTCTCAGGAGGGGGAGGAAACTGGTGCTGAGGCACGTAAAACGAGTGCTGGTGATGCCGCTGCGCCACCCACACAACCACCACCAGGCCAAGGTGATGGTGCTGCCGTAAGGCCACCCACCAAACGTGTCACTTGGGCTGCTGATGTACCAGCAGATGGAGAACCCAGTGCACCCAAACCACCAGGTCCCTTGTCAAACCTGCATGAGTGGTTGGTCAGAGCCTATGCTGCTGACTCCAACTTCACCAAGCGTAGGAAGACTAAGAACTACTACCTGGATGATAATGGCCTATGGAGACATAACAAACGACGCACCGTCATTGTGCCCCGTGACAAACAGCTACGAGAGCATATCCTGCATGAGATGCACGATGCTAAGTATGCTGGCCACGTTGGGATCACTAAGACGTTGGAGCATGTCATGCGTGTGTTCTGGTGGAAACACTTACGCACTGATGTGCGTCACTATGTAACAACATGTGATGCATGCCAGAGAAACAAGTCGGTTACAGCTAAGCCATGGGGGTTCCTTCATCCTCTGTCTATACCTGGATACCGCTGGGAAGTCATGCACATGGACTTCATAACCAAACTACCGTCCGGATCACATGGATATGATTCCATTTGTGTATTCGTTGACAGGCTCTCTAAGATGGTACATCTGGTGCCCTGCAAAGAGAGCATGGACGCTCCTGAGTTTGCACAACTCTTCATTGATAAGGTATTTGTCCACCATGGGCTACCCTCTGAAGTTGTGAGTGATCGGGGTTCCCTTTTCGTGAGTAAGTTCTGGCAAGCTGTATGCAAGCTAATGGGCATGAAGCACTCACTCACCTCCAGCTATCACCCCCAGTCAAACGGGCAGGTTGAGCGTTACAACAAAGTGTTGGAGGAGATGCTTAGGCATTATATCTCTCCCACTCAACGAGACTGGCCTAAACACCTCTCGTTTGCCGAGTTTGCAATTAATAACTCATGGCAAGAAAGCATTAAGTCTACACCTTTCCTGGTTAACTATGGACAGTCCCCAGTGACACCGGTGACCCATGAGTTACCTCGGTTGCCACCTCCTATGGCCCAGTTCTTCTCTGAAGGCTGGGAGAAGGGTGTTCAAGAAGCCAGACGTTGTATGAAACTGGCACAGAGCCGCCAGGCTAATGGTGCTAATCCACACAGGAAATCCTCGGACAGTGTGTTCCAAGTGGGTGACCGTGTGCTGCTTAGTACCATGAACCTGCGTAACATGGTGGGCAAAGCCAGGAAGCTGCTGCCACGGTATGTGGGGCCTTTCAGGATCGAAGCTCATGTGGGTGAGGACGCTGTAAAGCTGACACTACCACCAGCCATGTCCAGGATTCATCCTGTGTTCCATGTTTCATTGCTAAGACCCTATGAGGGCAACTTTGGTCGTCTACCCCCCACTGAGTTGGGCTGGCTAGATGATTCCCCACAGTATGAGGTAGAACGCATTGTGAACCACCGGCATGTGCGTGCAGGTAAAGCAAAGGAGTACCTTGTCAAGTGGAAGGGCTATGAAGACTCTGACAACACTTGGGAGCCTGCCAGCAATCTAGCAAATGCCCCTGACTGCGTGAACTTGTATAAGGCTCAGCATGGCTTGCTGTGATTTAAATGTGGGACATGGGCTCCATGTAGTCTTGCTGGTTGCTTTGCTGCATGCTATGTGCCTTGGTGTACTATGGTTCCAGTTGCTCATGTGAGCCTGGCTAGTCTGGTTCCCAGCGTCCATTAGCTCCCTGAGCTTGGGCTGGAATGGTCCATGGTGACCCTGATCTCCTTAGAGCGACCTGCATCCGGATGGGCAGGAGTTCTCAAATAGTGGTCATAGTACTGCGAGTCCATGCCATGATGGCCTATGGGCGGAACGGCCATCCCTTAGGAGAGGGAGGAATGTAGCGTTCCGATTCTGCACTAAGCAGTCGGCCGCTAGTGTCACTGACGAAGTGTGATACAGGCAGGTTAAATGGTGGGCTGTATTGCCTGCCCACCATTCGGGTTCGATCCCCGGGGGCCGTTCTATGTCCTGGCCTGGTTACGCTGAGACAGTCTGACACCTGTAACAGCTTCTAGCGTTGCATGGCGCTCACACGTTGAAAAGATTTAAGGCGCGCTCTTCCTGAACGCTACATGTAGACACCTACAGTACTGTAGACACCTACAGTACTGTAGACACCCTACAGTACTGTAGACCCCTACAGTACTGTAGACCCCTACAGTACTGTAGACACCTACAGTACTGTAGACCCCTACAGTACTGTAGGCAGCAGCAGCATGGGTGGCAGCAGCAGCAGGGGTGGGGGCAGCAGCAGCAGTAGGGGGGCAGCAGCAGCAGCAGGGGCGCAGCAGCAGCAGCAGGGGCGCAGCAGCAGCAGCAGTAGGGGGGCAGCAGCAGCAGCAGCAGGGGGGCAGCAGCAGCAGCAGGGGGGCAGCAGCAGCAGCAGAGGGCAGCAGCAGCAGCAGCAGCAGGGGGGCAGTAGCAGCAGTAGGGGGGCAGCAGCAGCAGCAGAGGGCAGCAGCAGCAGCAGCAGGGGGGCAGTAGCAGCAGTAGGGGGGCAGCAACAGCAGCAGGGGCGCAGCAGCAGCAGCAGTAGGGGGGCAGCAGCAGCAGCAGCAGGGGGGCAGCAGCAGCAGCAGCAGCAGCAGCAGGGGGGCAGCAGCAGCAGCAGCAGGGGGGCAGCAGCAGCAGCAGCAGGGGGGCATTAGCAGCAGGGGCGCAGCAGCAACAGTGGCAGTGGCAGCAGCAGCAGATATAGTAGGGGCACTGTAGCACCTACCTACCTTTTGGCTGCTTGATGACTGCTGCTAGGAAGGGGGGGGAGTGGAAGAGTGAAGGCGGGGAGGGGGGGTAGATGTGGAAGGCGGGCGGTGGGAGGCAGGGAGGCGGGAGACGGGGAGGCGGGAGGCAGGGAGGCGGGAGGTGGGGAGGCGGGAGGCTCAACCGGGTTGGGCTGGGCGGGGGTGGGTTGGGTTGGGGGCATGGGTTTGGGTGGGTGGGGGCATGGGTTGGGGGCATGGGTTGGGGTGGGTGGGGGCATGGGTGGGGGTGGGGGCAGGGGCGGGAGCGGGGGCGGGGGCGGGGGCGGGGGCGGGGGCGGGGGCGGGGGCGGGGGCGGGGGCGGGGGCGGGGGCGGGGGCGGGGGCGGGGGCGGGGGCGGGGGCGGGGGCGGGGGCGGGGGCGGGGGCGGGGGCGGGGGCGGGGGCGGGGGCGGGGGCGGGGGCGGGGGCGGGGGCGGGGGCGGGGGCGGGGGCGGGGGCGGGGGCGGGGGCGGGGGCGGGGGAGGATGAATTGGGAGGGGGTGGTTGTGTAGGGGAAAGGGAAGTGGAAGGGAGGTGCCCACTAGACCTGCAACCAAGGGGCGTGCACGTGCGGTAGGGTGACCAGGCTGGGCACTGTGTTAGCTATCACCGTGGCCTTACCTTTGTGGTCCTCCTGGCCTCCTACCTGCTCACACCAGGCAACATATCCCATGCGCCAGTGGGGTGGGACTGCGGTGGGGAGTGTAGGGTGTAGGGAAGGGAAGGTGGGGTGAGGTGGGGGTTGCGATGCCACGTCAATCGAAGGGTGGGAGAGGGGAAGAGGAGGCTTGACAAGTATGGGAGGGGAGAGGGAGGGAGAGGGGGAAGGGAGGGGTGGGAAGAGGGTGGGTGGGGTGGGCTTTCTCCTGGCTGCTGGGATGTCAGGGGAGAGGTGACGGGGAGGGGGGAAGTGGGGGGTGGGTAGAGGTGGAAGTGTAGGGACGACAAGCTGGGCGTTGGTGGTGGGCGTGGGAAAGGGGAGGAAAAGGGGATGGGGAAGGGTGTGACGATCAATCCTGCAGCGGGACAAGGGGCATGCTAGCGGTGAAGGTGGGTACAGGGTGCCACATACCTGCACTCACCTTTTGCTGGGGTGTGGTGTATATGTGTGTGGGAGGAAGGGGAGGAAGGGGAGGGAAGGGAAGGGGAGGTCCATGGGGAGGGCGAGAGAAGTGGGGAGGGCATTGATAGTCTCAGGTGTAGGCGCACAAGACCTGCGGCAACGGTGTGACGATTTGTCAACGGAAGCAAACATTGGACATGGGTACTGGATGCACTCACCATTAGAGTAGGGAGATGTAGAGCTGGCAGATGGAGGGGCAGGTGTAGCAGCCCTCCATTACAACCCACCTTCCTTTGTCCTCACCTCAGTAGGAAGTGCAGTGTGGGAGAGTAGGGTTGGGCTGGGCGGGGGTGGGCTGGGCGGGGGTGGGCTGGGCTAGGGGCTGGGCAGTGGAAGGGCTGGTGCCACTGGGCCTGCAGGCTGGGCTGGGCACGTGCGGCTGGGCTGACCAGGCTGGGCCTGTGTTAGCTATCACCGGGCCTGGGCTTTGTGGTCCTGCTGGCCTGCTGCCTGCTGACACCAGGCCTGGGCTGGGCCAGTGGGCTGGGCTGCGGCTGGGCTGGGCTGGGTGCTGGGCTGGGAAGGCTGGGCTGGGCTGGGCTGGGCGATGCCACGGCTCGAAGGGTGGGCTGGGCTGGGCTGGGCTGGACAAGTCTGGGCGGGGAGAGGGCTGGGCTGGGCTGGGCTGGGCTGGGCTGGGCTGGGCTGGGCTGGGCTGGGCTGGCTGCTGGCTGCTGGGCTGTCAGGGCAGGGTGACGGGGCTGGGCGGGGCTGGGCTGGGCTGGGCTAGAGGCTGGAAGCTGGAGGGACGACAAGCTGGGCGTTGGTGGTGGGCGTGGGAAAGGGCGAGGCAAAGGGGATGGGGAAGGGCTGTGACGATCAATCCTGCAGCTGGGACAAGGGGCATGGCTAGCGGCTGAAGGCTGGGTACAGGGTGCCACATACCTGCACTCACCTTTGGCTGGGGTGTGGCTGTATATGTGTGCTGGGCTGGAGCGGGAGGAAGGCGAGGGAAGGGAAGGGCTGAGGTCCATGGGGAGGGCGAGAGAAGCTGGGGAGGGCATTGGTAGTCTCAGGTGCTAGGCGCACAAGACCTGCGGCAATGGTGCTGACGGCTGGGCTACGGAAGCAAACATGGGACATGGGTACTGGATGCACTCACCATTAGAGCTAGGGAGATGTAGAGCTGGCAGATGGAGCTGGGCAGGTGTAGCAGCCCTCCATTACAACCCACCTGGGCTGGGCCTCACCTCAGTAGGAAGTGCAGGCTGGGAGAGCTGGGCTGGGCTGGGCTGGGCTGGGCTGGGCTGGGCTGGGCTGGGCTGGGCTGGGCTGGGCTGGGCTGGGCTGGGCTGGGCTGGGCTGGGCTGGGCTGGGCTGGGCTGGGCTGGGCTGGGCTGGGCTGGGCTGGGCTGGGCTGGGCTGGGCTGGGCTGGGCTGGGCTGGGCTGGGCTGGGCTGGGCTGGGCTGGGCTGGGCTGGGCTGGGCTGGGCTGGGCTGGGCTGGGCTGGGCTGGGCTGGGCTGGGCTGGGCTGGGCTGGGCTGGGCTGGGCTGGGCTGGGCTGGGCTGGGCTGGGCTGGGCTGGGCTGGGCTGGGCTGGGCTGGGCTGGGCTGGGCTGGGCTGGGCTGGGCTGGGCTGGGCTGGGCTGGGCTGGGCTGGGCTGGGCTGGGCTGGGCTGGGCTGGGCTGGGCTGGGCTGGGCTGGGCTGGGCTGGGCTGGGCTGGGCTGGGCTGGGCTGGGCTGGGCTGCAACACAAGGGAGGCAACAGTGGGAACGTTGTGAGAGGTGATGAAATGGTGGTGGTGGTGGTGGTGGTGGTGGTGGTGGTGGTGGTGAGGGGGACTGGGAGGGGGTGGTAATCAGGGGGGTACTAGGCGTGATTGTAAGACCTGCAGCAACCAGGTGTGGCAGCGGTTAGGCTGGTTAGACTAAGGGCTATGCTGCGCAATGCTAGCTCCTTCTAAGCTCTTACCTTGGTCCTAAGCTCTTACCATAGTCCGTCTGGCCTCTTCGCTGCTCACAACACGTTGCACCTGCCTTGCGTTGGTGCATCAATGCTTGCGATTCATTGCGGAGAATCGTTGCGAGGAAACTGGCCGCGAGGCTAGCTGCGATGCTGGCTGCGAGGCTGGCTGCGAGGCTGGCTGCGAAACTGGCTGCGAGGCTGGCTGCGAGGAAAATGGCTGCGAGGCTGGCTGCGAGGTGAGATCCTCGCACCGAGCTGCCTCACAGGTATGCTTCTGCGCTGCTGGACCAGCTGTGTGGCCGCGAGGTTGTCTGCCGAGTATGTGGCTGCGAGTATGGGCTAGATGTGGCTGCGAGTATGGGTAACCTCGTGCGATGCCATCTGTGGACCAGCTGTGTGGCCGCGAGGTTGATTGCCGAGTATGTGGCTGCGAGTATGGGCTAGATGCGGCTGCGAGTATGGGTAACCTCGTGCGATGCCATCGCTGCAATACCGGCTACACGATGCTGCGACTAAGTGTTGGACGGATGCCTTGAATGCAAGTGAGATGTTCAGAATTTTTCTAAGTGCTTAAAGGCTACAGTACTGTAAGTGGTCTCTCGAGGTACCTCGAGGTACCTCGAGGTACTGTAGATGTCTACAGTACTGTAGATGTGTACAGTACTGTAGATGTCTACAGTACCACTCCTACAAGTTAGTCCCTGCGTTTGTCCCTGCGTTCTACCGACCTTGTCCGATCGGGCTGGAAATTTGATAGATGGCAGTTTCCAGAAAATAAAACATATTTTACAAGAAACAAATTTTGAAAAAATCAACAGCTGTTGCGCTGTGGCCCGCAACCTATCCCTGCACTCATCCCTGCACTCTAGCCACAGGGCCACAGCGCAGCCGCCTTTGATTTTTTCAAAATATTTTTTCTGAAAAATATGTTTTGTTTTCTGCAAACTACCATCTATCAAAATTTCAGCCCGATCGGACAAGGTCGGTCAACACGCAGGGACGGACGCAGGGATTAATTTGTAGGAGTGACTGTAGATGTCTACAGTACTGTAGGTACCTACAGTACTGTAGATGTCTAAAGTACTGTAGATGTCTACAGTACCGTAGATGTCTACAGTACTGTAGATGTCTACAGTACTGTAGGTACCTACAGTACTGTAAATGATCTCTCGAGGTACCTCGAGGTACCTCGAGGTACTGTAGATGTTTACAGTACTGTAGATGTCTACAGTACTGTAGATGTCTACAGTACTGTAGATGTCTACAGTACTGTAGATGTCTACAGTACTGTAGGTACCTACAGTACTGTAAATGGTCTCTCGAGGTTCCTCGAGGTACCTACAGTACTGTAGATGTCTACAGTACTGTAGATACCTACAGTACTGTAAGTGGTCTCTCGAGGTACCCCGACAGTACTGTAGACACCTACAGTACTGTAGCATGGCCGTATCTCACCAACCGCGCAAAATCACGAATTTTAGTTTCAACCCCCAATCTTACAATGCCTTCATTTGACTATGTACGAAGTCCGAGGCTCTGAATCTCAAAAATGCTGTTACTAATTTGCCTGAGTGATAGCATATTTGCGTTGAGTTTATAATTATGCAGTTAGTAGGCCGTGCACAGCAAAGCATCAAAGTTAGTGATTTAAATTTGAGCCGTTGCGGGGCATGCAGTCATCGCTGCGACAGCCCGCGTCGCTTAGGCTGCTCTACATGAGCATGCGCGTCGGCAGCAGCACTCGAATCGGAAAGCGGATGCGGCAATGTGGCAATGAGCCCACCTCCCCCCCTTACCTAGAGGGCAATGCCACAGCTCGACCATTGGGACTTACAGCATGCTACTTACTAGGTTAAGCTCCAGTCACACAGCTCCACACCACGACCGATTATTGACTCGGCTCCTCTGAGAGTTATACTCCCCTACATGCCATCCACCTGCGTGCAAAGTTTCATAGCTCAACTGCCACCCCACAGTGGTGCTCTGGGAGGGGTGGGCTGGGAGGGGTGGGCTAGGAGGGGGTGTGCTTGGGGGGAAGGGGCGAGGGAAAGGGCTGGGAGGGGGTGGGCAGGCTCGATGAGGTGGGCTCCTGCAATGATGGGTGGAGGGGGTCCGGGCATGGTGGGTTGTTGCATGCCGTGGCCTTGAACCTGCCTGGTGAACATGATGTAACTTTGAAGCTGTCAAACTGAACGAGGTCAGGGCTATTTGTTGTGCGGTTTGTTTCAAGAGATGCGCCAATGAGTCAAGAACAAACATGGTGTGGCCATTTTTGTGTGGGTGCAGCGGGTGCAACACAGTGAAGGACATAGTGGAGGAGGGGGGGTTGTAACCCGGTGATACCTTAGTGTGCGCCGACCCAAATGATGTATTATGCGATAGTGAGCACAGAGTCATGCTTCAATCACCCCGTCTAGGCGCCCTGCACGTCCGGCAGGCATCGCGTTGGGTGTTGGCCGGACATTCCATTTGTGCACAACCAGCTCACTACGGTAGGTAGATGGGGTCACAGCGATGTGGCTCACCGTGCCAAGGAGACCCCTTTCGCCGCTGTGATTTGTTCGCGGGCACATGTGGCAGTACGCGAGCAAAGACTCCAATGGCTAGCGCTGATGGTCAGATTACGCGAACTAAGTCGCGGCTGCCAATGTGATACACGGTATCGAAAACGGTGCAGTATTGAGAGAGAATTCGCATGCATGTTACCAACCCCACGTTGGGGGCGCCCAAGACACCAGCTAAGGAAAAGGCGAAGGAGGAAGAACAAGGCAAACAAAGCGGTACTGTTTGGGGAGAGAGGAGAAAGAAAGCCACACTAGAAAGAGGCAATCTAAAGAGGGAAGTATCTAGGGTGCGGTTTTTCTCATTAGTTCTCATGAGATCTAATATTAGTCAAATGTGTCTCATTAGGTCGTCTCATGAGGTCTAATATTAGTCGTGGCTGGACAAGGTTCCCACCGGGGTTCGATTCCCGAGAGCTGCAATCTACTTCTATGTTAAAAAAAAAAGCTTGCCACCTACATACATCGAAGTATACTCAGCCGCTCGTGTCCGTCCCCGTGCATGTGCCTGTGCCATTGACAAGCTCATTCGTGCCACACAACAAAAGACATGTGCTCTGTATGTGGGTGAGGTGTTGGCCGATTATCAGATGGTACTATTGTATACAGATGGTACTATTGTATACAGATGGTACGATGGTATCCTCTCCCCAACTCAGGAGTCCCCAACATGGGGTTGGTAATCTTCCTGCAAGTACTCTATACAAAGTGCACCGTTCTCGCTAGCTTCTATCACATTGGCCGGTGCGCAATTATGCATGTATCCTGGCAAGCGGCGCGTTAATCGGTGCATCAGAGTCCATGCCGGCGCAAGAGATCGCGGACACACCTCAGCTGCTCATCACCGATTGCTCTAGTGGTGAATAGTGGCACAAATAAGGGAACTCCGGCTGGCATTCAGCCGGAAGTACAATCACATTTCTGCCCGCCAGGCTCGCTCCGCGAGCCTTTGGTTGGTGCAGGCGATGTTCAAGGGCCATATCTGGGCATGTTATGTATTTGCTACAAACGTGGGAAATGTGCGTCTCTCTCTCGCCAGTCACACAGGAAAAGGGATCCTCATCCTCTATTTAGCATGTTGTGAGCTAACCACTGTGACTTTTCAGACTTTCGATACATAACTCTGTTCTTTACTCAACGTTACAGCTGCTGGAGAAGAAAGCATGGCAATTAGTTGATCAAGCCTGCTCGAAATGACATTGGCGTGACCCGACTTTGCCTTGCCGGAATGATTAGCCCATGCGACCATGCCCCTTGCAGCCCCCCCCCCCTCCCCAGCCCAGCATAGCCTTCCTACCTCCTCTTACCCACTCCCAACCCCACTCTTACCCACTCCCAATTGGCAGCTGGTGCTGGCGCCGCCCCTGGGCTGCCCACCCCTCCTGCTGCCCCCCCTTGGCAGCAGCTGGCAACTGGTGATGGTGCTACCCCAGACCTGCTCACCCATCCAGCTGCGCAGCAGGAGGTCAGGGCGGAGCTGGATACAAGCTCGACACGCAAGCGGAGGGCGGGCGGGAGGGATCGGACCCAACATGTCGAGCAAGGTAACGTAGCAATGGCCTACACACCTTGTGTGGCCTTACAGAGTGGCCAGGTAGTAGGTACTACTCACGAAGGGGTCAAGCTCAGGCGTTCCCAACATGGGGTTGGTAATCTTCATGCAACTGCGGCCCATCTACTCCATCATTTGAAGTAACGTTTGCTGCGTCTGCTGCAATGCGATATTGCGCGTTTAATGTCCGACTGGAATTGCCATCGGAGTCTTTCGATGCGGGCAGCCACATGTGACCCCGGATGTGTCCCAATTAGAGACCGTGGTTAGCTACACTGGTAAGCTACGTCCTTGGCTATCCGTTAGCGATGCACGACATGTCGGTGGCGCACACCACCGAAGTCAGGCAAACATGGCTGCGCGAGCTTCCTGATGGTGCAGGCCGCTTGGCGAGGATGTGACAAAACACGAATCCGAGTGTGGCAGCGCTGTATCGCTATAATGGTGGGCGGCACAGTAGGGACTAGTCACCCCCTACAGCTAATATCAGCTTTATGTTTTGCACCATTGAAGAAACAGCCTGACCTCACTCGGATTATTTGTAGCATACCGTACTCTCCCTTTTGATTCGCGTCCGCGAATCGTTTTTTTGGCCTCGCGAAATCACGAACGAGTAAACAATGTGGTTTTTGGCTGAATCGCGAAGTGGTCAAACAATTATTTGACCTGCGTGAATGGTGTTGCGATGGACCGCTTCATGGTCCGTGGTATCAGTGCCGACGACGCAGCCGAAAATCTGCTACGCCAGGTCGACCAACACGAAGATGGCCCTTGCACAGTGGCTGTGACTTGGTGATCGGGTGGCTTGACTTGGTGACCTGTGCAGAAAGTGTCCACGGAGGATTGACATGTCATGCAAGGAATGGCTGTCTTGAATATTTATAGGCACACCCACGTTGTCAAAGTTGTGTTTTGCTGCAACTTTTGCATCGGGAAAAAGTAAACAATTTTTTTTGCATCGGGAAAGAGTATTTAATTATAGTTTTCGAGGCCTCGCGAATCAAAAGGGAGAGTACGGTACTCAGTAACGCGTCCGTGGCACTTTGCAACTCAACCATTGGGTTTGTATGTGATGAGATTGACCCCTTACAAGGTACACATGGTGATGGCTACAGGTGCACGAGGAGCCGACTGAGCTTGGCTTACCACTCCGCCATGTGGCCACCAACACAACTTAACCCACCATTTCCCAACCTCGTCAACCCCGCCCAGCTCCCAGTAGCCCCTCCTCCCAGCAGCCCAGCCTG
>JASKMD010000031.1:9483345-9565845 GCA_030144725.1 Haematococcus lacustris | reverse complement strand
ACTAAGGGCTATGCTGCGCAATGCTAGCTCCTTCTAAGCTCTTACCTTGGTCCTAAGCTCTTACCATAGTCCGTCTGGCCTCTTCGCTGCTCACAACACGTTGCACCTGCCTTGCGTTGGTGCATCAATGCTTGCGATTCATTGCGGAGAATCGTTGCGAGGAAACTGGCCGCGAGGCTAGCTGCGATGCTGGCTGCGAGGCTGGCTGCGAGGCTGGCTGCGAAACTGGCTGCGAGGCTGGCTGCGAGGAAATGGCTGCGAGGTGGGCTGCGAGGTGAGATCCTCGCACCGAGCTGCCTCACAGGTATGCTTCTGCGTTGCTGGACCAGCTGTGTGGCCGCGAGGTTGTCTGCCGAGTATGTGGCTGCGAGTATGGGCTAGATGTGGCTGCGAGTATGGGTAACCTCGTGCGATGCCATCTGTGGACCAGCTATGTGGCCGCGAGGTTGTCTGCCGAGTATGTGGCTGCGAGTATGGGCTAGATGTGGCTGCGAGTATGGGTAACCTCGTGCGATGCCATCGCTGCAATACCGGCTACACGATGCTGCGACTAAGTGTTGGACGGATGCCTTGAATGCAAGTGAGATGTTCAGAATATTTCTAAGTGCTTAGAGGCTACAGTACTGTAAGTGGTCTCTCGAGGTACCTCGAGGTACCTCGAGGTACTGTAGATGTCTACAGTACTGTAGATGTCTACAGTACTGTAGATGTCTACAGTACTGTAGATGTCCACAGTACTGTAGGTACCTACAGTACTGTAGGTACCTACAGTACTGTAAATGGTCTCTCGAGGTACCTCGAGGTACCTCGAGGTACTGTAGATGTCTACAGTACTGTAGATGTCTACAGTACTGTAGATGTCTACAGTACTGTAGATACCTACAGTACTGTAAGTGGTCTCTCGAGGTACCTCGAGGTACCTCGAGGTACTGTAGATGTCTACAGTACTGTAGATGTCTACAGTACTGTAAATGGTCTCTCGAGGTTACTATGAGGTACCTCGAGGTACTGTAGATGTCTACAGTACTGTAGATGTCTACAGTACTGTAGATGTCTACAGTACTGAAAATGTCTACAGTACTGTAGATGTCTACAGTACTGTAGATGTCTACAGTACTGTAGGTACCTACAGTACTGTAAATGGTCTCTCGAGGTACCTCGAGGTACCTCGAGGTACTGTAGATGTCTACAGTACTGTAGATGTCTACAGTACTGTAGATGTCTACAGTACTGTAAATGGTCTCTCGAGGTACCCCGACAGTACTGTAGACACCTACAGTACTGTAGGTGCCTACAGTACTGTAGGTGTCTACAGTACTGTTCGTGTACTCGCGAGGTACCCCGACAGTACTGTAGACACCTACAGTACTGTAGCATGGCCGTATCTCACCAACCGCGCAAAATCACGAATTTTAGTTTCAACCCCCAATCTTACAATGCCTTCATTTGACTATGTACCAAGTCCGAGGCTCTGAATCTCAAAAATGTTGTTACTAATTTGCCTGAGTGACGTCACGGAAGCGTGAAGCACCTGCAGCTAACAAGTCGAGGGCAGCAAAGCAAGGTGAGTCAACACCACGTACTGCACCTAGCACCTTGTTAAGCGTAGTAGAGCAGCCGGGAATGCACCAGCGCCAGCAGCAGCTCCAAATGCTAATAGTGGTATCCAGTCGTCACGACTGACGTCGTCGCGTCCACAAAAGCAATTCATGTTCCGACTGCTGCTGCGCGTTGCAGGTGCCAGCAACAACGGTGTGGCGAAGCGTGCTAGTGTGGCGCGCCTCGCATGAGGCAAAATCGCATGAATTCAAATGTCGATCTTTGGGCAGGCACTGAGCACCGCTGAGAGCGAGATAGTTTTTGCTGCGTCGGCCATCTCGTAGCTTTGAGTCTCCTCTGTTTAAAGCACTGTTTACATATAATTTTGACTGAGTGGCTGCGGAGATACGGGCTTCCTATCACAGGTGGGTGGTTTTCAGGTAGTTGGGAACGCCTGAGTCAAGCAATGCAGCAGCCTTGTATATTTCCGAGCATGGGTGGAGGGGCGTCGTTACATCGGTTTGGCGTGCCATGTGAATCGTTTTGACAGCGGCGACTGTCACTGACTGTTTGCAGGGGATACTGAGCTACGTCGGTCGCGGCGGTCTCTCGCGACGAGGCCCGCATGAGCTAACAATGCATGGATTTAAATGTGAATACTTGAGCCGCCATAGCATTCAGCACAGTGCACAGTATTTACTGATACATGTTTCACCGCCCAGCTGACGGAGTCCTCTATCCAGCGATGTGCGATACATAAATAGACACCCCCTGGCTGAGACGCGGCGTCGTTTTGATTACCAGGGGTCGGTTTCCTGTCATTTTCTGTTAGTTGGGGACACTTGAGGGAGGGTCAACAAGGCCCGATTCGCACTCGCAAATTTTGTATTTTGAATTATTCGCGGCCAACCGACGCACTTCTTCCCGTTCCGAGCCACTGGCTGCGTAGCTGTTCGTTGTGACCTAGCACGATCAGACCCCGCATTCACAGCAGTCAGGGGAGCTGCTCAGCAGCCCAAAAGGAGACAGCGAGGGGCGGTCGGTTTCGTCGGTTCGTGCACTTTAACGACAGTACCCGCCCGTCACGCTTCATCATTCTAGCCTCCTTTTCGCCGCGTTTGAATCGGGGCTAGAATGATGAAGAATGACGGGTCAGTTGAATCAGGTTTCAGGTAATGGAATCTTTCGAGCAGGGAGCGGCGACAAATGCAGCAGCTCAACCCGATGCTTCTGGGTCAGCTACAAATCTTATTATGGGCTCGAGCACAGGCTCAAGCACAGGCGCAAGCTCAAGCCCAACCAATGGCTTCGCCGATGCTAGCACTACAAACACAACAGCCCCAAGCGCAGCATGCTGTGCCGACGCTGCTTCACTCGGCCCAGTTTATTCAGATGTTGCAGGCTCAGCAGGCTCGGACGCAGCAGGCCTCTGCCAGCTCTGCATGTCTCGCATCCCCTGGCGCAGCGGGCTGTGCAGACGCAGCCACAGCCGGCCCCGTTGCTTCAGATGGTGCAGACCCAGCAGGCTCGGACGCAGCCTGAAAGACGTGCCCCTCCTCTAGCGCATCAGCTTCTGCGTCCCTATCCAGCCTTATCCAGCCTTACAGCCTTAGCCGCCCGTCAGCGAAGCCAGCCAGCTAAAGCGCGACAGTTAACCAGATAACCGCCAACGACATCGAATATCGAAAAACGAATCGAGTGCGAACCGGGCCCAAGGCACCAGCAAAGAAGGTCCCACACTGTGAGCCACTTAGCTCAGCAGCCCCCCATTGAAACGGGGGCTGGGCTGGATAAGGATCCTTGTTGATGGAGACTCCACTGCAGGGTAGGAACGGTGCCAAGCTGACCGTAGAGCTGCAATGCTGCACGCGAACTGCTAGGCTGAACGTGGTGGGCTGCTAAGGCGTGAGCTGCGATGCTGCACGCGAACTGCTAGGCTGAACGCAAAGCTGCTGGGCTGAGCTGCTGGGCTGCGATGTGTCTTACCGCCTCGCCGCTTGCTGGCTTGCAGGCTCCGGGCTGGCACTACTGCGGGCTGAAGTCGACATGTCCGCTGGCTCCTTATGGGACCCAGGCAAGGCTGCCATGGAAGCAATGGCGCACGAGGCGGGGGCGCAAGCACTGGAGTCTGCGGCGAGCACATCTTTTGGATTGAGGTGAGGTCTTATTGCAACTGCTTGAAGCGAATAGCCCTTAGTTACCTTGCCTTACACGTGCGCACTATGTGTCTCACTATGGCTGCAGACCTTACCGAGTCAAAGCCGGACTTGCAGGGATCAATTTCATCTTTATTTTTTATACTTTTATAAGCAGGCTCAACGCATCAGTAGGATTAAAGTGCTATACCATCATCATCATCATCACCAGGGAAGCATTGGCCTGACGCTACGCAAGTGCATCACCTGCCCTCTATGACCTCCACATGCCTCTTCAATCCAGCGTTGTAATAGGTGCCTAGGCCAACATGACCCATTTTGCCATTGAAGGTTGAATCAACCCATGCAACACAGCTCGTTGGAACAATTAGGGGCCAGCTCTAATGAGCATACATGCATACAAACGCCCCTGCTACAGCGTCTGCACAATAGCTGCAAGGCCATTACCTAAGGCATGTCTTCACACATGCTCAGGTGGAAGTGTCGCATGGAGCGTCGTGCCGTGGCAGGCGCTGGCATGCATTGATTCACCGCAGCAACATGACTGTGCATGCATCTTGAACGAATCATTACCAAACATACTACGCTCCGCCTTACCTCAGCCTACGCTGCGACAAGCAACAGACAGAGCACATCGCATACTACATCGCGACCCATACCGCATCACAACGCTTGGCTGCGCCCGTCAGGAATGGGGCACAGCATGGCACACAGCACATGGACTGCAAGAGCATGAAACAGTGAGCGAGCTAACGGAGCTGCACTGCAGCCCCTGTGATCTGAGGTAGCCAGCCCTCCCTCCCCCCCTTCCAACCAGTCCTGGCTCCAATGCCCTGGGTGTGCCAGTGGTCGCGTACCTGTGCCTCGCTATCCTTGCTGACAGCTGGGCCCAGCCTTTCATGTAGCCCTACTACTCATGCATGCAGGTCCCATGTCTTTTCCTACTACGACTGCCACACATTCTCTCCCAGTCCCGACATGCATTTGCACGTCATGGCGTACTGACCAGGTAGCGTACTCAATGCTGAGCTAGCCCATGCACGTCATCATTCATGCACCATCAAAACAGACCATGCAGGCCAAACAGGCCTCAGCAGGCCCAGTGGCTCTCATTGCTCAGCTCCTCGCCTCAACACACTGGTATGCCTCAACAGCCCCGTCTCAGGAGGATCGAGGGTGCCACACCTCGCCCCCTGCCTACCTAGTTAAGCTGCGCCCTCAAGCTCCAAAGCAAGTGCAGGCGGCCGGGCGCAGTGGCCTGGCTTGCGGCCTCCTTCGCCAGCTGCTTCTGCTGCACCAGCAGCAGCTTGACCACGTCAAACAGCTTGGGCCGCTGCTCAGGCCGGGAGGCCATGCAGGCAGCAGCAAGCTGGGCATACCACCGCGGGCACTCGGCAGGGAAGGCCAGTGGGCAGCTGCGGAACTGGTCAGGCGCCATTGCATAGCGCTGCAGGGCGCGCATGGTGGTCCTAGTGATCACTGGGTCATGCAGCACTGTGCAAGGGGCAGGGGCGGGTGTGGAGACAGCTGTAGGGGCTGGGGAGGGGCAGGGGGCTGGGGAGGGGCAGGGGGTCGGGGGCTGCACAGGAGGTGATGTGTCGGCAGGGAGTGAAATCTGCTGAGCCTGGTCCTGGCTATCAGGGTGGCCGGCCTTGGCTGCGCCATTTCTGCCAGTACCCTCCACTGCCACCAGTGCAGTTGTGGCTGCAGTGGCAGGGAGGGGGGTGTCTGCGACGGGAACAGTGCTGGGCATGCTGTTCTTTTTTGTCAGGGTAGCGGTGTCAGACAGCTGCTGCTGGACAGCAGCTGGGGCGAGCTGTGTTTGACCACTGCCTGAGCCCACCACAATGTCATCGGCGCCTGTTGACAGCTGGCTGGTCAGCCCACTGCCCTGGGTGTTGATGGCATCATCGCCACGAACGCCTGCTGCTGCAGCATGCGCTGGGGTTGCTGCTCTATGGCGCCGCCGCCAGGCTGGCTGCCCGCAGTACAGCTCATGCAGGATGACGCCAAAGCTGTACACGTCTGCTGCCTTGGTCATGTGCCCCTCAGTGAACACCTGGCGGCACGGCACCAGCACCACATGGGGCCATGGCTGGCTCAACGCTGCACTGTTGGCTGGCATGTGGACGCAGCCGTGCATGAGGCACGTCCAGTGAGCATGAACTGCCCACTACATCTCTGCCCACTGCCTGGGCCAAATGGACCCCACATGCTTTGAGATACATGCAACAAAATGCATGTGTAGGCAATGCTTGGCACATGAGCCGGATGCCACATGAGCTCTGTAAGGCAGGCTGTGTGATGCCACAGCAGCTGGAGCCTGCCCTGCTCACCTCCGGCGCAGTATAGTAGGGGGTGCCCTGCCGGGCATTGGACACATGTGACTGTCCGTCCTTGGACATGTGTGACAGGCCAAAATCACCGACCTACAATCAGGACAGATATGCCTGAGGTGACAGAGGGCATGTCGTCAACCCTGTCGTCACCCAACTGCGCCACACTCTGGTCGGCTGCCCCCACTCTGATCAGATCAGTCGACCCTGTCAAAAGGCTATTGGGGGTCAAAGGGCCTTGGCAATGCAGTCACATTTGACAGGTTACATCAGGTATGGGGGAGGGGTGATGATTGTAGGGCTAGAGATCAGGCCCCTGGGCATGATATTTGACAGGCGGGCCAAACCTAGTCCAGCTGCCGCGGCTGGGTTGTGAAGCATGATGGGTGCAGTGCGTGACGCCTTCAATCCAGCTCAAGACCATGGTGAGCAAGAACCCATCGAGCTCAAATCACCAAGACCCAGTGAGGCTCTTGCGTGGTGGCATACCTTGGCTACGGCCCTCAGGCAATCCACCCGGCTGTCGTCCAGCTTAAGAAGAATGTTAGCAGGTGACAGGTCCTGTGAGCAAATGACGCATGGCTGCTTGAGCACTCGGCTCTTGCTTGATGGCCAGCAGAGGATGGCTTCACCCTCTACTCAGTGTCTAGTCAAGCGTAGAACGATTGAGCGCCCACTGCCCCTCACAACCTTGTACTGCATTACTAGACTGCTGCAGTCCAGGCTGCTGCAGTCTGCAATGGATTAGGGCACAACAACAGGGCAACATCAAGGGGCCTGATGAGGCAGCTGTAGAGTGCTTGGGCATGCTCCTAGGTGCAACGCACAGTTATCTGAACGACTGAGGTTGATTTGTCATACACCATGGTGACTCACCCCATGGATGATGTTCTTGGAGTGGATGTGCTGCACCCCACAGGCAATGTCCAGAGCTGTGTTGACCACCGTGAGCATGTTGGGCGTGACGCCGTCCATAGTGAGGGCGCCGGTGTCCACTGCACGCTTCAGGTGGCCGCCATCACAGTATTCCTGGACGATGTACCTGCAGGGCTCAACAGCGCCATGGCGGCAGCTCAGCCTGCTGCCTCAGGTTCTCTAGAGGCCCTTGCAAGGATGAGGATGAGGATAAGGATCAGGATGGGGACGCAGCGTTAGAAGAGCTACTGTGCATTGCTCTAAGGCGGCATGTGCTCAAGTGGGGTTTCTGTTGTCTGCATCCTTTCCCTGGCTCCATGTATGCAACCCAGCCTTGCCCTATCATCCCAAAGTCACCCACATTTTCCAGTCTCCAGCCACTGCCTGGTCCTCAGCGATGGACATGTGACTGTCGTCCTTCTGTGCCGTAGCTCCTGAGCCACGCAGGGTTGGCGAGCCGTCCGCATTGGCGCCAATGGCACGCAGCTCAAACGTGTATGTGTTCACAATGTTGGGGTGCGCCAGCCTGCGGCAACACAAGGGGCGCCAAGCTTGGACAAAACTGCAGTGCTTGACCAACAGCAACACAAATGCCACTGTGCCTGACAAACAGCATGGACCCAATGCAGTGGGAGGCTGGGTGAGTGCCGCAGCCAGGCTGCATTCGCCTGCTGTGGCCATACCATGCCATGCAGAGCAGGGGGCCACCAGTCCAAGCAGCTAACCAGGACTGGTCTGGTGGACCAGCCATACTACCCATGGCTTTACTATTGCCAGCACAAACCGTCTTCAGTTCTTCTGCAAACATCCTGACCTAGTGTTGATGGCGGCCTCCTGTAATGCCTGTCGCTTGGTGTGGATCCGGTGCTCTTGGAACAGGAGGCACTTCACTGCCACTGGCCAGCCGCGCCACTCCCCTGAATGGGCAAGGGAGGTAGCATGGCATTGCTCAGGGGTGCTTTGCTGTCGCATAGCATGAGAATAGCATGAGAAGCCTGAGCCTGACTAGGATGGGGAAACATGGCCACCACCACAAGTTTCACCACAAGGTCTTCAATCACAAGCAGCTGATACCAGTGAAATGCATGGCCTCCATATTATTGTTTATTACCTACTATTTACAGGCCAGCATAATCAAGTGCAATGAGATCTTGCCGCAAATACAGCTGATGCCAGTGTTGTGCATGGCCATTGCAGCAGGCAGTGGTGGCGCAGCCACCATTCAGCATTGACGAGTGGACGTCATCAGGGACCCACCTTTGTACACCACTGCATGCGCCCCAGCGCCCAGTACTCCAGATATGACGAGCTTGCCTCCTGCCCCTACCTCAGACCTCACCTTCTGCAGCATATGCTGCAAGCGGCAGCAGCAAGGGACACAGCCACACACAGGATCTTTGAACCATGCCTGCTTGTTCATGTGCATGTGAGGGTGGATGGTGGGCATGGGCATCAGGAGTGGCTTCACATGCTGTACCACAGGAGGGGCGATGCACATGGTGCACAAAGCGGTGACCACATTCGCCATACAGGCAAAGCTGGCACATGTACTGACATGGGTGCAACAGGAGCAGGCATGATGCGAAGACCAGCTGCTGGTTTGGCAAGCGTGAGTGCATGCAGTACAGCAAGGAGGCTAGCATGCTGTGTGGTAAGGCACGCTGCTTCTCACTTCGCTCTCATTTGGAGCAATGGGCCGCCACTCGCCATACTCGCTGCCTGGCCGGTCAAAGCTGTCCGACACCATGCCCATGGAGGACTCCTCGTAGAGCCCGCTGCTGACGCCCCAGCTCTTAGTACCAGGACCGCACCGGGACCTGCTGTTGGAGAAGGAGGACCCCCGCAGCTGCAGCGCTGCTCCCCGAAAGCCATTTTGCACCACTGCACCGTTCACAGCCTCTGAACGGTGCCCTTCTAGCGCTAGCACCAAACCCTTCACTGTGCTGGCACTGTCCGCTGGCCCTGAGGCTGTGGTGGTGGTCGCTGCTGCTGCTGCTGCTGCCGCTGCCGCCACGTCCTCCCCTCCCTCGGCCTCCTCCTCAGGAATGGAGCCGTGTATTGATTCCAGCAGCGAGCTGTTGGTATAGCCTGCAATGAGCTGCGCCGCCCTGACAGCCACGTCAGGGTCGTCCAACTCGCCCATCCACTGTGGGTCCTGTGGTTGTGTGGTGGCCACAAGGTGGGTGGCCAGGCTGGGGTCACTTGCATCCAGTGCACTGGAGGGTGACTGCTGCAGCTGCCCAGGGCGGTGCAGAGCCCCTGAGGAGCCGCGGAGCTGCAGTCTAGCTGCGCCGCTGTCAACAGCAGGGGACGAGGGTGCTGGGTGCAGTTTGCCGCTTTCCTGCACATCACCAAACACCGAAGAATTGCAGCAGCGGCAGCGGCAGGAGCAGCAGCAGCATAGAAGCATGATGTATGGACATGCTTGGTGGGTGGAACTAGAGTGTCGCTCGCCTGCCTGTCTGCCTGCCAGCCAACATGCATGGCTCCGTTGAGGTCTTGTGTGAGAAACAGATGGCCACATGGAGCTGTAGCTGTAGCTGTAGCTGTACAGAAGCTGGTGCAACACACAAGCACCCATCCTGGTGGTACCTACCACACAACAACCAGATCAGCACCAGTGCCAGCCACAAAAACATTTTTATGGGAGACATGGAAGCACAATGGGGCATGACCGAACAAGTGAGCAGGCTTGATGGAGATCCCACGACCTGGTGCTGACTCACCCGGGTATCCAACACCTTGAAGGCACCACAGACAAAACACCACCCCGTAGTGAGGGGACCTGACTCTGCCTTTGCATTGGTAGTTACTGCCCACTAGGCTGCTGAGGGAGGTGCTAACCTACCAGGGTATCCAACACCTTGAAGATGTCGCTGGAATGTGTCTGCAGTGACCTGCGCCGCTTCATGAGCCAGACCACTGCCAGCACGCCGGCCAGTACTGCCAAGCCGCCAAGAACCGCTGTGGGCACCACCCATCGCACATCCACGCCTCGCTTCCTGCCTGAGCTGGGAGCCACAAGCGTGACATCAGCCAAAGCGGAGCCTGGCAGCAGGGAGAAGGGCGTGGGGCTTGGGTCGCTGTTGAGGGTGACCCGTGTGCCGCTCCACCTCTCAGCTCGCACCCGGGAGAAAGTCACGGAGGTGTTTGTGAGGAGAGAGACCTGGCCAGGTGGGGCAGTGGAGGGCAGTGGGTCATCATGACATGGCATGCGCCCATGTGCATTGTGCCGGGGTTGCTGTAGCACATGGCAGTGGATGCCCAGCCTTCACCAGATACTTAGATGGGCTTAGTAGGGGTCGTGTGTGGGACTGAAAGGGTGCCGGCCATTTGATGTCTTCACTGCCTGGATGCAGGGTGTGGTCAGGCCCTAGCTCCGTGACAGGTGGGGTTCCAAGGCATGCTGTGACTGCGAAGGACGTGGGCAGAGTGGCAGCTGTGGTGTGGTGTGCGATACTGGGCCTGCAATCACACCCATTGGCACGACATTATGCCTTGGAATCTTCAAGAGAATGGCAGCTGCAGGTGGATGGACAGGCCTTGCCACCAGGCCAGACAGGCCCAATACAGGACGGGCAATCAGTATGGACAACGGCGATGAGGCAGGTATAGAATGCGGCTGGCTTGCAGCACTCTACGTCTGAGTCCATGCAAGAGCCAAACACATGCACGGCAGACCCACTTCAGACATGTCAAAGATGCGTGTGAGGGCGGCCTGGGTCTCTCTGCTCAGGCTGCAACTACAGGTGCGCTGCCCGCCGGCAAACAGCTTCAGGATGGCCAGCTCTTCAGGTGGGACGATGATAGTGACCAGGTCCAGCACCACGCTGATGTCAGCACTGCACACGGAGGTGCACAGGCAGGTGCTGATGCGGCCAACCCTCACAGTGTGCACTAGCAGGCAGCCATTGCATAGAGCAACTTGTTGACAAAGTATAAATCACAGCCATCGATAGCCATGAGCCATGATTGATAGCCATGAGCCACAGCCGGCTGTTATCAGTGTCACTACACCATTACTCACTTATCAAGACACTGGTATGGAAAGGGTCATAAGGAGCAGGAGCATGGCATGTGTAGGAACACAGTGCCACAAGCATGGTTGGTGCAAGGGATCTGGAGCCAAGACGCAGACTGGACAGCGGGCCAGCCGTCACACCGGGCAGAGGTAGGCTGCCCCTGACGCACCTGCTGTTGCCAATAGCCCAAAGCAGCATGCTGAAGAGCTGCAGGGGGTGTGGTGGTGCCACACCCGTGGGGTCCTGCATCTGCGTCCCCGCATTGACCAGGGTGAGGTTGCGAATGGTGAGCTGGCTGCCAGCTCCCAGCACCACCGCTGAAGCCTGGCCTGCCAGGTCTGCCGCCAGGCTGCGCATGGGGTGACCCTGCCACCAGATGGCAGTGCCGGCAGGGATGGACACGAAGGGAGGGGAGGCGTTGAGGCCCTGAGCAGGGGGAGCGTTGCCCCCAGCACCTGTTGCTAGTGCCTGGCTGACATTGGTGCTTTCCGCAGCAGCTGCCAACCGCATGTTGCAGACTTGGATAACGTAGGGCTGTGCCTGGGTGAAGTTCAAGCCCATGAGCAGCTCAGCAGGCGTACAGGCAGGTGTGGCCTGGGTGGTGGGTGTGAAGGGATCTACACCCCAGTCCATGATGCCGGTGTGCTGCACTGCTGGCAGCAGCGGGTGCTGGAGAGAGTCTGGGACGATGGTCTGCACAGCAGCACAGCAGGACACCAGCCTTGTGCAATCTGGCTGAACCTGGATCAACTGACGGACTTGTTGCCAACTCGCAATGGTTAAGCAGTTGTGCAAGGGGTCACGATCGTTGCACTGATTGCAGGATGGTGAGGAAGAGCATCTCAATGTTGGCAGCTGCTCGGAAGCACGGGAGAAGTAGCCATGCTTGCACAATTCATCATGCCTGTTGTTTGAGCATGCCTGTTACTAAGGAAGCAGGACCAGCAGCTGGAACATACCTGGTTCACAATGTCAAAGTTGGAGACACGCTTGACAACTGTATAAATGGTGTCGGGATGTTCAGTTGCGGCAAGCTGCAGGCAGGAACGTCCACCGTGGGGCAAGCATGGCATGAGTTAGTAAAACTTGAGTCCGCCCACTGGGCACTTTGTTTGCATTGCCTATCTAGAGCATGCTTTGTACCTGGAAGGTTGAGAGCGAGATTGGCAATCCAGTGCTGTCCGCTAGCCACTGTGCACTGGCTGAGATACTGGAAATGGAGGAGAGGTATCGCGCATACCAATACGCCAGATAGTCTGCAAGCACACAGCAGCATCAGAAGACAGCCACACACCTCGAGCTCTTCAGCTGCATCATGCAGGGTAGACACCATAAGGCCCAGCACACCGTCCAAGGTTCCAAGCTTTGTCACGGTGTGCTCCGCTCTAACTGTGCGTACTCCACATTGTATGAGCAAACATCGCTGCTGTTAATGCCAGACACAAGTGGAGAAAGCAGTGCCAGCGCAAATTTGAGCAGCGCCAGGCACGGGGCTATACACTTCACACATTTTGCTCTATCTGTGCTCATCATGCTGAGCTGCAGGTTATCAAAGTCCTGGGGGCGTTGTGCTGCGGGGCTGCAAAAACATCAAATGAAAGCTCATGGCGCACCTCCAGCAAAGGGAGCCACTAGCGCGCCCACACCTCCAGATGTGCCGCCCCTCCCTGCACCTGATGCAGCCCCTCGATCCCCTCTATCCACTCCTGCGCGCCCCTGCCCAACCAGCCAGCCAGAATCTGGTTCAGCCGGTGGCTGAGAGTCAGCTTCAAATCATGACTCAAAGTTTGGTTTGCCAAGCTTAAGTTCATGACGTCTACAACCTGCTGCAGCGCCGCCTTAGGCGCACAGTGCAGCACATCTACCCTGCCCTAAAGCCTGCCATTGACGACCCTAACAATTAAGACCTGCTGGCCAAGCTGCAGGAGCTGGGCAGCACCAATCCAAGGTGAGAATTCGTCACCATGGGCGCGCACTCCGTGCAGCTTCATCCAGGCCTGCTGCAGGGTGCTGGGGAAGCCCATCAGGAACAAGAAAGAGCAAGACAGGCTGCCTGGCAAGGTGGGGCTGGTGGATGAGCACCGCACCATGGTATCTACTCATCTGTGGACAAGCCCCAGCCCTGTGAGGAGCAGCTGGACCATGAGCAGCCCACCAGGCCTGAGGGCTGGAAGCCCCCAGCAGGGCAAGTGGATCTCCGTCTGTGGCGCCCAGCATGGAGCCAGCAGCATGACCAGCCAGTGCGGGGCCTTATAAGGTGCCTGGTAGTGTCCTCACGCATCCTGCCACAGCCACCATACAGATAGGAAGCCACACAGCTAACAGCCTCAGAGCCTAAGACCCAGCACTGCCTTGCCAGCCAAGTGCAGAAAGGCTGAGCAGCAGCTGAGCCAACGCAGCCAGCCAAGGGCCAAGGGCAAGGCTGCCAAGGGCACAGCCAGCACCACAGCCAGGCAGGTAAGTAGACAGGGACTGCAATGCAGTGCTGACACGCAGCGCATTGGGGAGAGCTAGTGGCGTCCGCTGGAGCTGTGCTCATGCATGGACCTGACAGCTCCGCCAGCCAAGGGCATTGGTAGTCATTGCCCGCTGGGATGGGGAGGGAGGTGCTGTATGCAGCCCCAGGTGAGATAGGGAAAGACTTCCCAGCCACTAGCTAGGTTCTCTTAGCCTGTCACGCCCCACTCACCAAACACGTCTCTAGGCAGGACATTGATTGACTCATACGAGGAGAAGCGCACCCCAGCACCCCTGCAACCAGAGAATGTGCCCCACCCTGCTCACATCACACTTAGCAGTGTGACATGCAACAGTTTGGCCCAGGGCTGGAGAGAAGCTAGTGATTAGCATGCAAGGCACCAGCCCGGCGCCTGGGCTTGTCTCACCTTTGAATGTTAAAGTAATAGCCAATGAAGCCAGAGGCAGGGAACTGGGTGTCAGAACCTAGGTTCATGTTTGTGGTGGCTATGCGCCTGCAAGCATGCATATCGACTGCCATGAACAACCAGGCCATGCTCTGGTGTTGTGCATGCTGGTAACTACAACAAAGCTACCCCGGGAAAGGACTGGGACAGTGAGCATGCTGGCTAGCTAGCTAGCTGGCAAGGGACAGCTGGAGAGCAGGGCAGGGCACAGCATACCGAAACTTCAGGGTTGCGTTGTCTGGGACACTGATTAGACTGCCCGAAGCACGGAAGTCAAACCATGTGTAGGCATGGGGGCTGTCGCTCAACATGTACACAAACCCCTGCACATGGGAGGCGGAAGCGGACGCTAGTGATTGTTCATTATAGCAGCTGTGAGTTACAAGCTGCAGTGCTGCACGGTGGAGGGCATGCCTTGAGCTCAGCCTCACACCTGGATGACGGTGGGATTGTCAGTCGTGCCCCACCCAAACTCTGGCGTGATCCAGTAAGGGGCTGAGGATGACAGGTGCAGAGTCACGTTGCTGTGGGTTGCCTGGAGACTGATCAGCGCTGGGACGAGAGTGCTGTTGCTGAAAATCTGGCGTCCTGCACAGCTGGCTACAGCTGTTGCAGGAGGTAAGCCAGTGCAGAAGATGGACAGATTGCTGTAGGACCTGTTGGCAAACTGCCATGTACTGATGTCAATGGAGTTTTTGTATACCTGGAAAAACAAAAAGGAAAGTGCTCAATAGATGTCCATGCACGTTAATGCACAAGCAAGTTGTGGCACTGCACTGATGTAAGTGGTGGCACCGGCACCTGTCCTAACAGGCTGTTACGAACCTGCACCCCAGTGAAATCTGCCTTGGTAGTGCACAGGATGGTGGCAAAGCTGAGCAGCTGTGTCTGGCAGGCTGCTGGTGGCACCACAGCCAACTCAAGTCCAACTCCATTGGCCACGATCACCGGGAGCGTGACGCTCTCAGTGAGAATGTTGGCTGTGGTGCCGCTTGCATCCACGGCAACAGAAATATCGCCGGAAAGCAGCAGCGTGGTTCCGGGCGTGAAGACAGTAGTATCACCGGCCAAGCAAGCTGCGGCTAGCTGTGCCCACAGCAATGCACGAACGAGGAACCCCTTGCGTCGCAAAGGGGTCATTAACGCATTCCTCTGCCCCGTACTTATATAGAGGGATGGCAGTGTAGCGGCGCAGAAAACAGATAGGTGACAAATTCAACAAAGGGGCCATTTCATGGGATGCAAGCATTATGATACACGCAGCAGGTGTTGTAATGGCCCATGCCCATAGGGTCCTTCAACAAGATACTTATAGGGTCTTGTGATATGTTGGCGCTCAGGACTGCCCCCTCCCCCAGTGTGTATCACCCAGTGTTATGACAGCGATGACATCTCCTGATGGCAGCGCCAGCTGACGCTCCAGGAGCTACAGGTTTGCTTCAGTTGGACATCTCTGCATGAGACAGGCCCATGCATCTGAATGCGCCCCAGTCCTGGTAAGTTCGATACGGACCTAGCCAGCAGCCAAGGGCTCGTCATCAAATGAGATCCCTGGCCAAAGGGTCTCGGGATCCTCGCCGACGTTGTTCCTGCTAGTGTAACAAGTTTTCCCTACTAGCTCGCTTCAAATGCGGCGAAAAGGAGGCTAATATGATGTAGAATGACGGGCGGATATATGCCTTACATTGCATTAACCGACTAAAGCGACCGCCCCTCGCTGTCTCCATTTGGGCTGCTGAGCAGCTCCTCTGACTGATGTGAATGGGAGGCCTTACCGTGCTTGGTCTGAACGAACAGAGACGGGGCCAGTGGCTCTGAACGATAGAAGTCGGTTGGCCGAGCATAATCTAAAAACGTGCGAGTGCGAATTGGGCCGCAACCTGACACCCATCAGTGTAATCCTCGGCAACTAAAACATCTTCGTAAAGCTGCAGCGTGGTTCCGGGCGCAATGTTCTATTTCTCCCCGCGCAACCACGTGCCGTCGAAACAGGATTACCTGTGCTACATGGGGAAGGACAAGTGAGTCGTTGGGGGAGTCCATGGGGTTCATGGGGAGTGCGTGCCTCAAGGAGGCCCGCTGGCTCCCCAGCGAGCATGGCACCAGCTCGCCTACTGGTTGCAGGTATGAAAATGAAGAACTCCTGCATTACATGTGGCCAACTGACGTGTGGTAGGCTGTCTCCGACCCACCGGAGATCCACCTGTGGCCTCCTGTTGCTCAGCCTGCTCCAGCTAGCAGGCCAACCAGCTCATGACCCCATGACCAGTGCAGGACTGAAATCAGAGGCAGCAGCAGCACCATGCGCATGGCCCGCCCCCTGGCCCAGACCTCAGGTTCCATGTTATGCCATTTAATGAAGTTAATGACTTCTGAATGAACTGATAGAATAGGGGCTGTGTGTGAACCAATTGGACTTATAATTGTCGTTCAACCCCTGGCCCCGACCTCAGGTTCCATGTGGATGACCTGAGCAGCGCTCATGTGTACCTGCGGCTGCCAGAGGGGGTGGGGATAGAGGACATCCCTGAAGACACCCTGGAGGACTGTGCCCAGCTTGTCAAGCAGAACTCCATCCAAGGTGGGCCGAAAACACCTCTGCCACTCGGCCAAGGCCTTCAGGACGGAGGCAGTTTGCCTGCGGCGTTAGCTCCCTCACTGGCACCTGCTTCAGACATTCCACTCAGTCAGGGTAGTGCAGGGGCAACTCGTGTATGGGTGAAACAGTGTGCTGCTGTGGCCCTGCCAGTGCTGCTGCCAGGTCCATGGGCGGTGACTGACTAGAAAATGGTCCAGAGCTTTCCAGTGTTTAACTCTTCTGCGTTATACGTTGTCAACTCCCCAGCTGTCATCATGGTCATGGCCGTCGTCATTGTTGTCATGATCATGCCATTCTTGACGACATGCAGCATGGGTGCCATGGCTGTGTGTTGAGCACTGTAGCCATGGGCCAGCACGCATATGTTCAGCTTGAGTAACAAGTACTCACACCCTCTCATTGACCTGGTCACTGTTGATTCCATGGCTCACACATTTTTCACACCTCCTCATGCGCATGATGTGACTAGTGGACCTGGGCTGCAGGCTGCAAGCTGAACAACGTGGGAGTTGTGTACACCATGTGGAGCAATTTACGCAAGACAGCCGCCATGGAGGTTGGCCAGGTACAAGGTGTGGGACCACACCCAGCGCTTAGTGCTGGAGTGTTTGATGTGACATTGCAGGAGACCATGTACACATCTCCCCTACAACTAGGGGTCTGAAACAAACAGTCTGCAACAATACCTAATTTCTTACCCCCACCCCCTTATGAGGCGCAGGCGATAGATGTTGGCATGGACGTGTGTGTGTGACCTTGCCTTAGGTGAAGACAGCCGCACACAACAGCCTGGCTACCTTGCCCCTCCCTGCCTTGGCCCGCCCCCAATAGTGCCACTGGTAGCGGGCTGATTGTTCTGACATGTGCAAGTGTGAGCTTTGCACCCAGCATGGGCAGCTGCAGTAGAGCGATTGGCTGCCTGGCCTACACTGTATGGCAGAGCCCAACAAAGTGTGGTGGTGTGACCACGCCAGTGCTGGCGCTAGTTCTATAGGAATGGGTAGGCATGGCCAGCTGGAGTTCGTTCTAGCACCACAGCACCTTGGCCCTCAACCTTGAGCCTTCATTGCAGTCGAACACACTAGTTGTGGACCACTACAAAACAGTGTTTTTTCTGTGTGGAGTTCCCATCGCATGGCATGCTCATGGCCTAAACATGGCATACACATGGTCATGACTCGGAGCTGAGAATGGATGCCGGCCCGCAGCTGGAAATGGGCCAGTAGCTTGCGGCGGGTCTTCTTGCAGCCGCGCAGCACAGCGCCACCCGGGACTTTGATCACCTGCAGGCAATTACGATCAATTTTTTGACAGGCCGGCAATGCGGGGACACCAATAGTGCGGGGACACGAGCAGTGCTGGTGCGTACCTGTCGGCGCTGGGTGTTCCATTCAGCCCTTCGCTCCTCGCGTTGTTTGGCTGGAGGGACGCTAGGACCTGCGCTGGCATGAACAGAAGCGATGTGAGCAGCGCGGACCTTGTCGGACTGCACAGTTGCAGCGGACCACACCGCGACTACGACGAACCTCGTTTTCGCGGGCTTTCAACCGGATGCGGCTCTTGCTCCGCGGCACTGGGCCGCTTCCTCGGAGGCATTGCGCCACTAGGCTCATATCAGCTAACACCTGATGAGCTCCTAATTATACCCAGGAGGCGATGTCACTCGTTCTCACACTCCCAAAGGGCAAAGGGCACTCCGACCAAAGGCCGTTCTAGCACCACAGCGGCTCGTACCGCCAGCTTCTTATGCTTCAGCAATCAGGTAGCTATCATCAAGACCTCCCTCGTGTTGTGACTGTGTGGCCCCTTGTTGCCCATCGCCATGGCAGGTGGGCTTCCGCGATGAGAAGGCCGTGCGACGCATCGTGGTGGAGCGTAAGCTCCCTGACGTCATCAACAGGTTGCGCTGAGGGTGGGCTCCTCTGCACAGCACCTATCACATTTTCACCACACCCCCTGTCAACTGCTGACCCACGCGCTGTGGCCAGCACCATTGTCGTGATTTGGCCCTGGCCAATCTGCTTGCTAACATAGCAGCACCCCTGCTTTGTTGCTCCAGCCTGAGATAGCCTCGCCATTTCCATCCTCCCCTGCTTGCCACCAACACTATAGACTGCAAGGCAGCAAGCGGCAGCAAGGGGGCCGGCTCATGCGAGGTTCACATTCACAGTGGTCCACAATCCCTGGTGATGGTCAAAGTGTCAGTGGTGTGTCAGTCGTGGCAGTGGTGGCAGTGCCAGGGTGGTGGTGGTGGTGGTGGTGGTTGGAGTCAAAAAAACTGCTGGGCAGGCAGGGCAGGCTGACTGGGTACTGCGAGTTGCTGCGAGTTGCCACGGTTGTTAGTGGTGGCTGCACAAGCTGAGGCGGGCCGGCAGGGAGCAGTGCAAGCCTGTGGGTGGAGCGAGCCTGGATTGGAGTCCAGGCACTGGTTGGAGGTGTTGGCCTGGCTGGCTGGGAGTGTGTGAGGAGGCTGTCACTGGCCTGGTGGGAGGGTAGCAAGGGGTGTGGGTCCCGCATGCTGTGTGCTGCGTATGGTGATGTCCGTCTGGGTCGTGGTGTCATCATCATCGTGGGCATAAGCAGCCAGCCCAGCTGGTGCTTGTGCATAAGAGAGTGACTAGCCTGCTGCCTCATACCCTCGTGTAACAGGGTTGCGGTGTGTGAGAGTCAGTGTGTGTGGTAGTGTGTGTGTCTGATGTTAAGTTGTTTTGTGGTTGTATTGTTGCAGGCTGGAGAAGACCCGCAAGGAGGTGGTGCAGCCTGACCTGGCAGGGGAAAAGGAGGTACGGCCGGAACTGGGTCTGCCGTCAATATGCTGGGCATCTGCTGTCATGCGGCACTGCTGCTACTGCTGCTGGTCGCAAAGCATGAGCTGTTACTCCTGGCATCCCCGCTGCTGCTGCCCCTGGCCCCTGATTCCTACATCACAACAGTTTATTTGTTAATGCTGCAGCGAGCCATGGGAGCCATCGACTCTATCCCCACCTTCATCGTTCACCTTCAGCATCACCTTCACTGTGGCTGTGCCCGGATGACTGTGCAGGCTTACGAGGTGCAGGCCCGCAGCGCTCGCAAAGCGGAAACGCAGGCGGCGCGGGCAGCTGAGCGGGCGGCCAAGGAGGAGACGCGGCGAGCGGCTGAGTTGCGGGAGTACAAGGGTGTGATGAAGGTGAGGGAACGAAAGAGGGTGTGATTGAGGGACAGGCTGGGCATCGTGCTGTTTTGTTGTCTTGCTCGGATCACCGTTCACCAAGCCACCTGTCACTTGATCTTCCACACATTGGCAAACCACTTAAAGCATATGGCCGGCTCGCCGACTGGGAGGCAAGGACAGTGTGGCAAGGACAGTGTTGTGTCGTGCAGGAGGCCAACATGACCAGCAACAAAGAGTTGGCGTCGAAATACAAGACCGTTGAGGAGTACGAGGACGACTTCATGTAGCTACATGCGTGGTGTGATTGGGTCAGCTCAATGAGCCAATGTAACTATGGGTCTGTTTCTTGAAGTGTCTGCATGCCCCTCCGAATCCTTATCAAGGGGAGGGCGGCCAAGCAGCATGACGGCTGGCGGCGAAGACGGTGTAAGCCATCGTCACATCTCTGTGCCACAGCTGCAGCAATGCACAGCAAACCACCTTTGATTGAGCCCATGGCCGTGATGCGTGGTTAGGACCAAGGACAGCAATGATAACGACAACAACAAGCCAGGAGGTGCGCAACATGTACTGCAGGCGCCTGCATGTTTGCAACAACAGCGTGGCTGCAGGCTTCTAGGTGCACCCCTGCACATAGTGAACAAGCCAGCGCCTAGCTAGGAGGTTGGCTTTCGTCCAAACGCAGCATGCCACTATCGTCTTACCCCCGCCGCTGCCTTGCTGCTGAATACGTTGCCGAGCAGCACATAACCTCTATCCAACCGCAAGCACTCGCCCCTGCCCGCTTATCTACCTCATCTACGCCCGTGCCCGCAGCCACTCCTAAGGTCGCCATGCCGCTGGCCCCTGTTTTCCTGGCTGCACACCAGCAAGACTGCAAGCTCCTGCTCCCTGAGTCATTCTGGTCAGCTTATGCCCTGGGAATGAGCGCGAGTTTCCTTCTCTTCACAACCCATGACACTTCCGTGTCGCTCATTTCCTGAGACGCTGTCCCGTTGCTGTCGCTACCAGCAGTACCGGCCACGGCCGCCAGCGCCGATGTGTCTGCCTCGTCCTCGTCGCGCGCCAGCTCCGCCGCCTTCTGTGCCGCAACTGCCGCCGCGGTTGCGGACTGCCAGCGCACAAAGCTGCCGGCCTCCAGCCCGGTCCGCCGTCCTGAACCCGGCTTGGTCACTGGTCCCAGGTCCTTGACGGAGATCTACGTCGTGCAACAGCCAACGTCTGTCACCTTCCGCGTGCACACCATGTGTTTGACCACTGACTCAGCTGACTAAGCCTTCAATCGTATGAGGTGACATTACACTTCTAGGCTCTGGCACCAGCTGGTACCTGGACTTTATTGCATCGCCTTGCCCCTGATCACGTAAGCATAAGCCCTCAGCATGACAACACATCGCCCACACTGCTCTTCATGACAACATCAAGCATCACCATCACCACCACCACCACCACCAGCTACCCCACATCTCAGGCCTTCCCAACCCCGTGCTTCAGCCCGGCATCACCACCACCCTGACCAGTGCCCTCCCTGCCCACAGCCTACCCATGCCGCCATGGTCACCTCTGCCGCCCTCCCCACCCCCACCCGCCACCCCACCCCACCCCCATTGCCTCATCCTGCACTTGCCTTGCCCCCCAGCCCCCCATCACTTGCCTTGGCCCCGCCCAGCTTGCGCAGGTACAGCTGCACAGCCAGCGTGAGCACGGTGTTGGTGAGGTAGTACAGGCCCAGGCCAGCGGGGACATTCAGCGCAAAGTAGGCCACCATCCAGGGTGCCAGGGCGCTGACGACCTTGGTGGTGTTTGCGTTGGGGTCAGCGGGGTCCACAGGGGGGCTGATGACTGCGGAGGAGATGTACTGCAGCCGGCCAGCAGCCGCAGGGCGCACAGCTGGGTGAGGGCGTGTTGACCGCTTTAGGTAAGGTTAGGTAAGGGAAAGGGGTGAGGTTTTGCAGCCAGGTGTCAGCAAGACCCTGGACCTCCCTGGCTGGCAGCTTCTCGCCACCTTCTCGCCAGCACCCAGCTCAGCCCAGCCCAGCACAGCACAGCCTAGCTCCACCCCCACCACAGCGTCACCCACACATCTGCACAAGGTCCCAGGAGCACTGCCTACTGAGCAGGGGTCAGGGCAGCGACGCAGACAGCAGCAGGTGTCGGCGGTGCACTGCAGGTCACACTGTGACCGTCACAGTACTCCTCAACACACAGCCTGGCTGTCAGCACACCTCACCCCACACCCTCAGGGCTGGCTGCTGCTGCTGCTGCTGCTGCTGCTGGGCTGAGGGCCCCCCCTGCCTGACATACCCTCCTTCATTTTACCTCCCTTGCACCAGCCCCTGCCCCCCAGGCTAGTGAGCTCTGCCCCCCAGGCCCTGCGGGGGCCTGGCTGCCGCCTGACCTGAGCCACCACCAGCAGGGCGGGCAGGGAGGCGTAAGCCAGGCCTTGCTCCCAGCCAATGGGGGGTGCGCCGTCCACAAAGGGAAACAGCCAGGCGGTGCCACGGTGCGCCAGGTCAGTTGGGCCGGCCAGGGAGGGGATCCAGTAGAAGCCCTGCACAGCAGGAGTCCCGGTGCGCACCACACCACACACCATCGCACAAGTGCACCTACGCAGTCCACCACAAGCCCTGGGCCACAGCTTTTGAGCCAGGCCAATGGGCATGTGGGCATGTCCCTGCTCATTGATGTGGCCAACTCACAAGGGCCATGAGGCACTATGTGCCCATACAGGTGATTTGCATGCAACAGCACCCTCCTCAGCCAACCTCAATGCATTCCTGCTGAGGTACTAGCCAGGCAATGAGGCCCAGCGTCCTACTTGACTTGCATGTACAAACACATTTTTCTCACACACTGTACCGCCAACAGGTATGCGTCCCTAGCTGGCTGAACCTGCCCTCCCAGCCAGAGAGCTTCATCCCCACCTGCCGCCCTGCCTGTCTGCCCCTGCTGTCTGCACCTGCTGCCGCCCCTGTTGCTGCCTAATGCCCCTGCTGCTGCCCTCTGCCCTGGCCTCCCTCACCTGGTCCTCTAGAAGACCCGCATTGGCCACATTAGTCAGCGACCTGCAGCCAGGGACACCAGCAGAGCACCAGAATCGACACCAGGCACAGCAGCAGCAGCAGCAGGACTGCCGACAACAGGAGCAGCCCCACTCAGCCTGTGACCGCCTGCCCGACCCTGGCTCAGCCTGGCCCCCCCAACGCCTTGCTTTGCGCCCCTGCACTGCCACGCTGCCCAGCCAGGCTGAGAACCTACCGGTAAAGGCCGATGAAAATGGGGATGGTGGCCAGGGTGGGCAGACAGCCTGCGACCCACCAGGTCCACCTAACATTCGTCAGCAGCCGGGTTTGTCACTACGCTGACGTAGTGCATGCCGGACTATCTCATGTCACCCTGCTGCCACACTGCTGCTGCAGCTCCATGTGTTGCCATGAGCATAGCTACTGCTGCTGCTGCTGCGCTTGCCGCCTCGATGGCTCAATGCACTGACCTGCCAGGGGGTTGACCCCCGCCTGCTCGTACAGCAGGCTGGTCTCCTTTGACACACGGTCCTTGTCCTCGCCGTAGCGGGCCTTGATCAGGTCAATGCGCGGCTTCAGGCTCTGGACAGCTAGCTGGGACTCCACCTGGGCAGCCAAGGCTAGGGGTGGTGGGACGAGGGCAAGGGGCGGTGGAGCCCAGGGCAGCGGCATTGAGCTGAGGGCTAAGGTGGAGGTGAGGATGTGGGCCCGGCCTGGGACGTCTGGCCACAGGCCAGGCTCACGTTCTGGATGCTGTGTTCAACCTTTCAGGCCATGTCTTCTGCGTTGTGCACCTTATATTGTGCATTGCATGACTACGTGCTGCTGCTGCTGCTGCTCTTGGTGTACACCACACACGGCTGAGCTGCCTGCCCTCAGCTGCTTCTGGCCCCCTAGTCCTTGATCATGCCCATGGCTGCCTCAATGATGTGATAGGGGCAGGGGCGGGAGCAGAGTGCACTCAGGTCATGTCCATCAACCTGCTGCTTAGTCAGGGGAAAGGTGGCTAGCTTTACAGCCAGAGTTAGGAGGATGATAGAGTAGCCGTAAGAGTAGGGCACATGCAGAGCGTCGAGGCCCGCTTGCAGGAACCGCAGCCCAGCTTCTAAGCTGTCAGTCAGGGGCGCTAGCCAGCCTCCATCTGCAAGGCAAGGTGTGCTGCTGGTGGTCACTCATGTCTTAGGAGCTTGTGCTGACAGGCACATGGCCCACACCTGTCTTCTGTGCTGCAACGGCCACTGCTGTGCTGGATTCAAGCAGATTATCTGCCTCGCTGGCTGCATATGCTGGGAGCGCAAACAACGCATAACTGGCAGCAAAGATGGCTGTTGGTATATCTGACGAAGCAAGGTGTGCTGGGATGTTCTGAGTTACAGGAGCGACTTTACAGGGCGTCGCATGAACACGCACGCTGAGGCCCCTACAGCATTTCTGCGCAGATGCGAACTTGAGCCGCATCATATGTACCTAGTTAAAACGTAGCACAAGTCAGTCTCCAGGGGGCGACGGTGCTGCATTCAAGCTTCACACAAAAGATCAAGAACCCAAATCAGATAACATACAAGCTGACTGGGCTTATAGCCCCCCACCCAGTGATGGGTAATACAAGATACGTGTATCGATACCGATACGTACTTTCTGTATAATACAAAAATACACGTATCGTATTAAAAAATACAAGTGCCGGCCGGCAAGTTGCGTGGGTGCCTTCGCAGCAGCTGCTGGTTGCTGCCACAACTAGAGTCCGCGCTTAAGCCATGCCACGCGGGGCTAAGGCAATCAGCCTGCTCCCGGAGCAGTCGGTCGCATGTGCCGGTTTTACATGCAAGAACATCAAAGTTGGGAGGCCCTGACTCGGGTGTTCCCAACTAACAGAAAATGTCAGGAAACTGACCCTTGGCAGTCGGACGGCTGTAACTTTGCACTCACTGCGCCAAGTATTATGCTAGATAGTTCACAATGTAGCTAACCCGGCCAGCTACCTTTTACCCATCCAGAATAGTTTTACACCCAGTACGCCGTGCACAGTGAAGCATCAAAGTTAGTGATTTAAATTTGGGCCGTTGAAGAGCATGCAGTCATCGCTACGACCGCCCGCGTCGCTTAGGCTGCTCTACGTGTGCGTGCGCGTCGGCAGCAGCAATCGGATCGGAAAGCGGTTCGGGAATGTGACACTGAGCCCACCTCCTCCCCATACCTGGAGGGCAATGCCACTAGGGCGTGTCTCGGCGTATTAGCTCCGAGCCAACTTGCTAATATTAGCTGGTGGTGGCGCGCTTACTTGCTAATATTAGCTCAAGCGGCGGCCGGGCGGCCGGGGATCGAGAGGTACATTGTTCTATCCCCACCAAATGCAGAGTTTCGTTCGAGTTCGTGTCGGTCAAGAGATAGCCCTCCGTGTAACAGAAGAAACTTGTTACCGCAACCTTACCAGCTGCAAAGGGGCACGTAAGGTGCTGAGGATTGGCAGTAACTATATGAAAACTTTTGATAACAACGCAAAAGGGGTGGCCACATGGGGCAGCCCGCGAGCAAAGATTGCAATGACTTGCGCTGATGTTTACATAGCGCGCATCGATGTGCTGCTACCAATGTGATAAACGCTATCGAAAACGATGTAGTATTGAGAGAGTATTGAGAGACTTGCATGACCCATGTTGGGGCCCCATGAGTCCAGGAGGCGGCCTCCGACGGCGACATCATCATCGACGTGCGCAGGAGTCTCAGCGCCGCCAGCCGCAGCCAACGCGCTATGAAGCGAACGAAGGCGCTACAAGAATCGCTTGCTAATATATGCTAATATGGTTGGCTTGCTATTATTTGCTATTATTAATATTAGCAAGGGGGGAATCGCCCTAAATGCCACAGCTCGACCATTTTGATTTAAAGCATGCTACTTACTAGGTTAAGCTCCTCTAGGACAGTGTTACAAAGGCTCATACTCAGCTAAGCCAAACGCTCACTTTGGTCGGTGACCGTCAACTCCCTTAGCCGATCTCAAGGCCAGAGCCATGCAGTCAGTCACACAGCTCCACACCATGACCGAGTTTTGACTCGGCTCCTCTCAGAGTTACACTCCCCTACATGCCATCCACCTGCGTGCAAAGTTTCATAGCTCAACTGCCACCCCACAGCCCCGTGGCCCTGATTTTGCTTGGAGAACATGATGTCACTTTGAAGATGTCAAACTGATAGAGGCCTGGGTTGTTTGATGTGCGATTTGTTTCAAGAGATGCGCCAATGAGTCAAGAACAAACATTACGTATCGCTTTTTCTATGGGTGCAGCGGGTGCAACACAGTGGGTCACCCCGGCCATTGGCCATGCCAATCCGTGACAGGCCTGCCGCTCGCACCACGCCCTAGTAGAGGGTAGCGAAGGCTATCGCGGTAAGTCACGCGCGCTAAAACTCGCGTTTTGCACTGAAGCCTTGTCCCAGTACACCGCCCGCCATTCCCGCGGACTGTGAACATGGTCGCTCGCTGCAGCCTGGGGCTCAACGGGGTGCCTCCGTACGTGGGTCGCAGGTCGAAGCGCAAGATTCCCTGGGTTGGGTCGGGACCCCTCATGGCCCGGGCCCTTCTTGACACCTGGCGCGAGACCTGCCTGACCCTGCCTCCAAGCAAGCAGAGCATCTCACTGAGGTGTCAGCAGCACCGTGAGTGGACTTTGTTTCACTACCGTGCACTCTGCTGAAGTCTTGACCCCATCATTCCGGGGCTTCGTTCAAGTCCTTTAACTTTTCGGTCAGTGGTCCTTTCCACGTGCTTCCACCTTTCACTGATAGCTGGGCGAGTCGACATTCCGGGATGCACCCCCAGGCATGCTCCATCACCTTGTGTAGTACATACAATAACAAAATGTGGCAGAGGGTGAATGTGGCATGGGGCAATCTCATCACAGCGGTCGATTGGCGGCGTCCTTGGGTGCATCCCCGACGGGGTGGACCCTGTGCTGCCGTTGGGCGCCCTCGTCGTTGCATTTCTCGCACTGTGTCCTGTGAAATTTGCGATGGGCCGTCATGGACCCCGGCGTCGCGCTGCCCTGGCACACCATAAAGCGATACGTGCCAAGCTGGTAAGTAGTGGCAATGGCAGAGGCGGACACCTCCATTGTGGCAAAATCCACCATTGTGGCGGGAACCCATACCTGAACATCCTCCTCCTCCATCCTACACCCTGCAGAGCCGTGGTGTATGGTGCTGAAGGATGGCGGTGGTGTATGGTGCTGAAGGATGAGGAAGTTGAGAAGTGTGCTGAGCTTGACCCTGATGCCCACAGGCTGCTTCGCACCATCACTGGGTCACGGGCCATGCATGCAATGTTCTTCCCTGCAGATGGGGTTGCGCCCATGTGGTCTGAGACTGCATGTGCGTGTGTGAGGCACATGGGCAGCAAGCCACAGCAGTGCATGTGTCATGGAGCATCTACCCTGAGCAGCATACCCATGTTTGGACGTGTGACACTGGCAAGTGACAAGAAGGAAGATGCTGAGTGCTTGAGGCTTCTGCATGCACGGGCACCACACATTGCAAGCGCCCACATGACCTTGAATGTGCATCTGTTGAAGGAGTATGCACGGGAGTGCTTGGGATGGAAGGGCAAGAGGTTAACGCAAAAGAAGCCATTGCTTAGGGCTGACATCCTAGAGCATCTGAGGTGGGAGCAAGAGATGGAGGAGGATCAGTTAGCTGAAGTGGGGGTTGACGAGGCAGATGAAATGTAAGGCCAAGCACTCTCGATAAAAACCAGCAGCACCAACTGAGCCAGAATAGCACGAACTGAGCCGATAAAGCCGATTGAGCCAATATAAAAAAAATGCGGCCGTGCCATGCACCCAACTTGCACAACTTCAGCTAAGCGTGGCGTGACTCAGTCTCGTGGTGTAATGACATGGCTCGGTAGCATGGCGCACTGCGATGGCCTACTCCGCAGTACTGCGAGGCTGCCTCCATGGTGCGAACTTTGCTACGGACGCCACGGAGCGCCTCGCCACCCTGCTCTTGTAGGTGGGTCGCTGCTTGTTTGCGCTATCTCAAGTTTCGACCTGGTGACGGGCGGTGTACTGGGACAAGGCTTCAGTGCAAAACGCGAGTTTTAGCGCGCGTGACTTACCGCGATAGCCTTCGCTACCCTCCACTAGGGCGTGGTGCGAGCGGCAGGCCTGTCACGGATTGGCATGGCCAATGGCCGGGGTGACCAGTGGAGGACACAGTGGAGGAGGGGGGGGTGTAAGCCGGTGATACCTTAGTGTGCGCCGACCCAAATGATGTGTTCGGCAAAAGCGAATACGCCCAGATGTTTGAATCACCCCGTCAAGGTGCCCTGCACGCCCGGCAGACATCGCGTTGGGTGTCAGCCGGACATTCCATTTGTGCACAACCAGCTCACTACGCTACGTAGATGGGGCCACAGCGATGCGGCTCACCGTGCCAAGGAGACCCGTCTCGCCGCTGTGATTTGTTCGCGGGCACATGTGGCAGTACGCGGGCAAAGACTCCAATGGCTAGCGCTGATGATCAGATTAAGCGGACTATACCGCCAATGCCAATGTGATAAACGCTATCGAAATTGATGCAGAATTGAGAGAGTACTTACATGAAGACTAGTACAGCGGGCCCGTCCGACAGCGGACGGGGCACACGGACCAAGCTGCGGCCTCCGGCCACAGCGCTCTTGCACCAGTCCTTGCACCAGCTCTTGCACCAGGCCACAGTGCTGAGTGCTGAGTCTAATTGCTGGATGTGTGAGTTTGAGTGCTGAGTCTGAGTAAGCGAGTCCGAATTGTGAGTCCGAGTAATGAGTCCGACAGTTACAGCAATGGCTGTGTCTGCCCTACCAACCCCTCATCGGTGTCAGGGCCAACAGGCTATGCAGCAAACACCTCGCTGTACACAACATTATCTGTAGGGTTGGTCTGAAGCGTATGCGGCGACTAAAATGATGGTGTATACGTATGTATATACTGTATGCGTAGGTCCGTTGGGCGAACCGCAGGTGCAAGGTTTTGCGAGTATGCAGTTTGGTGCACAACAACCATAAAAACTCCCGCCATGCTGCTGCCCTACCCTGCCCGGCTGCCCTGCTGCTGCCTTACCCTGCCCTGCTGCCTTGCTGCTGCCCTACCCTGCCCTGCTGCCCTGCTGCTCCCTACCCTGACCGGCTGCCTTGCTGCTGCCCTACCCTGACCGGCTGCCCTGCTGCTGCCCTACCCTGCCCTGCTGCCCTGCTGCTGCCCTACTCTGCCCTGCTGCCCTGCTGCCCTGCTGCTGCCCTACCCTGCTGCTGCCCTACCCCGCCCGGCTGCCCGGCTGCCCTGCTGCTGCCCTACCCTGACCGGCTGCCCTACCCTGCCCTGCTGCTGCCCTACCCTGCCCTGCTGCTGCCCTACCCTGCCCTGCTGCTGCCCTACCCTGCCCGGCTGCCCTGCTGCTGCCCTACCCTGCCCGGCTGCCCTGCTGCTGCTCTACCCTGCCCTGCCGCTGCCCTACCCTGCCCTGCTGCTGCCCTACCCTGCCCTGCTGCTGCCATACCCTGCCCGGCTGCCCGGCTGCCCTGCTGCTGCCCTACCCTGCTGCTGCCCTACCCTGCCCTACTGCTACCCTACCCTGCCCTGCTGCCCTGCTGCTGCCCTACCCTGCCCTGCTGCTGCCCTACCCTGACCGGCTGCCCGGCTGCCCTGCTGTTGCCCTACCCTGCCTGGCTGCCCTGCTGCTGCCCTACCCTGCTTGGCTGCCCTGCTGCTGCCCTACCCTGACCGGCTGCCCTGCTGCTGCCCTAGCCTGACCGGCTGCCCTGCTGCTGCCCTACCCTAACCGGCTGCCCTGCTGCTGCCCTACCCTGACCGGCTGCCCTGCTGCTGCTCTACCCTGCCCTGCCGCTGCCCTACCCTGCCCTGCTGCTGCCCTACCCTGCTTGGCTGCCCTGCTGCTGCCCTACCCTGACCGGCTGCCCTGTTGCTGCCCTACCCTGACCGGCTGCCCGGCTGCCCTGCTGCTGCCCTACCCTGACCGGCTGCCCTGCCGCTGCCCTACCCTGCCATGCTGCCCTGCTGCCCTGCTGCTCCCCTACCCTGACCGGCTGCCTTGCCGCTGCCCTACCCTGCCCTGCTGCCCTGCTGCTGCCCTACCCTGACCGGCTGCCCTGCCGCTGCCCTACTCTGCCCTGCTGCCCTGCTGCTGCCCTACCCTGCTGCTGCCCTACCCTGCCCAACTGCCCTGCTGCTGCCCTACCCTGCCCTGCTGCCCTACCCTGCCCTGCTGCTGCCCTACCCTGCCCTGCTGCTGCCCTACCCTGCCCAGCTGCTGCCCTACCCTGCCCGGCTGCCCTGCTGCTGCCCTACCCTGACCGGCTGCCCTGCTGCTGCCCTACCCTGACCGGCTGCCCTGCTGCTGCCCTACCCTGACCGGCTGCCCTGCTGCTGCCCTACCCTGACCGGCTGCCCTGCTGCTGCTCTACCCTGCCCTGCCGCTGCCCTACCCTGCCCTGCTGCTGCCCTACCCTGCCCTGCTGCTGCCCTACCCTGACCGGCTGCCCGGCTGCCCTGCTGCTGCCCTACCCTGCTTGGCTGCCCTGCTGCTGCCCTACCCTGACCGGCTGCCCTGCTGCTGCCCTACCCTGACCGGCTGCCCTGCTGCTGCCCTACCCTGACCGGCTGCCCTGCTGCTGCCCTACCCTGACCGGCTGCCCTGCTGCTGCTCTACCCTGACCCGCTGCCCGGCTGCCCTGCTGCTGCCCTACCCTGCCCGGCTGCCCGGCTGCTGCCCTACCCTGACCGGCTGCTGCCCTACCCTGCCCTGCTGCTGCCCTACCCTGACCGGCTGCCCTACCCTGCCCTGCTGCTGCCCTACCCTGCCCTGCTGCCCTGCTGCTGCCCTACCCTGCCTGGCTGCCCTGCTGCTGCCCTACCCTGCTTGGCTGCCCTGCTGCTGCCCTACCCTGACCGGCTGCCCTGCTGCTGCCCTACCCTGACCGGCTGCCCTGCTGCTGCCCTACCCTGCCCTGCCGCTGCCCTACCCTGCCCTGCTGCTGCCCTACCCTGCTGCTGCCCTACCCTGACCGGCTGCCCGGCTGCCCTGCTGCTGCCCTACCCTGCCTGGCTGCCCTGCTGCTGCCCTACCCTGCTTGGCTGCCCTGCTGCTGCCCTACCCTGACCGGCTGCCCTGCTGCTGCCCTACCCTGCCTGGCTGCCCTGCTGCTGCCCTACCCTGCTTGGCTGCCCTGCTGCTGCCCTACCCTGACCGGCTGCCCTGCTGCTGCTCTACCCTGCCCTGCCGCTGCCCTACCCTGCCCTGCTGCTGCCCTACCCTGCTTGGCTGCCCTGCTGCTGCCCTACCCTGACCGGCTGCCCTGTTGCTGCCCTACCCTGACCGGCTGCCCGGCTGCCCTGCTGCTGCCCTACCCTGACCGGCTGCCCTGCCGCTGCCCTACCCTGCCATGCTGCCCTGCTGCCCTGCTGCTCCCCTACCCTGACCGGCTGCCTTGCCGCTGCCCTACCCTGCCCTGCTGCCCTGCTGCTGCCCTACCCTGACCGGCTGCCCTGCCGCTGCCCTACTCTGCCCTGCTGCCCTGCTGCTGCCCTACCCTGCTGCTGCCCTACCCTGCCCAACTGCCCTGCTGCTGCCCTACCCTGCCCTGCTGCCCTACCCTGCCCTGCTGCTGCCCTACCCTGCCCTGCTGCTGCCCTACCCTGCCCAGCTGCTGCCCTACCCTGCCCGGCTGCCCTGCTGCTGCCCTACCCTGACCGGCTGCCCTGCTGCTGCCCTACCCTGCCCGGCTGCCCTGCTGCTGCCCTACCCTGACCGGCTGCCCTGCTGCTGCCCTACCCTGACCGGCTGCCCTGCTGCTGCTCTACCCTGCCCTGCCGCTGCCCTACCCTGCCCTGCTGCTGCCCTACCCTGCCCTGCTGCTGCCCTACCCTGACCGGCTGCCCTGCTGCTGCCCTACCCTGACCGGCTGCCCTGCTGCTGCCCTACCCTGACCGGCTGCCCTGCTGCTGCTCTACCCTGACCCGCTGCCCGGCTGCCCTGCTGCTGCCCTACCCTGCCCGGCTGCCCGGCTGCTGCCCTACCCTGACCGGCTGCTGCCCTACCCTGCCCTGCTGCTGCCCTACCCTGACCGGCTGCCCTACCCTGCCCTGCTGCTGCCCTACCCTGCCCTGCTGCCCTGCTGCTGCCCTACCCTGCCTGGCTGCCCTGCTGCTGCCCTACCCTGCTTGGCTGCCCTGCTGCTGCCCTACCCTGACCGGCTGCCCTGCTGCTGCCCTACCCTGCTTGGCTGCCCTGCTGCTGCCCTACCCTGACCGGCTGCCCTGCTGCTGCCCTACCCTGACCGGCTGCCCTGCTGCTGCCCTACCCTGCCCTGCCGCTGCCCTACCCTGCCCTGCTGCTGCCCTACCCTGCCCTGCTGCTGCCCTACCCTGACCGGCTGCCCGGCTGCCCTGCTGCTGCCCTACCCTGCCTGGCTGCCCTGCTGCTGCCCTACCCTGCTTGGCTGCCCTGCTGCTGCCCTACCCTGACCGGCTGCCCTGCTGCTGCCCTACCCTGCCTGGCTGCCCTGCTGCTGCCCTACCCTGCTTGGCTGCCCTGCTGCTGCCCTACCCTGACCGGCTGCCCTGCTGCTGCCCTACCCTGACCGGCTGCCCTGCTGCTGCCCTACCCTGACCGGCTGCCCTGCTGCTGCCCTACCCTGACCGGCTGCACTGCTGCCCTGCTGCTGCCCTACCCTGCTAAGCTGCCCTGCTGCTGCCCTACCCTGACCGGCTGCCCTGCTGCTGCCCTACCCTGACCGGCTGCCCTACTGCTGCTCTACCCTGCCCGGCTGCCCTGCTGCTGCCCTACCCTGCCCTGCTGCCCTGCTGCTGCCCTACCCTGACCGTCTGCCCGGCTGCCATGTCCGGGTCTCGTCGCCACATCCCTCGTATGCATCATCAGGTGGTTCCCGCGCAATGAATGTCATCAGCTGGCTGGCTGCATATCGCAGCGACTTGCATTTGACCCGCGATTACGGACACACCCGCAGTTACGGTGAATTGTGCGTCCTGCATCCTTTGCAATCTCACGGTCAAATCTTAGGTATTGTACGGTCAACCTACGTACCTACGGTTGCCTACGGATACACGTTGCTCGGGGTACGCTACGTATATACATGTACATACGTACCTACGTGTATACGCCGCTATTGTTCTGGCTGTGTACAAAGCCCCATTGTTACAGCGTGTGCGAGGCCTGGCACGGCTTGAAGGCCAACTGCAAGCATCCAGCCTACTTGTCGCCTCATCGCAATGCCCTGTTAGAGGGGCACGGAGGAGGGTCGCATGAGGAGGCTATTGGAGCTAGCTACGCTGTAACTCGTCAGCAGCCGCAGCCAAATGTGGCCGCAGCCATCGTTGGACTTGACTCGTTTGACTTTTTGGCTGTGAACCGTTCGACTTTTTGACCGTCCGCGGAGTCAGAACTATCTCTTCGCTGGCTACATCGCCATCGCTTGCTGAGCCAGGTTCGCTGGTAGCTACTATTTATGGGGCGTTACATCCGCTGATCGGAAGTCGATCTCACGGCACAGTGCTTCTTTCAAGATTCTGTGCGGGGGAAGTCCTTACGTAATTAGTGCGAGGCTGTGCGCGCAATCGCAGGCCATTCTGCTGACCCCCCCCCCCTAGCGATTTTGAAGATATAGATTACCGACCCCATGTTGGGAACACCTGACCCTGACTTTCCGACGTCGCCGTCCTGCCCAGACATCAAGGATAGGCTGCGGGACTGGCTGCGCTGCTCCTAGCTGCTCCTTTCCCGCGTGACATGTTGCCTCTGTATCGCTGTATTGTATCGATACAAAAAATACACGTTTTTCGTGTATTTTCTTGTATTTCCTGTATCGATACACGTATTACCCATCACTGCCCCCACCTGCTTCAGCATGACGGCAAGGGCGAGATAGAGCAGGCTTGTACTATGTCCACAGTGCCGAAACCGCAGGACACGAAAGAGTAACAAGCTTCAACGCTTGTGTCCAGCTCGTGGGTGGCGTGGACTAGCAGTGTTCTATGTTGTATCGTGCCGTAGTTCTCGTCGTCGTTGACATCAGCCGAAATGATACTCACGTGTATAGACACATAGTTTCATACACGGCTAAGGATGATCCACGACCTCAGTACACCAGTGCCAAAACATAGTTGCAGCTGTCCATGCGACTCCTAAACCCTACAGCCCTCACGCTACACCAAAGTAGTGCATGAGCTCATCATTGTACCATGTGCCTATCTGTCCATGCAAGCTCTTTGACCGCGAACAGCCGCGAACAGCCTCATTGAACCCCCTGCGCTAAGTCTTCAAGCATTTGGGATACGCTGAACGGGTTTTCCCAATGGAGGCTCTTGATGAGGTGCGCTTCTTTGCTTTGCATTGCCTTTTAGGCCGTGTTATCACCTATTCGCCAACCTGCCGCAGCCCTCTATAAACGAGTTCAATGCCGCCCAGTACTCCTTCTTTGGCGACGGGCCGTCCATCGCCGCTGGCGCCCTGGAGGCAGGTGTACTGGGCATTGCTTTCTGCGAGTTGTGTGGCGTAGTCAAGTTCCGGGTACTGCGCAGGAGGGATTGGAAGGCCCACCCGACGAAGAGGGCTTGCCAGACGATGGCCTGGACGTTGACGACGAGGACTTGTCGCTGGCTACTATGCTGCGCAATCAAGCTGTGGAGGACATCACCGAGTCCGACACCGCGTTTGCTGCCGCGCTGGCTCACTCCTTGCCTGTGGGGATGTTTAGCGAGCTGGAGGAGCCTGTCCGTCCTCAGCCCCAGCTAGACAGCATGCATCAGACTGCTCAGCAAGCGGGGACATACAGTGGTAGAGGGCTAACCCACAGCTCAGTGCCCGCCCCTACAGTGCGTGCTCCTCTCACAGCACAAGAGCTAGAAGCCCGGATGCTCAGCAAAGCCGCAGCAGATGCGTGTGCCTCCTCCCAGCCCCATTCTGCACCTGGCAATCCCATACTGGGTCCTACCTACAACCCCTTTGATGCTGGGCCACCCATGCCTGTGCACATGCCTGGTCCAGGGCATTCATATCAACAGGGTCCTCCGCCTCCGCTCATGCCCTCTGGCCAGCATGAAGCTGCTGTGCCCCCACCTTGGGACCCAGCGTACCACATGTACCAGATGTATCAGATGCATGCCAACATGCAGTCCCATGCCCAGTATGGCCCGCCTCAGCCATTTCCGTCCGGGATGCACCAGGCTGTTGACGGGCCACACAGTAAGTGCATGAGTCATCCGATGCTTGTGTTGTTCAGCAGCCTGGGTTGCTTCGTAGTGATTTGGTGGACATCAGCCCATGGCAGGCACAGCTTTGATTAGGTCATTGGCTGCTGCCTTTGCAGGACCCGCCAATGGCGCTGGCCCACCCCCTCCCCTTCCGCCGTACCCTCAACACCACCCCATGGAACCCCTGGCACCTCCACCCCCACCTCCCATGCATCCCCAACAGCATGGCTGGGCACAGCACCTCGTCCCTGCCGCGCCAATGAGTGGCGGCTGGAGTCAGGGTGGGGGGTCTGGTGAGCGCCCCGGCGGCCCAGTGCAGCACAGTGCACAGCCTCCGCACCCGCCTTACACTCAGCTGGCCGGGACAAGCCAGCCAGGCAGAGGGCCGACCCTCCCCCAGGGACCACCCAGGGCCTGGGTTCAGGTGCGATGAGTGACGCCATGCACCACACCCCTGCCAGCCCTGCTGCAACGCCACTCACCCTGCTAAGGTCTAGCTGTGTCGTTTGCTGGGGACGGGGTGGTGACTTGGCCCAGCTCTCACCCCTGTGGTAGCTATGGCTGCTTCCCGGGTGTGGTGGGGCACCCTCACGTTGCGTCATGCATCACAGCATATTGGTGGATGCCAGGCCATGCTGATGATGCCATGATGATGCCATGCTGATGATGATGCGGCGTCATGCATCACAGCAAGAGGTGGGGGGCTGCCTGCAGGGGCCTCATCAGCAGCCTCCCCGCGGACCCAGCATGCAGCACGAGCCCAATGGCCAGGCTGGCCCGCAACATCAGCCCAACAGAGGGGGGCGTGGGGAGGATCACTGGGTCAGAGGGCCGCGGCCCAGCCCCGGCGCCTCCTACCCCTACTCAGCCGCGCGCCAGGCCCAGCTGCCGCCACCCATCACCCACCAGCACCAGATGGCTCCAGGTGCTGGATACTCCGGGCAGATGATGACAGAGAGCGAGGCAAGTGTGGGGCCCTGCAGCCACAGTCAGCGCTGCATGTGCACCTGCCACCTGCAGCATCACCCTGCGTTGTCAACCAGCCACCTCACATCCAGCTAAACCTGCTGTGCTCATCAGGCTATTGTGTTTGGCTGCCGCACTGAATGTTGTGTTGCTGCCACTGCTGGTGTTGTTGCCACAGGTGCGGAATATTATGCAGATCATGTTCAAGGCAGTGCACAATGGCACACCCTACCAGGAGGACTACTACTACCAGGCCTTTGTCAACAAGCACAGCCACGCCCGCAACGCCCGCATCTTTAAACCTGAGGTCAGTGCAGTACTGCCAGGTACTACCAGGTACTGCCAGGGACTGCCCAGGTACTGTCAGGTACTGCCAGGGACTACCTCCGCTGCGCCTCCCAGCATTAGTGTGGCAATTGGTAGCCTGGCTGTATGCTTTCAGTTGCTGCCAGGTCCTTGCTGCCACCAGGGCATCTGCTCAGGCGCTCCCAACATTCAAAAAATGGCAGTAAACCGACCCCTGGTAGTAGGACGGCTGTAACTCTGCACTCGCTGCGCCAAAATTTATGCTAGCTGGCTCAGAATGTAGCCAACCCAGTCAGCTACCTTTCACCCATCCAGAATAATTATCCAGTTAGTAGGCCGTGCAGTGCAAAGCATCAAAGTTAGTAATTTGAATTTGAGCCGGTTCGGGGCATGCAGTCATCGCTGCGACCGCCCGCGCCGCTTAGGTTGCTCTACACGAGCATGCGCATCGGCAGAAGCAGTCGGATTGGAAAACGGTTGCGGGAATGTGGCACGAAGGCGGTTGGCAGGTGGTTGGGGGAGGTGGCCGGTACAGCCTTTGTTGCGCACTTTACAACCTGAGTTGGCGCTGGGGGGCTGTCTAACTAAGTCTCGTGGATCACCGCTTGCGCTTGGCAGCTGTCTTGGGCAGCCCCAACCCAGCAGGTGTGGTACGCTTGCGTAGCGTGAAGCCAGGAGCCGGCGCTGCTGCACCTAGCTCACTACCTTGAGCCGGAGCAGCCTGCCCTTGGGTGGCGATTGCAGCTAGAGCCAGCTGATACATGTGCCGTAAATCAGGTGATGCAATAGGCCCCTGAGGCGACGCAATGGGGGGTGCCAGCATCTGCCCCTCTAGGGCTGTGCCCCACGAGCTCCGGCCCTGCTGCTGGGGTGGCTGCTGTGGGGGGGGCTGTTGGGGCAGGGGGGGCTGTGGAGGCGGCACACCTACTGGCACAACTCGGCTGCACCCTGCTGCTGCTGCTGCTGCCACCCGTTGCTGGCTTGCATGGTCCCCCACATTCACCACAACCCCCCCTACACAGCAAGCAGCAGGCTGGGCTGGGAGTGGGTGGGCTGGGAGGGGTTGGGCTGGGAGGGGTTGGGCTGGGAGGGGGTAGGCTGGGAGGGGGTGGGTTGGGAGGGTTGGGCTGGGCTGGGAGTGGGTGGGCTGGGAGGGGTTGGGCTGGGAGGGGTTGGGCTGGGAGGGAATGGGTTGGGAGGGGTGGGCTCCTGCAATGAGGTGGGCTCCTGCAATGATGGGTGGAGGGGGGGCGGGCATGGTGGGTTGTTGCATGCCGTGGCCTAGAACCTGCCTAGTGAACATGATGTAACTTTGAAGCTGTCTAACTGAACGAGGCCTGGGCTGTTTGTTGTGCGGTTTGTTTCACTAGATGCGCCAATGGGTAAAGAAAAAACATTTCGTAGCCATTTTCTTGTGGGTGCAACGGGTGCAACACAGTGGAGGACACAGTGGTGAAGGGGGGGGTATAAGCCGGTGATACCTTAGTGTGCGCCGACCCAAATGTGTTATTCGGCGGAAGCGAGTACGATTATATGTTTCATTCACCCCGTCTAGGCGCCCTGCACGCCCGGCAGGCATCGCGATGGGTGTTGGCCGGACATTCCATTTGTGAAGAACCAGCTCACTACGCTAGGTAGACGGGGCCACAGCGATGTGGCTCACCGTGCCAAGGAGACCCGTCTCGCCGCTGTGAATTGTTCGCGGGCACATGTGGCAGTACGCGAGCAAAGACTCCAATGGCTAGCGCTGATGGTCAGATTACGCGGACTAAACCGTGGTTGCCAATGTGCCAAACGCTATTGAAAACGATGCGGTATTCAGAGAGTAGTTGCATGAACATTACTAACCCCATGTTGGGGCGGCCTGGCATCTGCAGCCTTCGGTCATGTCAGGCATTGGCCCTTGGCATGCAGAGAGCACCAAAGCCAGACACTGCAGCAATCACCTTTGCTGCGGCCATAAACCCAGCAGCAGCATTCACAGCTGTTGCTGACATGCAACACCTTAGCCACTGCTGGTGTCGTGGCAAAGAGGGCTCTCCCACCTGAACACACACACACATTCTGCCAGCCGAAACAGGCACCAGTCCCTGATGAGGCCTGGCATGACTGCATCAAGCTAACCTGTACTGGTTACACCAGAAGATTCAAGTGCTGCAACAAGAATGCCAGCGGTATTCAAAAGGACTGCATGACCTGATGATGAGCTACTTGTCCCTGGTGCTGTGTGGCGCAGGCACTCCATGACCTCAGTGCTGACATTGTGAAGCTGGACCCCTCTGCTGCCGTGAAGTTTGTTGATTTGGACGGCCTGGGAAAGATCGTGCTGGGCAACATCAGAACACCCAAGGTTGGCAGATGGCGCAGTGACAAGCAGACAGGGGTGGCCAGGCTGGCAGCAGTCCATGTCTAGCCCTCACATGCCCAGGTGCCAGTGGCCACGTGGGTGTGGCTCAGCAGGCGCCTCATGAGGCTGCCTCAGCATCCTGCCAGCCTCAGGGCGTGGCTGACACAGTGCTGACGCTCAACAAGTCGTTGCAATCATCAGCGCCATCATCATCTCGTTCCACTGCATGGCGTGCGCCTCGTGGCTTTCCTGCAAAACGTCACATGATATATTCCGCAACCGCAAAATGACATGGCCTGTTCATTTACGCTCCCTTGTTCAGGAAACAATCCATTTACGCTCCCTCGGGAGAGTGATTCTTTTTCATTCCTTGAGTGTGACTGACACAGTGTCAGTGCTCCAGGAATTGCTGCCGCCTGGCTGCAGGTGCTCATGGACCTGACGTCAGCCCTGGACGGCCTGCCTGAGCAGCTAGGGGAAGCCCTTGGGGGCGAGAATGCCAGCGGGCGGCTTGGCAGCGGTCTGCTGTCCGGGGTAACAGCCAATGGGCCCGTGGCCGCCAAGCCGCTGGAGCAGGAGCCCCGCCTGGCTGCTCGCATCATGGTGGAGGACTGCCTGACGCTGCTGCTGGACGTGGACGACATCAACCGCTGCTTCCTGGCAGCACAGGCGGCGGGCCACACCCAGCCTGAGAACTCAGCCGGCCTGCGGCAGCGTCGCACCCTCTTGGAGACAGGGGTCACCGCCGCATTCCGCCTCCCTGCCACCCCCTCAGGGGCAGGAGCTGCAGACACCCAGGCTGCCAGCAGCATAGACAGCGTGGACTCCAAGGGGTGCGGTGTGGTTCATGGTGCAGGCAGCGGGGCAGAGGGTGGCGGTGGGAGCGATGACGGGGTGTTTCTGCGTATCATGGCCCTGCCCAAGGGCCGCAGCTTGCTGGCCCGGGCTCTACGGGTGCTGCTGTCCCACCCTCCTGGGTACATACGCAAGCCCTCCCCCCTGGCCCTCCCCCCTGCCTCCCAGCCCCCTCCTCCTGCTGACAGCAGCGCCACTGGAGAGTTGATAGCCCGCAACTCGCCCCACCTGCTGCTGTGGGCGCTGATGCGCAACGCAAACCGCCTGTTTGGTGCAGCAGGGCTGGCCGCGCCGGACGCTGCAGCTCAGGCCGCGCTGGTACAGGCCAACCACACCCTAGCCAATGCAGCCTGCCAGGCCATCCGCCTCCTCACCTGCCCCCATCAGGTGCTGCAGGCGGTGCAGGCATACATAGCCGGCTCAGCCACCCTCACCGCCAGCCAGGGGCCCAGCACGGCTGCTCTGGACCGCGTCATACCCCTCAGCCCTCACAGCAGCTCAGCCCCAGAACAGGCACCAGTGCAGAGCACAAGTGGCCCTCAGCCCCCACCCAGCACTGCCCAGCCCTGGTTGGGGCAGGTGCTGGTGGCCTTGGTGCAGAAGGGCCAGGAGCTGATGGCAGGGCCTCAGCTGGGCAGTGCAGGGGCATGGGCCGATGCTATGGCTGCTCTGGGGGAGGTCTATGTGCTCCACCTGGGATCGCTGGCTCAGGCAGTGGAAGGCGTAGGAGCAAGCAGTGAGAAGGGGCAGGCCCTGGTGAACAGCCTGGCAGGCAGTGCGTTGTGGGCAGCGCTGGCACAGGAGCTGCCTCAGCAGCAGCGGGCTGCGGCACACAGCAGGTTGGAACAGCTGGGAGTGGTCCTGTGAGGCCCCAGGGGCACGATGCAGGATGGTCCTACACCTAAGGTTGTGTTGGAAGGTCCTGGATGGTCCTGCCCTGGCACCCTGTTGACAGACTATGAAAGGCTGCACCACTCACTTGACAACCCTCCCCACCCAGTTGATGACGCACATGCTGGCTAATGGAGGGGCAGGGGGCACTCAAGCAGGGCAGCGCGATGCCGAGCTGGCAGCAGTCACGCAGCCAGGTCACCTAGGGTGGATTATGATGCTCGGTCTCGTAGGGATGCTTGGGGTTTGGGTGTGCAACGCACAGGGCGTGCAACGCCTTGACGTCATTTCGTGGCATGGGGACGTGGCGGTCATTGTGACGCGCTTTGTTGGTTGTTATGAAAAGAGCGTGCGAGTTGAGAAGAGGTGTGACCGCGGGTGTTGGTTGATGACCAGGTTCACCATTGCCTGAGGGGATTACGGGCGAGCCAGTAGTCCGGGCTGGTTTGTGATGGCAAGAGCTACAGAAGTCAGAAGCCCTTTGAACCGTGAAAAGAGTGTCCCAGGGCAGTCGAAGCGTGGCAGGCGTAGGGGTGGTCCCGCACCTCACCAGTCAACCCCCCTTCCAAGACCTAATCTCCTTCCCCTCCCCCCTTGCGAGAGTCGGGCGATTGATGTTGGCATGAAACACATGCTCTGATGTAAGCAACAGCTTAAGCATTTGCCTGGTGCACACATGCTATTGTGCTACAGGCTGTTGGGATTGGGCCTTGGGGGCCCGGTCTCGCAGCTTCTTGAAGCCCAATGTTAAGTACTCCTTGCCTTTAGCAGGAAGCCTTGCTCGGTGTTGCCACCGGCACAGCTCTAGTGGGCGCCACTTGCTCTCCCCCAGCCCGCTAGAGGTTGAGGGCTGCGTTGAAGTCCTTGTCCACCCATTTGCCAAAGTCCTTAGGGGGTGGCCTGGTACATTTGTGGGCACCACATGAGCCCCCGCACTGGCGCCTCAAATCGCTTGCTCCAACTGACCGCAACAAGCGGTTCTGCACCTGACCTGGTTTGGGCTCCGGTGGGCTCGCTGCGGTCCAACTTCTTCTCACAGGGCTGGGGACTGTTCACAGCCGAGCAAACCCTGCTGGTGCGGAACTCATCCACTGTCACCACCTTGCCTTGCACCCTGTCTATTGGCTTGCTGCTGTTGGCCCTCTCCACCACCCTGCGACAGGCCGGCAACACAGCCTTGGCCCCCCCCCCACCCGGGGTGCCAATGCTTGCGTGGCTAAAGAACACCACCATTTGCTTGCGGGTCCCCCACCGCTTCTGGGACTCAATGGCTGCCTTCTCCTCCAGCTGCATGGCACACAAGGCACATAATGCGCATGACATCCTTGAAAGGACTGGGGCCATGGGCACCTAGCAGGTCACATGTGGGGAGGTCATCATCATTTGACCCTGCCCCTCCCCCCCTACCCTTGGCACTCCTACTGTTACAGTCCTGCTTTGAATCCAAAATGCATGTGTTCTGAAATGCGCATGCAGATCTTTCCAGCCCTGCATGCGAGATCTGGGTTTGTCGTGTCATGTCATGTCTTACTTTGTCATGACGGTTGTTAGTTGTTCTTGGCTTACTTAAGGCTGAGCGCTGTTGGGTGTCGGGATTTCTTACTTCTGACCTCTGAGGACTCTGGATCGGATGACTGGTTCAGTGACGTAGAAATGCGATGAGAAGTGTTTTACTGATGCCATCTTCTTGACGATGTAAGTACCAAGCACTGCCACGCTAGTCGGAAGCTGTTTACGAGTACGTAGTCAGCCACAGCGGCAACATGTATCTGGCGGCTGCAGCCGGAGTTTAGTTCGCAGCCAACCATGCATCCTGACCGCGCAGCAGCACTGTAACACCCACCTTGAAGTAACGCTCCAGGACCTTCTCCTACGCGCCGTGCAGCCTCAGCTTCTGCTCTGCCCCCTTGGGATGCAGGTACTCCCCCCACACTGCATCTCAGGTGGCCAGGGTGACGGCCACATGCCGCTGGATGGCCACCAGGGAAGTGCTTGCTGGGGTGGCTGCTGCCAGGTGTTGCAGCTCGAGCTTGACATTGTCATTCCACCACTGAGTGTTGCGGCGAGCCTGGATCAGGCCGCTGTCATGTTGCACCTAGCTCCTGGTCAGCTTGCTATGATGAAGCTTTGCAGGCACCCATCCTCATCCCACACTCCCGAAGCTGCGTTAACTGCCGAGATGACCCCAGGTTCCATGCCCATGCCCGATTGAGTGGCTGGGTCAAACTTGAGCGCCCGCTCGTCAGCTAGGCCACTCCCTATGTCAGCTGTTTGGCGCTTGTTGTTGTTGCTATCAGAGGGGTCTTCTGCTGGGCTGCTGCCAGAGGGGTCTTCTGCTGGGACGCTGCCAGAGGGGCCAGAGGGGGGCGCATTGCACACACACACCGACCCCATCAGTGAGGATTTGTCTATCAAACACAAACCCTTGGTTGGCGAGCTTGCCTACCTTGAAAACCATGTCCCACTGACTGTAGGCAGCATGCTCGGCCTCAAAGGCTTCCGTTGTGGCTGTTGCCAGGCCTAGCTGACTGCACACCCCATGCAAGACCCTGGTATATACCGTGATGAAGTGAGTACCAGACCCAGCTATGGGGGTGAGGATGAAGGGTGGGGGGCAGAATGGCACTTGAGGACTCCTGCCCTTGCCCTTGGCTTTGCCCTTGCCCCTGCCCTTGCCCTTGCCCCTGCCCTTGCCCTTGCCTTCGGCTTTGGGTGGGGGTGCTGGGGGGGTGGGGTTCCGCCAGTCCTCAAGGCACCGGTTGACGTAGATGGCGTACAGGATCCGCCGGTGCAATGGCAGCTTGGTGAGGGGTTGCGGCGCATCAGGGTCTACTGACTCCTCTGCGTCTGCTGGGTCTCTTAAGCTGCTGCCTCCTCCACATCCTCCGACACGCCGGTCAGCACATGGCGGTGGAATGCCAATCGCGCTTGCCTCTCGGGGACCTCCATCGGGGTGCCACGCAGCTTGGAGCTGCTGGAGTTGAGGCCGTACTTGCACACCACAAACACAAACAGCTTGGACACCTCGTGGATGATGCCGTACTTGGAGCGGGCTGCCTTGGACCATAGCTTGACATAGGACAACATGAGCACTACATGCACCACGTGGGGATGTGCGCATCATGGGCCGTACATGAGGAATAACAAGCCACACTCTTCAGTATGGGCTTCACCTTGCTTTGCATAGGACATAGTGAGGTTCTTTACTGGTTGGCAAACATCTCCCGTGTGTTGACAGCCATCTGCTTAGCAAGGGCGCCGATGGTGTTGCCATCACCCGCCAGTACGGTCTTGTCCAGCTCCACCAGCTTGCCTACGATGGCAAGGTTGTCGGGGTCCGCGAAGGACGCCTTAGGAGGTCACGGAGGTCCTGCCTGTTTGCGGGGCCACGCATCATATGCTTCCAGCCTGACACCTTGCTCGGTGTGGCGTACTCCGCAGCCCAGTCCTGGACCCTCTGAGCTGCCAGAGGGTCCAGGATGTGGAGGTGTTGGGAGGGATTGGGGCAGGGGGCAGAGGGCAGGGGCCGCCTGCTGGCCAGCCTGCTGCTGCTGCGCTCCTGCAGCTTGGGCTGCCAAGCAGGCTGGGGGGGGCCTGCTGCAGGGCTGCTGGGGCCAGGGAGTGGGTCAAGGCGGGCTGCACCCTGGGCTGGGGAAGGCTGCACCGAGGGAGGGTGAGGAGCTGGAAGCCGGGGGTGGGAGGGCCCACCATGCACTTGGCACCTGCACTAGGACCCCAAGCGACGCTAGCTTGCGCTGCTTGTGATGGATGCCGACCCTCAGCCTAAAATGCTCCACGAGCTTGTTTTTCGGCATATTATAGCCCCTGCGGCAGGATCCAGTGCACACCTGTGTCTAGGGTTCTCGCTTGCGGAGGACCCAACACGGCTGCGGCTGCGGCTGCGGCTGAAGCAACCCACCCTGTTGAAGCCTTCAAGTAGAATGCGGAGGATCCATTACGGCTGCGGCTGCGGTAGGCACTTGACGAACTGGAACCTCGAGGTGGCCCACTCCTCCACCCTATCCTTAAGCGCCTTCCCTCTTGGCGAGACAGGGCCTACCCAGCCCACTGTGTCAGGCTTGCCCTTGGGCTTGAGCTTAGGCTGCTTGGGGGTGGGCTGTTTGGGCTCAGCCGAACCCTTGCGGCTTTTGCCCTTCATCGCGCTTTGTAGTGACGGCACGTCGCGATTGTCTTCCCTCACGGTTCTCACTCTCGCGATTCTCACTCTCGCTGTTCGGAAGCGCATCTCAGCATGTTGGCAGCTGCCCGGGAGCCCGGGAGAAGTAGCCGGATGACTCCAGAGAGCAGAGTGCTCCAAGAGAAAATCTGGGAGCCACGATACATAGGCTTGGTAGGTCTGCCTGCCCCCCCCTTCCCTATGGAGTCCTGTCCCTCTCGCCACGTGGCCGGCAGCCCCAGCAGCCTACGATGCTTTGCCACCTCTTCCTTCCACCTAGGCTGCCTCAGCATGCTGTTGGCCGGCAAGCGCCACTTGTGCTGCCTATCAGGCAGGCTGTAGTCTAGGCGGCCTTGCACTAGCTGGGGGAAGTGCTTCTTCATGGTCCTACTGAACCCCTCCTCCACTACCCCAACCGCCTTGCACCACCAACGGATGAACCGCCCTGGGTGCCTGTAGAACTGCTGGATGCTGGTGATGATGGTGGTGGCGTTGGCATTGAGGGAGTTGCCGTCACCTGTCAGATGCTCCTCGTCCAGCTGCTGGAGCATGGCCACCGGCCAGGCACTGCTGGGCTGCTCAAAGGCAGCCACCTCACCGGGCAGCAGCCTGATGCCGTGGTGGTGGGGGCCACGCATGAGGTGCTCCTGCACACTGGCCTTGGTAATCAGCTCCATGGCGTCCCGGATCTGTGCCAGCAGCTGTGGGTCCCAGATACCCAGCTGCACTGGGGGAGGCAGCTGGGCTGGGGCGGCTGCTGTGCGGGGGGAGATGCGTGTGGGAATGCGGGGGTGGGCATAGGGAGGGTGGTCAGGGTCAGGTGGGGGAGGGGGACCTGGGGCTGGACCTGCTGCTGCTGGGAACCCTGGAGTGGGCTGACCTAGGAAGGACAGGAGCAACACTGTCAGGCTCATGACTGCTGCCAGGACACACTGCTTGCTGCCCATGGTCATACGCTTGTTGACCTCTGCCACAACTGCGTCTACCTCAGCTGGGCCGAGGTCAGGCTGGGCTGCCTCCACAAGACCACGCAGAGCTACCTTGATGACCTGGCGCCTCTCTGCAATTACTACCTTGACAGCCTGCCCCTGCCCCTTGACTTGCTGCCCACTGCCACTGGCACCTGCAGACACGGGAAAGCACAGCACACGCACGGCAGGATTTGATGCACGGAGTCGCAATGTCGCGTGGCGCACACTGCGTCGCGTCGTCAGTTAGCTTCGGGGGAGTCTAGCCTGTCGTTGAGCATCTCGGCTTACCAGCTGCACTCCGCGTGGGAGAGACGGGGCGCTTGCGTTTCGCCCTCGGGGGCATCTCCGGGATTTAGTTGCATTATCCAAGCGGAGTGGCTGTGTTGGGGTGTGCATCAGGTTGGCATCTAACCGGAGCGCCGGCAACCGGAGTGGGGCGGAAGTGAGGTCCATTACATATCAATTATCGGGACGCTAGGCGCATGAGCATCTGGTCACCCCCGGGACACATAACCAGGCCAGGCCTTAGCTGCCATTTCAACTTGTTGGTAGGTCTGGCAGACAGGCTAGTGAGCTGCCGGGTTACCAGTCGTTTGGAACTTGCAAGGCTGCAGGGCTGCTGGCTGGTGCTCACAGTGAGGTGGCGTGCTGCACACGAAGTGATGAGTGACTGGACACAGGAAGTGCAACAACGTGGTTACATGCTTACAATCAACACAACGTGTACATATCCTTCGCGTAATGACTGGTTAGCTTGAATGACACGACTCTAGCACACAGCATGCATTGCCTATGCAATCACGGCAGTGGACGCATGTCCCATCTTGATCATGGACGAGGGGTGTGACCCTAGCATGTCACGATGGGGTTCATGGATGCTGTTCGGCAGCTTGTCTAGGTTAGCCGGGCCAGCTGCCTCATGTCACAACATCCATGCGTCAGGACAGCGTGTTGCCCGCAGGCAGTGTCAGCCTAACGGAGTGGGGGGGAGAACGTTGGCCCTGAACGACCCCTGGACATTGCCGGGAGGGAAGTACCTGCATGCAAACATGGGTAAGAGTCAGTGCCACTGCCACACAGCCACAGCAGCACTGGCCTGGGCCTGCAGTGCTGGGGTGCCTTGCAGAGGTGAGAGACATTTACTGATGGCCCTGCATGCCAAGGCCACGATAGTCAACGTAGCCAGCATCAGCCACCATCAGATGACACAAACTGTGCTAGATGTCTTCTGTGTAGCCGCCAAGCCATGCAGCCAGTGTTGTGGCTGAATGGTGCCAGGCTGAGGGCCTTGCTGGCCAAGCGTCTGCTTGCCTGTTGTGTAACGTGCATATAAGTCTACAGGCGTTGCACGTTGTCATCTCATGAGCTCCTATTAGTCGTTACATGTTGCACCTGCTGCCAGCTTGCCTGCAAACATAGATGGCCCGGGAGCTGCACTGGGAAATTGCCGAGGCGCAGCCCAGCTGCCTGGTGTCCTTCCAAACCTGTGGACAGCAAGTGCGGGCATCATCATCAGGGGCAAGCCTGGCATCAGGGTTGCCTATCATGGAGGTGAGGGCTGCATTGTGCCCGACGTAGCCTTGCATTGTAGGTATAGCTGAAGGCATATGTGCAGGCAGTATTGCTGCATGCGGCGCACACCATGGCTGGGCTGCACACAGGGCAGGGATAGGCACTGCCCGGGGCCAAGCTGGGTCACACAAACAGGCCCATGACAGCCAGGCCGACAGGCAGTCGCTGCAGCACACCACTCAAGTCAGTGGAGGCTGACTATCTGACCGGCCACTGGGCAGCAAGGTGGGTGGTCATTGCGGGACGAGGAGCTGGTAGCACTCACCATCTGTGTGAAGTGGCCTGTGCTATTCGCAAAGCCTGGTGCACGAAAGTTGTACAGTGCCACCTCGTCATACCTACATGACAGGTGTGAGCACAGCCGTGCTTTGGCACCAGGCTGCAGGCCAGCAGCGGCAGTGCCTGGGGTTAGGGTTAGGGTTAGGGCTAACCTTGGCCTAGGGTCAGGTAACCCTACCCCTACCCCTACCCCTAACCCTAACCCTAACCCGGTGGCTAGTGCTGCCCACATCAGAGCAGGGCAAGCGCAAGGGCGGGGGTAACTGCGGAGCGGGCAGCCGCGGTGGGGAACAGCCAGGGTGCTGCAGGCCCTGCCATGTGCCTTGCATTGGACAGCATGTGCAGCCCTGCCCTGAGCTGCAGGACAAGCTCCACTCACCAGTCGCTAGCCACCTCTGCCCATGACCGATGGCCTGAAGCAAGGTTCTCGCCCTGTTCTGCCGTGTCGCAACGCAGCAAGCAGCAGCAAAGCGTGAGGGTGACCGCGGGCATTCAGCAGGCCATCACCGACATGATCCATCCGACCTGAGGCAGCTGGCAGCACACCATGCAAGCTGGCCATGGCAGCCCCATACCTGTACTGGGGTCAATCTCAAAGGTGCAGCTGACTGCTAGACTGTTTGCCCAAGACTGGGCAGCGCTGGTGAGGGCGGCACTGGAGGTGAGAGGAGGGACCTGGTGTCTCTCGCGGTACGCGTTGTGCAAGGTCAGGATTTCTGCACCCAGGCGCAGGCAACGGGCAGGTCACCACGCCTGGCACCCAAGTTTGCCGTCGGGCCCAACACTGTGCGTGTCACAATGCGGCCAAGCCGTGCTTCCAGTCGTCCGCTAGCTCCTGCCTGGTGCTGGGCATGCCGCCTTCGGCATCGATGCGCACCGCCGCAATGCAGTCTGTAGTCAAGCTGCGGTGGGCCCCACCTGATTGTGCCGAGGCCAAGGCTATCATCACGGCAATCACAAACACCCGCACGGCAAGCATCGCAGATGCCCCGTCGCGTTTGTAGAACCTCTGCTTGGTGGAGAATAGTTGTTTGGCAAGGGGAGGAAGCAGCGGAGGAAGAGCACCCCCCGTTCACACATTACTCCCAGGTACCGGGGCCCCTCAGGTCCCCTCAAGTCCCCTCAGGTGCCCCCAACTGACAGAAAAACCTACCCCTGGTAAACAAAACGACGCCGCGTCTCAGCCACGTGGTTTCTAATATGTTTCGCACATTCACGGACAAAAAACAGCTACGCGGTGTAGTGTGTGTCATATATTATCGTGCGGTTTGCTGAGCGCAACGGCGGCTCAAACCTCGGCGTTCTAATTCAGGCTTGTTGACTCAAGCGGATCTCGCCGAGACCGACCGCCGCGACATACCTGGTGCAGGTGCACATAGTCAGTGACAATTCACATGGCATCCTATTGCTACATCAGTTGCTGGTTCTGCAGCTGCATCTTCGGGCATACCAGCTGTCCCCGCCCCGCCCCGCCCCGCCCCGCCCCGCCCCGCCCCGCCCCGCCCCGCCCCGCCCCGCCCCGCCCCGCCCCGCCCCGCCCCGCCCCGCCCCGCCCCGCCCCGCCCCGCCCCGCCCCGCCCCGCCCCGCCCCGCCCCGCCCCGCCCCGCCCCGCCCCGCCCCGCCCCGCCCCGCCCCGCCCCGCCCCGCCCCGCCCCGCCCCGCCCCGCCCCGCCCCGCCCCGCCCCGCCCCGCCCCGCCCCGCCCCGCCCCGCCCCGCCCCGCCCCGCCCCGCCCCGCCCCGCCCCGCCCCGCCCCGCCCCGCCCCGCCCCGCCCCGCCCCGCCCCGCCCCGCCCCGCCCCGCCCCGCCCCGCCCCGCCCCGCCCCGCCCCGCCCCGCCCCGCCCCGCCCCGCCCCGCCCCGCCCCGCCCCGCCCCGCCCCGCCCCGCCCCGCCCCGCCCCGCCCCGCCCCGCCCCGCCCCGCCCCGCCCCGCCCCGCCCCGCCCCGCCCCGCCCCGCCCCGCCCCGCCCCGCCCCGCCCCGCCCCGCCCCGCCCCGCCCCGCCCCGCCCCGCCCCGCCCCGCCCCGCCCCGCCCCGCCCCGCCCCGCCCCGCCCCGCCCCGCCCCGCCCCGCCCCGCCCCGCCCCGCCCCGCCCCGCCCCGCCCCGCCCCGCCCCGCCCCGCCCCGCCCCGCCCCGCCCCGCCCCGCCCCGCCCCGCCCCGCCCCGCCCCGCCCCGCCCCGCCCCGCCCCGCCCCGCCCCGCCCCGCCCCGCCCCGCCCCGCCCCGCCCCGCCCCGCCCCGCCCCGCCCCGCCCCGCCCCGCCCCGCCCCGCCCCGCCCCGCCCCGCCCCGCCCCGCCCCGCCCCGCCCCGCCCCGCCCCGCCCCGCCCCGCCCCGCCCCGCCCCGCCCCGCCCCGCCCCGCCCCGCCCCGCCCCGCCCCGCCCCGCCCCGCCCCGCCCCGCCCCGCCCCGCCCCGCCCCGCCCCGCCCCGCCCCGCCCCGCCCCGCCCCGCCCCGCCCCGCCCCGCCCCGCCCCGCCCCGCCCCGCCCCGCCCCGCCCCGCCCCGCCCCGCCCCGCCCCGCCCCGCCCCGCCCCGCCCCGCCCCGCCCCGCCCCGCCCCGCCCCGCCCCAAGTATTAATGCACCCTTTGGAGTATATGGCTTTTGTTCTCTGTGCAAGGTGCCCCGAACGTATGCGAATGCACCGAGCCCTACACCATTCAGCCTGTCATTGAGCCTCCAGCTTGCAGTAGTTACAGTTTGACAGTGTTACGAGGTTGGCTACGCACCCACCAACCAGCAACAATACACACATGCCCACTCCCCAGCCCCTACAGCTGTCTCCACACCCGCCCCTGCCCCTTGCACAGTGCTGCATGACCCAGTGATCACTAGGACCACCATGCGCGCGCGCTGCAGCGCTATGCAATGGTGCCTGACCAGTTTCGCAACTGTCCGCTGGCCTTCCCTGCCGAGTGCCCGCGGTGGTATGCCCAGCTTGCTGCTGCCTGCATGGCCTCCTGGCCTGAGCAGCGGCCCAAACTGTTTGACGTGGTCAAGCTGCTGCTGGTGCAGCAGAAGCAGCTGGCGAAGGAGGCCGCAAGCCAGGCCACTGCGCCCGGCCGCCTGCCCCTGCTGTGGAGCTCAAGGGCGCAGCTTAACTAGGTAGGCAGGGGGCAAGGTGTGGCACCCTCAATCCTCCTTAGACGGGGCTGTTGAGGCATACCAGTGTGTTGAGGCAAGGAGCTGAGCAATGAGAGCCACTGGGCCTGCTGAGGCCTGTTTGGCCTGCATGGTCTGTTTTGATGGTGCCTGGGTTGGCTCAGCATTGAGTACGCTACCTGGTCAGTACGTCATGACGTGCAAATGCATGTTAGGACTGGGAGAGAATGGGTGGCAGTCGTAGTAGCACAAGACATGTGACCTGCATGCATGAGTAGTAGGGCTACATGAAAGGCTGGGCCCAGCTGTCAGCAAGGATAACATGGCACAGCACTGGCACACCCAGGGCATTGCAGCCAGGACTGAGGAGGGAGGGGTGGAAGTTGGATGGGAGAAGGAGGGCGGTTGTAAAAGGTCTCCATGTGTGACTTCTGATGGCTACCCTGAGCTATGAGGCGGCCCGTGACTGTGCATACGATGCTTGCGATGCGTTGTTTAGCCCACTGACCTGCCGCACCTGCCCTTGGTCAGCTTTCACCGGGCCAGCTTGTCTATTACCAGCTGGCTCCCTACCTTTGGTCTCAACAAGTTGAAATGGCAGCTAAGGCCTGGCCTGGTTATGTGTCCAGATGCTCATGCGCCTAGCGTCCCGATAATTGATATGTAATGGACCTCACTTCCGCCCCACTCCGGTTGCCGGCGCTCCGGTTAGATGCCAACCTGATGCACACCCCAACACAGCCACCCCGCTTGGATAATGTAACTAAATCCCTGAGATGCCCCCGAGGGCGAAACGCAAGCGCCCCGTCTCTCCCACGCGGAGTGCAGCCGGTAAGCCGAGATGCTCAACGACAGGCTAGACTCCCCCGAAGCTAACTGACGACGCGACGCAGTGTGCGCCACGCGACATTGCGACTCCGTGCATCAAATCCTGCCGTGCGTGTGCTGTGCTTTCCCGTGTCTGCAGGTGCCAGTGGCAGTGGGCAGCAAGTCAAGGGGCAGGGGCAGGCTGTCAAGGTAGTAATTGCAGAGAGGCGCCAGGTCATCAAGGCAGCTCTGCGTGGTCTTGTGGAGGCAGCCCAGCCTGACCTCGGCCCAGCTGAGGTAGACGCAGTTGTGGCAGAGGTCAACAAGCGTATGACCATGGGCAGCAAGCAGTGTGTCCTGGCAGCAGTCATGAGCCTGACAGTGTTGCTCCTGTCCTTCCTAGGTCAGCCCACTCCAGGGTTCCCAGCAGCAGCAGGTCCAGCCCCAGGTCCCCCTCCCCCACCTGACCCTGACCACCCTCCCTATGCCCACCCCCGCATTCCCACACGCATCTCCCCCCGCACAGCAGCCGCCCCAGCCCAGCTGCCTCCCCCAGTGCAGCTGGGTATCTGGGACCCACAGCTGCTGGCACAGATCCGTGATGCCATGGAGCTGATTACCAAGGCCAGTGTGCAGGAGCACCTCATGCGTGGCCCCCACCACCACGGCATCAGGCTGCTGCCCGGTGAGGTGGCTGCCTTTGAGCAGCCCAGCAGTACCTGGCCGGTGGCCATGCTCCAGCAGCTGGACGAGGAGCATCTGACAGGTGACGGCAACTCCCTCAATGCCAACGCCACCACCATCATCACCAGCATCCAGCAGTTCTACAGGCACCCAGGGCGGTTCATCCGTTGGTGGTGCAAGGCGGTTGGGGTAGTGGAGGAGGGGTTCAGTAGGGCCATGAAGAAGCACTTCCCCCAGCTAGTGCTAGGCCGCCTAGACTACAGCCTGCCTGACAGGCAGCACAAGTGGCGCTTGCCGGCCAACAGTGTGCTGAGGCAGCCTAGGTGGAAGGAAGAGGTGGCAAAGCATCGTAGGCTGCTGGGGCTGGCGGCCACGTGGCGAGAGGGACAGGACTCCATAGGGAAGGGGGGGGCAGGCAGGCTGCCCTTAGAGAAGAGGGTTCGCTATGTGCTGTTCGTCAACCGCAGCCTAGAGGGCTGGCAGGCAGCCCATGACACATGCCCACGCCCCTTCACCATGCTCCCCATGGTGGGGGTGCGGGCTCGCCACTTCGTCATTGATGACAGGGTGCTGCATGGGGTGTTGACCTGACCTGACCTGACCTGACCTGACCTGACCTGACCTGACCTGACCTGACCTGACCTGACCTGACCTGACCTGACCTGACCTGACCCTGACCCTGACCCTGACCCTGACCCTGACCCTGACCCTGACCCTGACTTGTGAGCTGCACCTGCCACCTAACCAGCCCAGGCCAGCAGACTGGGTACCCCCAGCAGGCCAGGTCAACCCGCGGCTGGTGCGCCCAGCCTGGAGCCTGCGGCATGCGAAGTATGTGCGGGGCCTGTCGTGGTGCCATCAGGTGCCGCCCCCCCCCCCCTCCCCCTGCCCCAGCCCAGGGCCCCCCTGCCCCTGCCCAGGGACCCCCCTCCGCCTGCCCAGCCCCCCCCCCCTCCCCCTGCCCAGGCTCCACCTCCCCCTCCCCCTGCCCAGGGACCCCCTCCCCCTGCCCCTGCCCAGGCCCCCCCCCCAGCCCCAGCCCAGGACCCCCCTGCCCCTGCCCCAGCCCAGGCCCCACCTCCCCCTCCCCCAGCCCAGGCCCCCCCCGCCCAGGCCCCACCACCCGCTCCCCCAGCCCAGGCCCAGCCCCTCCCTGCAGCACCTGGCCCAGCCCCACCACCCCAGGCCCCCCCAGGGGGCAGGTGGCTGGACCGGGACACCAACGGGTGCCTGAACTTGCAGCGCATTGGGGAGAGCAGGCAGCGCCCCCTGGAGCTGTGCCAATGGGATGACCTTGAGGCTCTGCCCCCCATTGGCAGCGAGTACCAGCAGCGCTACAAGCGGGTCAATGACCGGCTGCCCAAAGGCAGGCAGTGGTTGCACCGGGCTGCTGAGTACCGGCGGGGCATTGATGGTCGGGCCCGCAACAATGCATAAGGCCCTAGTAGTTTCACACAGGCTGTGAGCCTTACAAAGCATAATGCTGTTAGTTTTGATGAGGAGCCCAGTGGTCTGTCCCGGGAAAGTGCCACCAGAGTGGGGTTTGCAGTCATCAAGGGTGCGACCGAGGATGCTACAACATGTTTGTAGTAGCTGAGTGAGATTACCCACAGGCCGACATGTTGTTCCTTGTTGAATGAGTTTTGTTGTCCTGTGCATACGATGCTCACCAGGTGGGTCACCTTGACCATGTATATATGAATTTGCATGCGCAAAGGCGCTACAGGGAAATGTCCGACTATCGTCTTCTACCACCGTGTGACCTCGCGTAGTCGTCGCTTAGCCGCCTGACGTACTGACAGTAATTTATTTTGCTGGACCCTGGACTGACCCTGGACCGACCGCCTAAAAGCAGCAGCGTATTGACGCGGTCAAGGAACAGCGCAGCGTCGCGGAGCACGAATTGCCTCGCTCATCAGAATGGTAAGTTATGCCGAGGAAAGAAGCCAGGAGTGGCAAGCAGGCAGCGGCAGCTTGGCAGCTTGGCAGTCAGCCTGCCCTCTATCACCGTTCTGGGAGTCTGCTTCACAGGAAACAAGCATCCGCGAGTCGTGGCACACACTCACAACTCCACGAGACCTAAAATTGAACTACGAGCGACAGGTCTGGGCAGGGCCCGTGACCATGCAGCATGCGCGCTTCAATGTGCCAAAAGCTAATCATTCCAATAGTGGTTGTCATGTGCAGGCTCGCAGGAAAGCAGAGCAGCGTGCAGTTGCTGATGACTTCTCAATGTTTGCATCATGCGAAGTGATTGGGGCAACCTATGGGTGTGTGACAGGCACCTGACAGATACTCATGCAGCAACAGGCTGATTCCTCCGTGCCTGCTTCCTTGTGCAGGGTGGGTGTGGGTCTCTATTTTAAAGCATTGGTGTGGATGAAGTGGATGTTCCTTGTGCTACTGATCTTTGCGATCCCATATCTTGTCGTCATCAATACGTCAGTGTTCACAGACGAAGCTCACCGCTTCGACCACAACTTTGGCGTTAAGGTATGACGACCTCATGCAACATAGATGTGTTATGGATGCAGTAACAGCTCCCATGTACATACATACAGCAGCCTCTCCACTGCAGCCAGGCCCTCCTTTTCTTGACCTTGTGCAGGTGTATAGAAAGCCCAACCTCTACTCCATGACGTTTGCAGCCATACTGGGAGGGTCTGCAGACAACAGCACCCTGCAGTACATGAATGCCGACATTGCTGGGGCCTGGCGGGGGCCCATGTCCAAGGGTGACTTCTTGACATGTGCGTCAGTGGGAGCTAGTTGCCCTTTCAGTGGGAGCTAGTTGTCCTTTCAGTGGGAGCTAGTTGCCCTTTCAGTGGGAGCTAGTTGCCCTTTCAGTGGGAGCTAGTTGCCCTTTCAGTGGGAGCTAGTTGCCCTTTCAGTGGGAGCAAGTTGCCCCTTCACAGCAGTAGCAGAAGGCCAGGTGCTGTATGCTTTAAAGCAGTATGTGTGCCCCACGCATGCAGGGATTTCACTAACAGATGCCGCTGCAATTGTTGTGGCCTTGGGCATGATCACATACTTCATAAACCAGGTAAGAGTGCAGCCAGGCAGGGCAGAGCTGTAGCAGGAGAAACATCATTTGCAGAGAGGCAAGCACAGGTCCACGATTATCTGCCTGACATCATTCACAATCCATACAACACCCTGGGCACGGGCTTGGCCCTGGATTTTCTGACCATGCGCACTAACTTCCACCTATAGAGTTGTGTTCTTCTCCATCTTCTTCTCCTTCTTCTTCTTCTTCTTCTATTCTCATAGCTTCACTCCAATTGTGTTGGAGGGCTGGCGCCTCAAGCTGCTGGCCTCATGGAAGTTCAGTACTCAGCTGCTTGCACTATCAATGCATTGCAATGCTGCTGCATACTGCCATTGGCATGTACTGGCGGGCATGCTACAGGCCCGCAAGTTCATTCAACAAGTGGATGATGAAACCTTGGAGATGTCTGACTACTCTGTCATGGTTCATGGGCTGCCCAGAGATGCTAATGCCCATGAGGTAGGTACCATGTGCAACCTACACATTGCATTATACATCTATATATATCATAGTGCGCACCTGCGCCACCAGCAGGTCCAGCTTCATCCCAATGGCAGTACTGTGATCCTAGGCAATACCACCATTCCAAGAGTGGCTAGGTGATCCTTAAACCCTGAGGCATAAAGTATCACTTGCATCATCTGCACTGATAGCTTTTTACCACCCATAACATACTCCTGACTTCACCTAGCCAGCCCCCTCATCGCTCACTAAAACCTCCACTCGAGTCGGACCATTTGGGGTCACTAGGGACCACTAGGAGGACTACTTAAGATGGTGTTAAGGTGCTGTGTGGACTTGTGGTCCCGTGCACACGTTCACATGTCATGCATGCAAGTTGTTGGTCTGTCCAAGTCAGGATGGGGGGTTGCAGGAGCTGCTGCCAGGTAGCACCATCCCCTTCTTCATGCTTAACATACCTTAAGCCCACCCGACCCTCGTTGCTATCAATGTAGCAGATGTGTGCAAGGCTTGGGGAGCAAGGTGGGTGAAGCGTCGTATTGCTCCACTGGGCATGTGGCGTTAGGATACAACACTGCCCTAACCTCCCATGCCAGCATTTTGCCTTAAGCCACCATGCATCTCTGTCATCCAGGTGGGTCACTTCTTTTCCCGGTTTGGCGAGGTGATGGATGTGGTCATTGTGAGGGATATGCGCAGCGTGCTGGCAGCCTGCTCTCGTGCCTCTCACCTGGAGCAGCTGCGCAAGTTTCACTATGACAGGGCCCGCATTGGCCAACAAGGTAAGCACTAGCTATGCAAGCCTGGCTAGTGCCCAGTGGCTCTCCCAGTGCAGCTGCAACTGCAACAGCTGTGCAAGCATGGAGCACCACCTGTGCAAGCCGTGCCATAACTCAAGGTCATGTGCTTGTTGGGCTAACAGACGTACCTACACAGCTCCACAAAGCAGAGGCTGAAGCGGTTGACAAGAAGCTGGGAAAGGTGCTGGAGAAACTGGAGGGCCAGGCTGGCGGACCTGACCAGTTTGCCACCAAGGTGAGCGCCTCACATGCTGCATTGAAGCATTAGCTTGGCATCTGTAGGCAATGCTCAAGGGACCTGTCTCAGTCATATCATCAAGCCTGACCACATACACGCCTGTGCTGCAGGCAGCCTTTGTAACATTCAATCGAAAGCGTGAACGAGACCTGGCACTTGCCAACTTCCCCATGGGTGAGTGTATGCTCTGCCTTCCTCAGCCATAGTTCTGGCCCCGCTGGCTATCATCGTCGTCGTCATCATCATCATCACTACATGGCACTTGCCAGTTGGTTGTGCTGCAACACACAAATCTGTAGACCCAACGTGCATGATCCGTGCTCACAATTTGGGAACAATGCCAGCCACTGTGCACCAACCCAAAACCTAGTCACACAGTTCTAGACCAGGGTCGCACAGCACCAGGTCCCCTGTAGCCATGCATGACATGCCTATGGACGCAGGCTGGTTACGAGCTGTGTTCTTCACACCTACCCAGGACAAGTTTCGTAGCCAGCATGCCTTGTGGCTCAGCATGGCCTCCGCACCTGATGACTACAACCATGAAAACATCGCCTGCTCACCAGCATTGCGGGCCGCAAGTGTCCTGTTCGCCCGGGGCATCGTTGTAGCCATGCTGGTGGGTCACAGTATTGCTTGACAACAGCCCCCTCGTCCCTCACAGTCGGACCACTAGGGACCACTACTGACCATTAGCGGGACTTTTCAAGACGGTGTGAAGGTGCTGTGTGAAGTATTCACATGCACATGACACATGCACATATGCAGGGGCGCCTACCACCTAGACCATTGCCTGGCCCTTAAGGCTACAGTCTAAATTTAGCATGGTATGCATGCACTAATCGTGAGCTGATGACAGCTGTAATGGGGGGGGCACACACAACTGTGCCTCAGCAGGCTGCTGCTGGGCCTTGGGGGGCTTGTCTTGCAGCCGCTTGTAACCCAGCTCAGGGTACTCCTTGCCCTTCTCCTGCTGGCGGAGCTGACAGGTCCGGCCACCAGCACAGCTCCAGTGGGCGCCACTTGCTCTCCTCAATGCGCTGCATGTTCAGCGCTGCATTGCAGTCCCTGTCCAGCCACCTGCCTGGCTGTGGGGCTGGCTTCCCCTTGGCAGCCTTGGCCTTGACCTTGCCTGTGCCCTTGGTGGGTGTCGCAGTGAGGACAGTCCCTCTATGCAGCCCCAGTATGTCTACTGCAGCGACGCTGATGATAATGATGATGATGATGATACAAATGATGGTGATCATAATGATGGTTTACACATGCACACAGATAGAGCTATACACCTTCCTCCTCTGCCATACTTACGTATCTCTTCACATGGCACAGCAGGGAGCGCTAGTGCCAATGCAGGGAGCGCTCGTGCCAAGTGCTAATGTTAATGTCTATGCTGTGCCTGCAGCTGCTGTGCGCTGCGATGATCACCAAGCTCTCCACCATCAGCATGGACCAGAACAGCGCCATCCCTTGGCAGCAGAGCAGGATGGTGCAGAAAGTGGGGAGCTCCGCCGCCCAGCTGGGCCCTCTCCCCATAAACCTCGCGCCCTCCTCTGCAAGCGTGACAGGCCAGCTGGTGTCAGCCTACACAGCTGCTGTGTCCGCAGCCCAAGCCCGTCTGGCGGCTATGGCCCCTGCTAGTGCCAACAGCAGCAATAGCCCACTCAGCGGTGTGGCACCCTCAGGGGGTTGGGCGGCAGCAGCAGGGGACAACACCCTCATTGCGGCAGCAGCAAACTGGACCGGGTACTGCTCCATCATGCTGCCCCGGGTTTGCCAACCCATGTTCTCTGATCAGCTCAGCGGGGTGGGCGTGCGCCTAGACTGGGGCAGCTTACTGCACTGGGACAATCAAACAGAGATGCTCTTGAAAGAACGCCCACTGCTGCTGGCAATGGCCAACTGTGCAAGTGAGTCTTAGTATCCATCCTCAGTTGACAGCCTGATGGGTAAACCCGGACAGCCTGCAGGCCCCGTGCCGAACGCTCTACCCCACGCACCGTGTATCAAACGGCGCGCTTACCGGCACTCCCGGGAAGATGAACCATCTGTCATTGCGTGCGCCGTGCAACTGCAGGCAGCTCAAGCGCTGGCAACCAGTGCATCGTCCGGCCCCAAGGCCTGTCGCTGGCGCTGTCCGCTTGCCTGCCATGCTACTGCCTGGGTTTGGCCTCGAGCGACAGCGGGCAGAGGGTCCCCGAGTGGCGAGACACCGCGCGTGGCCAGTGCAGCCTCTATGTCCAGGGCATCGACCTGCAAGCCTGGGGGATCAAGATTGCGACCGCGGCCGTCATCGCTGGCCTTAACTCCGCGCTGAAGATGATGCTGGAGATACTCATCGTCGTCGAGCGGCACCAGACGCGCTCACAACAGGTGGATTGAACGGCATCACACACGCAGTCAAAGCTGACAACAACCAGGGTAGAAAACCTTTGTGCTCTTTGAAGACGCCAACACACCAGCACAGCACCACTCACCACCCCCCTCCCTTCCTAGCCCAGCCCAGCCCCTGCTGACATAACAGGCATGCACCGATGCAAGCTGACACATTGAACACGGGTTGAGACACGGATAGATTGCTCAACCGCTTGTGACCCATGGTAGCATCCCTTGGTAGCGGGCATGGCTAGGAAACAGAGCTGGGCAGGGGACTCGAGGCGCCAGGGCAGGGCACATCCACGGGAAGATAAGCACCTAAGTGAAACATAATACACCAATAGGAAGGCCATGTGAAGTGCCACCTCTCAACATAGCAGGAGTTGCATCTCACTGCCTGTACAACTACAGCGTCATTGGCTGCACCCTTGATCGGTGCAAACCCAACCCTGGTGGCATGTCCCATTTCTGTTCTAACATTGACACGATAGCTTCACGGGCACTCTTGCAAACCATGACCGTGTTCAGTGCAAGTGGGCACCGTGCTCCATTTGTCATGCGTTGTGCAGGAGCGCTCCTATGCAGGCCAAGCATACACATCCCAGTTGCTGAACACAGCGGTTGTCCTGCTCCTGGTCAACGCTTCGCCAGCAGCTGATGCCAGCAGGGACAACGCAAGGAGGGTGAGGTTTCCAGCAACAGTCGAACTGGTGGTGGTGGTGTGCCCCTGCACCTGTTTACAGTGCGAACTGGAGCTCAGCCCAGTCCAGCCCATGATGTCTCAAACAGTGCTGCATTTGTCTTAACTACCAATGGTTATCACGCAGGCAACCTGGCTGCAATACTTCCTGCTGAATGGGGAATATGGAGACTTCAGCAATGGCTGGTACACGAATGTGGGCATATCCGTCCTGGTGAGTGGGGCTGCTTCTATTCCAGGTCTTGCACCTATCCTTGCCATCCTGGAGTCAGGAACTGAAACACTGGCTCCAGCCTTCATGGATCCAGCCCACCACCCTGCCCTGTTTCCTTGCATAAGCAGCTTTGCAAAATCCACAACCTCATGCCTTAGAAAAGGAGCTGACAGCGAAGGGATAGGAGACACATCCTCATTCTCCTATGGTGCTGTTGTTGGTGGCTGCTGCTTGTGTCCTCCCAGGTGCTGCTCATGATCCAGGTTTTCACCCCACTGCTCACTATTGCGTGGGATGTGGCGTTCAAGCTGGCCCAGCGTTGCCTCGTCATGCGTTGCAACCCAAGACCATCTCAGGCAAGCAAGTCCTCATGGCACTGGGCGATGGTGATGTCTGGAGTCCCTGATGCCGCACCCCCAGCTGTCATCATCATCAGCAAAACAGTGGCAGCCCCATGTCAGGGGTGCTGCAATACTGGTACTCAAAGGACCTCAATTGTGCATGACTGGGGTGTGGCTCAGGGGACAGTGACCCAGCAGCGTTTGTGTGCAGGCCAAGTTTGATGAAGCTTTCGCACGTCCGGAGTTCAGCCTCCAGGAGCGTGTGGCTGACGCCATGCTGAACATCACTCTGGCGCTCCTGTTTGGTTCTGGCATGCCAATTGCTTATGCATTGGTCCTCCTGATCCTGGTAAGTTCCACATCCTGACCCTGAGCCTCATCACCTGACCCTGACCCTGGCCCAGATCACCTCTGGTTCTGATCCTGGTCAGTAAGGCTGTGGAAAAGATGTATGCTGAGCACCTTGCCAGCAGTAGCAGCCATGGCATGGACCATCTTCAGCCAATGATAGCCCACACGAGACACTGGCTGCGCTGATCCTTTAACCATGCTGTGTGGGGGACTTACCCCTACACGCTCTAACTAGCCTGACTGAGTTGAAACCTATGCTATGGCCATAGTGATCTTAAAGGCCAACAGCAGCAAGCTAATCGCTCCTGACAGTGTCATGCCCCTGCAACCCAGATATCCACATCCCTGTTTGAGCGCTATGCGTTGACCAAGATGTGCAGCGTGACTGCGCGGTACGGCAAGAGGCTCCCTGCTCTCATTCTAGGCAAGTGCAGCAGGCGGGTGCAGTCTTACTCACACACACACATACAAGCAGGGCTGGGAGTGTCAGGACTGAAAATGTGCTGCAACTCGAACATGACAACGTGCAGGCAGGCAGCAGGCAGCTGTCAACATCCGTTTCACACCATTGGAGACATGACACCTGCATGCATCAAGGCCTTCTAGGCGCTTGCCTACCACCCCCTCCCAGCTCTCCTTCCATCCCTTATGACCGTGTCATCATGTGTCGACTGATACCCCGCTGGCTTTCCCCTTGCCCGCAGCGCTGCTACCGTACGCTGCCTTGGTGCACTGCGTGTTTGGCTTGTGGATGCACACCTACTTCACCCCAACCAGCAGCGACATCCTGCCCAATGACGTGGACGCACGCTTCTCCTCCACAACCCTGAGCCCTCCACCTCCTGCCAGCTCCTCAGCTTCACCCAGCCCCCCCTCCCCTCCTGAGCAGGTTGCCTCTGTGACGTCCCTGCTGATGAGCTACAGTGGCAGCACCGCCGGCTCCCTGGCGGCCTCAGCCTTGATACGCCGCATGACGCAGGCTAACGGCCTAGCCCTGCTCGCCTGCACGGGTGTCCTGGTGCTGTGGCTGCTGGCAAGGTGAGGTATGCCTGGACTGGCACACGGCAGCAACGTCTCAGCCAGTCAAACTCATAGCCGGTGGGTCACTGACATATCAGAGGAGGGCTGTGCTCGGGGGTGCAGAGCGTGTAGAGGGGGTAAGCACCAACAAACCCTGCATGCCACACCCGGCCATCAATGGGGCAGCGCTGGCGGTCAGTCCATGAGTATTGAATGTGGGTGTTGCAGCAATGTCAATAGCTGGGTGCCAATGGTGAGGTATGCCATGATGTGAGGTTGAAGACGCCAACACTATGATGCCATAGTAGCTGAGCCTGGGCCTTGGGGGTTCAATCTCGCAGCCCTTTACAGCCCAGACCAGGGTATTCCTTGCTCTACACAATTTACAATACACAGTTCGCCAGCTTCAGCTGGATTGGCCACCCGCACAGCTCCAGTGGGCGCCGCTTGGCATCCCCACTGTGCTGCATGTTCAGCGCTGCGTTGCAGTCCCTGTCTACCCACCTGTCTGGCGGAGGTGCTGGTGTGGCTTTGGCAGCTTTGCCATTGCAAGTGCTTGACGGGCTGGGTGAGCTCAGCTGCCTGGTTAGCCTTGATGCTCTTGGCTGGCGGGGGGCACTGGGCCCTTGCTCTGATGTTGCTTGCCGTGAGTTTGTTTGGGTGCACGGTTCATGGGGCCTGCTGTGGGGGCACCTGGGAGCACCACATCAGGCCCCGCACTAGCTGAGCACGCTGCTGGCTCCATGCTGGGCGCAACTTGCTAAGTCACAGCCGTCCTAGTACCAGGGGTCGGTTCTCTGTCAGTTAGGGGCGCATGAATACACACGGCTTTCATGTGAAGCTTGGTATGTGTGTTGTAAGTGGTGCCGTCTATGCAAAGCAGGATGGGTATGATCGTGGCTGTATGTCATGCTGATTTACTGGCTTCACGGCTGAAGGCTTTACGGCTGCTGATTTACTGGTCGGAGTGCCCTTTGGGAGTGTGAGAACGAGTGACATCGCCTCCTGGGTATAATCAGGAGCTCATCAGGTGTTAGCTGATATGAGCCTAGTGGCGCAATGCCTCCGAGGAAGCGGCCCAGTGCCGCGGAGCAAGATCCGCTTCCGATTGACCTTGTGGGCTGCTCATGGTCCAGCTGCTTCTCACAGGGCTGGGGCTTGTTCACAGATGAGCTGACCCAGCTGATGCAGTGCTCATCCACCAGCACCACCTTGCCGTGCAACCTGCATTGCTCTTGCTTGCGCCCGCTGGGACTCCCAGCACCTTGCAGCAGGCCAGGAGCACCGCGTCTGCACCCCATCTCACTGCTCAGTAGCCCACTGCTCCCTCCGCTCTCGTCGCTCCTTGCTTGTTCATGAGCCAGACATGTCATCTGCATCGGCTAGTCACCTGCATTTGGGGGCGCTGAAGCAGGGCTAAGGACAGTGCAGGGCGCAAGGTATGCAGTAGGGCTATGTAGGCGCTGCAGCCTTGTCGCACCTCAGGACCGCCCTCGTTCTGATGTGCACGGCTGGGTGGTACCCTCCTTGCGCTTCTTGCCCGACATCGACCTGTGTGGCCCAGCTAGGATACGACCCAAATTGAGGGCCTGGATTTGCTCAAGCCACAACTCATGAAACAGCTGACGCCAAGAAACAGCCCGTGGTGGCACACCATTCCTGTTTGTCCCTGCTGATGACGTACAGCATGGCACAGCTGTGTCCGGACTGTTGCACACAGGACCTGCATGCATGGCTGCTGGGCCGCAGGAACTTCATGTGGAACCTGGTGCGACGGGGCCTGACCTGCTGCCTCCGCACACTGTGCTGCGGCGGCTGCAGCGAGCAGCTGCTGAGCCCTAGCCAGACAGACCAGCTAACCCTGGAAATGGCATTGACGGTGAGTTGGCGTAGACTACTCAAGATGGTGTTAAGAGGCTGTGTGGAGTTATGATCCCATGCACATGGCGCATGCACATGGGCGCCAACCACCTAAACCATTGCCTGACCCCTGAAGGCTACAGTCTAGAGTTGCGTGACATGCATTCACTAATTGTGAGCTGATGACAGCTCAAACGGGGAGCACACACTACTGTGCCTCAGTAGACGGCGAGCAGCCTGGCAGCAGCCCAATGGCCACACAATAGCTCAGCATAGCTGGGGTGTATCCTTGTCTGTGCTCATGCCCCTCACTCTCCCCTTGTGCATAGCCCTGCCTTTGCCCCTAGTACTGTCAGCCGCCTGTGGTGCTGCTAAGCCCTACTCTGGCAGAATGGTTGACTGGCATCAACATTTGCCCTAAGCTTGCCATCCATTGCCTGGTTTAGGAGGGCCTGCTCCAAGGGTTGGCCACATACCAACTGCCGTACCAGCCCCGCTACGCTCCTATGTTCTCTGGCCGGCTGCACAAGGCCATCTGGGCACGCAGTCAGGGCCAGGAGTGCTACACAAGGCTGGTGAGGCAAGGGGTTGCAGCCAGTGCAGACTAAAGAAAATTGAGACAGGACATCAGCCCCCTCTTCCCTCACTAGGGCCTCCACTTGAGTAGGACCACTAAAGACCACTAGGAACCACCAGTGGGACTACTCAAGATGGTGATAAGGTGCTGTGTGGAGTAATCACATGCACATGACACATGTGCATGTGCGCCAACCACCCAAACCATTGCCTGACCCCTGAGGGTTAGAGTGTAGAGTTGGCATGGCTGACATGCCCAATGCCACAGACTGACATGCCCAATGCCCAATGCCACAGCCTGGTAAACAGTGCGTAGCAAAACAACAGAGCGTGGCAAGCACCTGCTGCAAGGCATGCGGCAGAGGGGTGGTCAACATAGCAGTGGATGCTCCCAGGCCAGCCATGGTTACCAGTACTGGCAATTTAGGCTCACCAGCCCTACTGCCCTGCTGTTGCTGCCTCCTGCAGCTGTGCCGTTCCAATGGCACCACCGAGCACTGGGAGGTGTCGCCCATGCTGGTGCTGGAGGATGACCTGAGTGCAGTGGATGCGGCACTGGGTCAGGGGTACCTGCCCAGGGAGCTTTTGGAGACTGCACAGCGCCTGGCCAGTGTGGGTTCAATACTCGTCCCTGTAGGAGACAGGCTGTGTCTCAGTCAGCCAGGCCCTCACTTGTGGGTCTCGCTCGCTGCAGTCCCCCATGCCAGAGTTTGCCATGAGCCTGGGAGTGTACATGTCTTGCTTGATGATGCTTGCACTGTGGCATCTCACTCTCACTCCTCTCACTCCCATCCCTCACCATCGTTGAGTGTCCGTCTGCCCATCCATGCACTTCCCGCCTGCAGGCCACACCTTCAAGCACGCGACCCAGCCGCAACAAGGCACCTCTGCCAATGCACATGTCACCTGAGCGTCTTGTGGCCGGGAAGGCTGCGTCCGTGACCAGTAGGCGGCCCCCACAGGAGGCCATCACGCCGCCTTTCTCTGACAGACCGAGCAACGGCTCGCGTATGCTCAACCGGCAGCTCCCGCCGCTCGGTCCCTCACGCTTCGACAACGCCCGGACTGGCCAACGGGATCAGTCGCCACGGCAGTCGCGCAGCATCAACATCCACGTGATGGCAGATGGTTGTGATGCGGACGCGGCAGAGCGATGCCCACAGCTGCCTATCATACTTGGCGCGTTGCACGGAGGGTCTACAGGGCGTACCTCACACACTAGCAGTCAGCACCAAGTTGTTGGCGTAGAGCTTGCTGTGAACCAGGCTACGTACCCTGCCATCCTTCCATGGCAGCAAGGCCAGCCAGCTCCTGTCTAGTGGCTGATGGGGGAGTCTTGCAAAGGTTGACACTTGTTGCCCGCTGGGCTGGTGAGGGACAACAACGCCTGCTGAACCTATACCTTAGTGAACCCACCATACCTTGCAGGCACATAACTCCCCTACTCATGCATAGGGGCTGTGTTATCTGTAATCCGAATTGAGTGTCTAACTGAGTGACTGACGCAGGCTAATGGTCTGGGACCGGGTCTGGCCCTGCTCGCCTTGCAGGGAATGTATGTGCTGTGTCTAGGTTGCCTCCCAAAGGGCAGCGGGGCAGGGTCTGGGCAATAACGTGATTGCTGCAGTGCTAAAAGGAGTCATTCCGGGCTTTGTATGGACAAGCAGTAAGTGTACCTGCTGGGCGGTGTGTGCAGCCCGCTGTTGTGGGAGGTCATGCATGCCAGCCAGCTCAGCAGCCAGTGCCCGCAGAGCAGAGTCGCCCGCAGCCCCAGCCAGCTGCACTGACACTGAGCCCACCAGCCCTGACGAGGACGAGGTTCATGCAGGATGGGCAAAGGCTGCAGTGGGGGCTGGGTCAGCAGTGGCACAACAGGCGCCGCCCCTCCCAGCTAGATGATGATGATGTGGATTACACCGCTTAAGCCGTCAGCCGTTAGGCTGCTAGGCCGCCCTCCCCCTCTAGGGGTTCGGGACTTTCTGTAACGCACTTCAAAGCAAGGTGCACAAACAAAGGTGCACATGGGCTCAACATGAAGTCATGCAAATTCTCATTATTGTTCTGTAATGTCATGGCAAACTCCGGCTGCTCCCTGATGGAACTCGTGGCAGTGCACTCAAAGATGAAATGCATGGCGTCATCCACTACCCCCTCTGTGCATCTAGTGCATGTGCGATCAATGAAAGTTACCCCCTCAAACCGAGCCTTCTCCACCCCCAGACCGCTGTTGCCTAACCTGAACCTAGTCAAGCTCGTGCGAACTTCTGTAGATAGCTGTCTGTTAAGCAGGTGAGATGCCATGTGGTTGATGCCAATGCCGTCCCCATGCTTGAACCATGCAGCATACGAACATCTCTCCCGATGCACCGTCTCAGGCAGTCTAGGGTCTCCCTCAAACCCAACCCAACGCCTCCCCCACCTCTCGAGCCACTTCACTTCCATGGCCTTGGTGCCTAGGACCATGTCCGGGCTCAAGGTGAACGCACCCCCCATCAGCTCTCTGGCGGCAAGCTGGAACTGAGCACTCCAGCTGGCCTGGCAAACCCTGCCTAACTCCACATCTGCCTTGATGACCCTCATTAGCAGGTCACTGTGGGATAGTTTGGCAGTGTTCCAGAACTTGCATGCAGCCCTAAGCCAGTAAAGTTGGAGGGGCAGCTGCCCCAACTCATGCAGCACCATCAGGCCTGACACTGAGCCACGTACCCTGGCAGCAAACCTGAGAAAGCTGAGCATGCGTGTTTGCACTGGGTTGGAGAGCTGCATACCGTGCCCAAGGAAGGCAGTGCCCCATACCTGGCTGCCATACAGCCCTAAGGGGAGCACAAACGCTCTAATGAGGTGACACAGGGCATAGGGATCATGCAGGACCCCATACTCTCTAGCACGCTTGCACGCCTGGCGCATGGCGAGGAACATGCCAGCCCTCATATGAGTGGCAGCAAAAGCAGGGGTGGCGCTGGGGTTGAAGTGCATGCCTAAGTACTTGAACTCTCTCACCACTGGCAGGATCTCATGCTTGTACCGAATGCTAGGTGCTGCTGTTTGTGAGTTGCCATTGAAGACCATCACCTTTGACTTGCCCACATTGACTGTAAGGTGTTTCCTGTCTGCAAAGCCTTGAAGCTGGCAGACCAGCCGCTGCAGCCCGTGGGGCGAGGTGCTCACCAGGGTCAGGTCATCAGCATACATGAAGTGGGTGACAGGTGTGCCTTGCACTCTCACAGCATCAACAGGACCCAGGAACTCCTTACTAATGTCGTGAACATAGAGAGCAAACAAGAGTGGGCTGATGGGGCAGCCTTGCTTGACACCTTGGTCTGGAGTCACTGGGGGGGTGCGGTGGGGGCCATCTATCAGCACATAGCTATCATCCCTATACAGACCCTCCAGGCAGGCAAGCAAGGGCTGTGGCAGCTTGACCCCAACCCGCAAGTGTTCCCACAATTGTTGTCGAGGTATGTGGTCATAGGCCTGTTTGAAGTCAATGAAGGCAGTGAAAAGCTTGCGGTGCTTGGCATCTGCGCTAGCCTTCTGAGCGTGGACAAGATGGCGCAGAATGAACATGGGTTGCATGGTGCTGCGTCCCGGGATGAACCCAAACTGCTCAGCTGGCAGCACTTTATGTGTCATGCACCAGGCAGTCAGCACGTGCCGCAAGACGTTAGCATACAGGCGGTACAACACACTACTCACAGCAACTGTCTGTGCTCATGCCCCTCACTCTCCCCTTGTGCATAGCCCTGCCTTTGCCCCTAGTACTGTCAGCCGCCTGTGGTGCTGCTAAGCCCTACTCTGGCAGAATGGTTGACTGGCATCAACATTTGCCCTAAGCTTGCCATCCATTGCCTGGTTTAGGAGGGCCTGCTCCAAGGGTTGGCCACATACCAACTGCCGTACCAGCCCCGCTACGCTCCTATGTTCTCTGGCCGGCTGCACAAGGCCATCTGGGCACGCAGTCAGGGCCAGGAGTGCTACACAAGGCTGGTGAGGCAAGGGGTTGCAGCCAGTGCAGACTAAAGAAAATTGAGACAGGACATCAGCCCCCTCTTCCCTCACTAGGGCCTCCACTTGAGTAGGACCACTAAAGACCACTAGGAACCACCAGTGGGACTACTCAAGATGGTGATAAGGTGCTGTGTGGAGTAATCACATGCACATGACACATGTGCATGTGCGCCAACCACCCAAACCATTGCCTGACCCCTGAGGGTTAGAGTGTAGAGTTGGCATGGCTGACATGCCCAATGCCACAGACTGACATGCCCAATGCCCAATGCCACAGCCTGGTAAACAGTGCGTAGCAAAACAACAGAGCGTGGCAAGCACCTGCTGCAAGGCATGCGGCAGAGGGGTGGTCAACATAGCAGTGGATGCTCCCAGGCCAGCCATGGTTACCAGTACTGGCAATTTAGGCTCACCAGCCCTACTGCCCTGCTGTTGCTGCCTCCTGCAGCTGTGCCGTTCCAATGGCACCACCGAGCACTGGGAGGTGTCGCCCATGCTGGTGCTGGAGGATGACCTGAGTGCAGTGGATGCGGCACTGGGTCAGGGGTACCTGCCCAGGGAGCTTTTGGAGACTGCACAGCGCCTGGCCAGTGTGGGTTCAATACTCGTCCCTGTAGGAGACAGGCTGTGTCTCAGTCAGCCAGGCCCTCACTTGTGGGTCTCGCTCGCTGCAGTCCCCCATGCCAGAGTTTGCCATGAGCCTGGGAGTGTACATGTCTTGCTTGATGATGCTTGCACTGTGGCATCTCACTCTCACTCCTCTCACTCCCATCCCTCACCATCGTTGAGTGTCCGTCTGCCCATCCATGCACTTCCCGCCTGCAGGCCACACCTTCAAGCACGCGACCCAGCCGCAACAAGGCACCTCTGCCAATGCACATGTCACCTGAGCGTCTTGTGGCCGGGAAGGCTGCGTCCGTGACCAGTAGGCGGCCCCCACAGGAGGCCATCACGCCGCCTTTCTCTGACAGACCGAGCAACGGCTCGCGTATGCTCAACCGGCAGCTCCCGCCGCTCGGTCCCTCACGCTTCGACAACGCCCGGACTGGCCAACGGGATCAGTCGCCACGGCAGTCGCGCAGCATCAACATCCACGTGATGGCAGATGGTTGTGATGCGGACGCGGCAGAGCGATGCCCACAGCTGCCTATCATACTTGGCGCGTTGCACGGAGGGTCTACAGGGCGTACCTCACACACTAGCAGTCAGCACCAAGTTGTTGGCGTAGAGCTTGCTGTGAACCAGGCTACGTACCCTGCCATCCTTCCATGGCAGCAAGGCCAGCCAGCTCCTGTCTAGTGGCTGATGGGGGAGTCTTGCAAAGGTTGACACTTGTTGCCCGCTGGGCTGGTGAGGGACAACAACGCCTGCTGAACCTATACCTTAGTGAACCCACCATACCTTGCAGGCACATAACTCCCCTACTCATGCATAGGGGCTGTGTTATCTGTAATCCGAATTGAGTGTCTAACTGAGTGACTGACGCAGGCTAATGGTCTGGGACCGGGTCTGGCCCTGCTCGCCTTGCAGGGAATGTATGTGCTGTGTCTAGGTTGCCTCCCAAAGGGCAGCGGGGCAGGGTCTGGGCAATAACGTGATTGCTGCAGTGCTAAAAGGAGTCATTCCGGGCTTTGTATGGACAAGCAGTAAGTGTACCTGCTGGGCGGTGTGTGCAGCCCGCTGTTGTGGGAGGTCATGCATGCCAGCCAGCTCAGCAGCCAGTGCCCGCAGAGCAGAGTCGCCCGCAGCCCCAGCCAGCTGCACTGACACTGAGCCCACCAGCCCTGACGAGGACGAGGTTCATGCAGGATGGGCAAAGGCTGCAGTGGGGGCTGGGTCAGCAGTGGCACAACAGGCGCCGCCCCTCCCAGCTAGAGCCCTCACTAGCTCCCGTCATACCAGCGCCACCCACAGTGAGTCCGGGCCCATGCCTTCCCACGAGCTGCCACAGAGCTGGGGCTGGGAGCGGCTGGACTTTGTTGGCCTTGATGTTGGGCTGGGGTTGGAGATGGGGCTCACAACTGGGATTGGAAGGGGGTGAATGTGAGAGGCGGGTGAACCCCCCTGACACACAGGCATCTGCTTGCGTGAACACAAGAGCATATGCAGCGCACCGTTGTTCAATTGAGCCTGGTAGTGGCCTCCCGCATTCATACAGAGACCCACATGCAGCCAGGCTGCCAGCCAGCTTGGAGTCATTGGGCCAAGCCCAGCATTTCCTTGCCAGCCAAGCGCAGCAAGGCTTGAGTAGGATGACAAGCCCACCCAGCTCACCAAAGGTCCAGAGCAAGGCTGTCAAGCCCCCACTCCCCATGCAGGTGAAGAAGAAGTCTAGAACCTGTAGTAGAAGCAGCGGTCACAGCGATGACTGCATGTCTCGCAATGGGTCGGAATCCGAACACTGACTTTGATGCTATTTGAGTTAATCGAACATGATGTGTGTGCGTCATCAACACGTCATTTGTCATCAGCCGTCAGCCTTATCAAAGCCTCATCAGTCCAGCCCAGCCCCTCTCACCGTATTTAGCACGTTAGTAGGCGCAGTGAGTGCTAAGTCACAGCCGTCCTAGTACCAGGGGTCGGTTCTCTGTCAGTTAGGGGCGTATGAATACACACGGCTTTCATGTGAAGCTTGGTATGTGTGTTGTAAGTGGTGCCGTCTATGCAAAGCAGGATGGGTATAATCGTGGCTGTATGTCATGCTGATTTACTGGCTTCACGGCTGAAGGCTTTACGGCTGCTGATTTACTGGTCGGAGTGCCCTTTGGGAGTGTGAGAACGAGTGACATCGCCTCCTGGGTATAATCAGGAGCTCATCAGGTGTTAGCTGATATGAGCCTAGTGGCGCAATGCCTCCGAGGAAGCGGCCCAGTGCCGCGGAGCAAGATCCGCTTCCGATTGAAAGCCCGCGAAAACGAGGTTCGTCGTAGTCGCGGTGTGGTCCGCTGCAACTGTGCAGTCCGGTGAGCTCCGCGCTGCTCACATCGCTACTGTTCATGCCAGCGCAGGTCCTAGGACCCCTCCAGCCAAACAACGCGAGGAGCGAAGGGCTGAATGGAACACCCAGCGCCGACAGGTACGCACCCCCGCCTTGTATGCCCCAGCACTGCTCGTGTCCCCGCACTATTGGTGTCCCCGCATTGCCGGCCTGTCAAAAAATTGATCGTAATTGCCTGCAGGTGATCAAAGTCCCGGGTGGCGCTGTGCTGCGCGGCTGCAAGAAGACGAAGCGAAAGCTACTGGCCCATTTCCAGCTGAGGGCCGGCATCCATTCTCAGCTCCGCGTAATCGCGTCACTGTATGTGCTCAGGATATTCCTGACATGCCTTGTGGGCTACCGCACCCCGGGGTACCCCAACGCCCCTACACCTCCAGCCGTGCAGCCTCCTCTTGCACTGGATGCTGCACCCCTACCCCCACTCCCCCTGCGTGCCCCTGCCCAGCCAGCCAGCATGGACATGGATTGGGAGCCTGAGCCAGACCCTGACCCTGAGCCAGAGCCTGAGCCTGAGCCGGAACCTGTCCCAGCACCACCCACCCTGCGCCCACCCAGCGCCCGCCTTGCTGCCCGCCACCCCCCACCAGCAGCTCCCACTGGGCCACCCATGCCCTTGGACAGTGAAGACCCAGTCCTGCTGCAGCAGCTCAAGGTGTTTTGCCTGTATTTTGCCAACTCCAATTTCCTCACCCCCTACAACCAGCTGCAGCGGCGGCTTGGGCGCGCTAGGCAGAACAAGCACTTCAGCATCAAGCCTGCCTTTGATGACCCCAGCAACCAGGAGCTACTAGCCAAGCTGCAGCAGCTGGGCAGCGCCAACTTCACCGGTGACCACAACACCATCAGCCATCACTCCATGCAGCTGGCGGTCGCCATGCAGCAGCACTACTCCAACCCAGGCAAGTGGTGGTGGTGCATACCTGACTACTCCAACCCAGGCAAGTGGTGGTGGTCCATAGACTCTGGACCTGGACCTTGACATAGACCTGACCTGACCTGACTTGACATAGACCTGACATGGCCTGACCTGACCTTAGACCTGACCTGACCTTATACCTGACCTGACCTGACCTGACCTGACCTGACCTGGCCTGCTTGCATGCAGAGCGCTATGTCAAGCTCTACGCCAAGGCAGCCAGGGCCAGGCTAGGATGGAGCGGGGAGGAGGCTCAGCTCTTCACCAAGCTGACGTGTGGGTACAGCCTCAACACTGACAGCCCTGAGCTGCAGGCGACCCACCTGGACAAGGCGCATGTCAACGACCTGATGGAGGAGGCAGCCAAGCAGCGGAGACTGCTGGCCCTGGAGGAGGGAGACTCCTTGCAGGACACCGTACCCCTGCCCTGCCGCATGCGCCATGCGGTGCATGTATGCAGGTGCCTGGAGCAGTGGCAGCAGCCCCCCACCACACCCGAGCCAGGCAAGCCAAAGCGTGGTGGGCGTAGGGTGGGGCCTCGGGTCCTGACCTGCCCACTCCCCTTCACCCTCACCCCCTTGGCCAGGGCAGGGGTGCACTTCGTCAAGGTGGACAGCAGGGTCTTGTGTGGGGTGTGCCAGCAGCTGGGGCTCACAAGGGAGACAGAAAAGGCGTTCACCGCAGAGCCAGCCCGTAGCAACCATTGGGACAGGTGGTTCAGCACAGGCAAGCTGGCCAACCAAGGCTTCAAATTTGAGCGGACAGTGGAGACTGATGGTGTCAGCCGAACAAGCGCAGGGCCACCAGGCCTGCAGGCTGGAAGCCCCCAGCAGGGCAGGTGGAACCCCGCCTGGTGCGGCCAGCCTGGAGCCAGCAGCGTGACCAGCCAGTGCGGGGCATGATGTGGTGCCCAGTAGTGGCCCCACGCAAGCCCCCACAGGCCCCACGCAGCAGCCAGGCAGCCACACAGCCAGCAGCAGCCTCAGAGCCTGGGCCCAGCACTCCCCTGCCAGCCAAGCGCAGCAAGCGCACCAAGGCTGAGCCGGCAGCTGAGCCCACAAAGGGCAAGGGCAAGGCAGCCAAGGCCAAGCCAGCACCACAGCCAGGCAGGTGGCTGGACAGGGACTGCAATGCGGCCCTGAACATGCAGCGCATTGGGGAGAGCAGGTGGCGGCCGCTGGAGCTGTGCTACTGGCCAGACCAGGGAGCGCTGCCAGCCAAGGGCAAGGAGTACCCTGGCTTGGGCTACAAGCGGCTGCGAGACAAGCCACCCAAGGCCCAGGAGCAGCAGCAGCAGCAGCCCGCTGAGGCACAGTAGTGTGTGCCACCCCTTTGAGCTGTTATCAGCTTACAATTAGTGCATGTTTTGTCATGCCAACTCTACGTCATAGCCCTCGCGGTCAGGCAATGCTGTAGGTGGTAGGCGACCATGACCATGTGTATGCCATGTTTAGGCCATGGCATACACATGCGATGGGAACTCCACACAGACAAAAACACCGTTTTGTAGTGGTCCACAACTAGTGTGTTCGACTGCAATGAAGGCTCAAGGTTGAGGGCCAAGGTGCTGATCTACTGGCTTCTGCTAGACCTCTTACGTCCTACATCCCATCTTTGCGTTAAATTTGCAGCTCTACCTGTGGGCAAACTAACAACTGTACATCATATGATCACGGCTGCAATCGGCACGGGCTGCGGCCATCAGGATGCCACTATATACAGTAGTGTAGTGGACATGCGCAGGTTGTCCGACAAGGTGTAAACATGTGGTACGAAAAATGGAACCCAGATTCATGAAGTATGCATGGCATGGAGCAGGAGTGCTGCAGGACACAGACTTGCATTTAATGGCACTTGGCACAAGGGCAGTCAACCATGCTAGCTGCTTTGTGCACACGAGACTGCATGCTCCGTTCGACATCATGCCGGGAGCTTGAAGTCAGCCTCCGATGGATGGTGTTGTTGTGCCATTGCACCAAGGGGTATGGACGCTCTGGCTTGCCATATCATGCCTGATCTGGTAGGCCTGATGTGGTAGGCCTGATGTGTTGCCTGATCTGGTAGGCCTGATGTGGTGTCATGAGGTGCCGCCCAACCCCCCTCCCGCAACCCATGAGCCCCCTCCCCCTCCCCCAGCCCTTGAGCCCCCCTCCCCTGCCCAGGAGCCCCCTCCCCCTCCCGGGGGCCCTCCTGCGCCCGCCCAGTGCCCCACCCCAAGCTCCCCCATGGGGATGGTGGCTGAACAGGGACAGGGACTGCCTAAACTTCCAGCGCATTGGGGAAAGCGCCACCTGGAACTGTGCAGCTAGAAGGGCTTAGAGGCTCTGCCTGTCCTGGGCGAGGAGTACAAGACAGGGCTGCAAGCTAGTCAATGACCAGCTGCCCAAGGCCAGGCAGAGGTTGCACAGGGCAGCAGAGTACGGGCGGGGCATTGATGGGCGGGGCCGCAACCAACCATAGGGCCTAGTAGCCAAGCAAGCCTTCATTTTAATGAGAAGCCCGGCAACGTGCCACCAGTGTTGGGTGCCACAGGTGAACACCTCAGCGTGTCTTGCATGTATGTCTTGACATGAGTGTGTGATGCCATGGGTTGCCACTGATCATTGCCAAAGTTATTTTTGCCATACGCCATTTGCCACTTGCATTGCGCGATCATATGATGCGTATGCTCTGGAAGTGCAAAGCGAACACTGCGGTCTGATCAGTTGGCTGCTCAATGCCAGCTTATGTCCTTTGTAACAAAGACGCAGTAAGTACTCCCAGTCATGCGACATACTCTGACATTCTAGACATTTGACTGCCTACATGGGGCTGTATTATTTTTACCCTGTTTGCTCCGACGGCGGCATTAATCCCGCTGGCCCGCATGGCGTGGTCAGCGTGTTTAAGGGCACGTCATGTTGAGTGCCTAAGTAGCGCTGCCTGAGGACAATGTTGATTCATAAGGACCTGCGATTTGCTAACGGGAACCCAGCCTTCTCCTGCACTTTGTCCTTGTGCAAAGCTAAGGCGTTGAACGAGCACGAAGCCAAGGGGCTCAGCAATGATTTTCTGACCATCGTCTCCTACTGGTAAAGCCCGGGGCAATAGCGACAAGCCGGGCGAGGGATAGAGGTGGTATTCCAAGCACCTTGTTGTGCAGAAGCCGCTAGTGCCACAGCCACTCTCAGGTTCCTGCATCCCCGCACAGCTAGGAGTAATTACAGCTCTCAGCAGACAATACGCATTAGCTAGGCGGGGGCTGCCACAGGCAAGGGGAAAAAGGCCGTGTGATTTCGGCGCGGCCAGGCTGTGGGTCAGACGGCTTCGCTGCCTTGTGTAGGGGTAACAAGCCGGATCTGAATGTGCTGTTCAACCTGCATGTAGCTCACGGAGGTAGGTCGTGTTGCCCTTTGCCGCTTGCCCACCGCATCCGTCTGCACATTTGCCATCGTGCGGCAAGTCGGCACTCACTGCGCTGAGTCGCGCCGCGCCGGTAGCACGCCCCGACGTTTACGCGCGGCGTATACTTTGGTTCTCAGGGGGGCCGTTCTTGCGTTTGTTGCCGCGTGAGGGAGAGGGCAGGTAAGGGGTGTTGTTGCACACGGGAGGTGGCCTCGGGGTGTAGCTGCGCGCACGCGACCGTGCTCCCTGTTTTGTTCTGCGGCACAGTGCGTTCGCAAAGGAACACACCGATTGCTTGAATGGCCACAAGGCGATGGTGGTCCAGATTGACGAAGCCCGGGAGCTGTTGCTGGCCCCTGTCAAGTCTATCCAAGGCAAGAGGGGCAGGCAGGCCCCCTGCTGCTGGCGGGTGCACGCGGGTGGTGGGTCTGGGCCTCACCTTGAACTCTTGCGGGGCTGTTCACAGATGATGGGCGCCTGACCCCAGTGTTTTGGGGCTACATGCTAGCCCCTGGCTTGATTGCCAAGGTCACTGAGATGCTGGACAAGTCGCTGCTGGCAGTTGTGTTTGATCTGGACGAGACACTGCTGATGGCAAACACAGCCAGCTCAGCTGAGAGCCGCATGAAGAGCTTGCAGAACGCCAGGTCAGTGCCTATCATGCCACCCTTCCTCTCGCTTCACCTGCTCTATCGCACGCCAGGTGCATGCATGGCACAGCTCCATGCATCCATGCGCCGCAGGGCAAAACTGCTAGAGGACATGCGTGACAAGGAAGGCTCAGACAGGTGTGATGCTCACCCTGGACAAGATGCCGATGCGGTGGTCGACTGCATTTCACATCTCACTTCTTATGGGGTCTAGGACACTTTTGTGGCCGTGGCTGTGGCTATGTGGCTGGCCTTGAGGCGGCAGCCATGGAGGCGGCAGCCTGGGTGGTTAAGCGTGCACATGTGCATGCACAAGCCAGCATGAGGCGCTGGATTTTTGTGGAAAGTGTAGGCTGCTGCATGGCATGCCTGGTCCAGCAGCCAAGGCACCCGCTGGGATTGGGAAGCAGCAGAGGGCAGTCAAGGAGGCATATGAACCACCAGCCAGGGAGGTGCCCCATGGGCTCATGCCTGCACCCAACCTAGTGAAGCTGGTTACCAGGGACAGCAGCTGGGGCCGCAGCAGCAAGGGAGGGTGAGGGTGTGAGGGACTTGGTGTGGCTGCATGAGGGCAGAATGACCATGCCCAGCAGCTGACAGTTGGCCACTAGGCTGGCTGCAGGGCGGTGCAGGCGGGTCTAGGGTCAGGGGTGATGGGAGCAGGCCGCGCCGCCTCAGGCGGAAGCCCCTCCCTGGTGTGCGCCAGCCACAGTCTGCACAACAGCCAGCATTTGGGCACTAGGCTGCTGGTGGGGTGGGAATTGCAGGCTGGGGCCCAGCCAGGGTCACCCAGCTGCCTGGGGGTCATCTAGCCAGCAGCTGGCGGTCATGAGGGGCAAGGAGGGCAGGTGGTGGTGGACGCTGTAGGGCACCCCTGCTGCAAAGCTACCCCTGTGTGAGGAGTGCTGCTGGTGCCCCTGATGCCAGCACTGGTGGAGTTGAGGGCGTGTGGGTCACAGTGTGGGGTGTGAGGTGTGGGGGGTGAGTCACAGTGTGGGGTGTGAGGTGTGGGTTGTGTGTGGTGGGCAGGGCTCGGCTGCAGGCCAACGCTGAGGCGTTTGCGCGCGAGGAGGAGCTGGTGGCCGCAGACCTGGAGCTGGTGCGCAGCTTTGCCGCGTATGACCGGGTGCTGTACGGCGGGCGCGAGTACCGGGCAAAGTGAGGGCTAGGGGGTCCGAGTGGGCAGGAGGGGGTTGTGGTGGTGGTGGTAGGGGTGGTAGGGGTGGTAGGGGTGGGGACTTAGGGGTGAGTCCTGGAGCAGGTCACTCAGCCGCCACTGAAGTGTGGCTGAGGGCTCAGGGAGAAGGTGAATGAGTGAGAAGGTGAGATGAGTGAGATGGATGAGGTGGATGAGGGAGAAGGTGCCCCACCAGTGGCTCATGGGCGCTGAGAGTGGAGGTGAAGGTCAAGGTGTTGCCGCCTGTGTTCAGTGTGTGGTGGAGGAGTGAGGGAGGGAGGAGGGGCCAGGCTGTGTGCTCTGTGAGCCCAGTGCCAGAGTACTGGGGTGCTGGAGTGCTAGGTCTTTCATGAGGAGGGTCAGGGTGGCACACAGAGGGGCAGGGGGCGGGGCTGTTGCCCCGGCCGCCAGGGTGGCTGAAGGCAGGCTGCCCTGCTGCCTAGAGCCGGGCAGCCCCTGGGCCTGGCAGCCACCCACCTGGTACGCAAGGGGCGGGGAGAGTGAGGGTGAGGGGAGGGGAGCCAAGGCCAGGGTATGGCTGACTCTGCAGTCGGAGGTCTGCTACTGCCTGGCTGCCTACCCGCCCCCACTGCAGCCAACTACCTGGGCCCTGACTGCCAGGGAGCCAGCCTCAGGACGTGGGGCTGGGGCTGGGGCAGGGGACGTGGCTGGGGCTTGGGACAGCCTATCCTTCACCCAGCAGGGCTCAGGGCCCTGACTCAGCGCCTCATCACACTGGGCACACTAAACAAGGCATGGCCTAACACACTGTCAGCAGTCGAGCTCGTGTGTTGGTCATGAAGCAGCAGCAGCAGCAGCAGCCGTCACCCCCTCACCAGCATTGCCACTGCCATCCTGGGCAGCATCCCTGCTGCACCATCCGCTGCTGCTACCGCTACTGCTGGTCCCTTGGCTGCCCCTCCGCCCCGCCCTGCTCCACCTGGCCCAGCCCTGGCACTTCATGGCGGCTGTGGGCTGCCGGCTGGAGGACCCTAACCCTAACCCTAACCCTAACCCTAACCCTAACCCTAACCCTAACCCTAACCCTAACCCTAACCCTGTGTGCTGCAGGCTTGAGGAGGCGGCCATGGAGGACGGCGTGACCTTGGTGAAGCGGCCAGTGATCCGGCTAGAGGGCGACCACCTGGTGCTCACGCGCATCGACCCGGCGGAGCGGAAGACCTCTATGGTCATGCGCTTCAGGCCGGGCTGGCCGGAGCTGCTCAGCGTTGTGGCAGGTGAGGGCAAAATGATGGGGGGACCAGGGGCCATGCGCCTGCTGCTGCCGCCTGGGCCGCAGAGCAAGAGCGACTGCAATACCAAGGGGGGACCTCTGCCCTGACTCCCACTTCACCCCAACCCAACCCAACCCAACACCCACCCCACCCGGCCCGCCCTGCCCTGCCCTTTCCCGCCCCACCCCACCCTGCTCTTCCCCGCCTGGCAGGTCCCCCCCAGCCACCTGAATCCCAGCTGGGGCCAGCCGCAGCAGCAGTAGCCCGCCGCAAGTTTGACGTGTACGTGTGCACCACTGCTGAGCGGCAGTACGCGCTGGAGGTGTGGCGGCTGGTGGACCCAGGCAACCGCATCATCCCCAAAGACGAGCGCCGCGCGCGCATCACCAATGTGCTGCAGGTGCGACCCTGCACCTGGCGCAGGGCAGCTGGCTGGGGCAGGGGATTGCTTGCCAGTAGTGGCCAGAAGCAGGAGCAGGGGGAGGGGAGTGCAGCCACTGAAGCAAGCGGCAGCAGCAGCAGTAGCAACAGCAGCAGCATGGAGGGTGCTGATTACTGTGTGCCCTCCCTGCCAGGCCCTATGCAAGGTACGCAGGGTGGCGCAGGGCTGTGTGTCATCTGTGTGCTGGTGTGTTTCTGATCAAGGGCTGGAGCCAGTCGCTGCTGTGTGGCGGTGTTGTGCGGCTGGCTGGCTGGCTGGTGCAGAACAGTCAGGTGTGCCGGCAGAAGGCGCTGCTCAGCACCTTGGGCCTGCTCAGGTCCCCGGCCAGTGAGGCCGTGGCGGCGGGGCTGGGCAGCAGCAAGGATGACGAGGGTGAGCCGCGCAGGCTGAGCCAGCTGTGGGGGTAGGGGCAGGGGCAGGGGCAGGGGCGTGGCGGGGACAGAGCCAGGGGCAAGGCAGAGGCAGGGGCGGGGGCGGGGCTGAGGTAAGGGGGGGTGTATAGGTGGCAAGTGAGCTGCGCAGGCTGAGCCAGCTGTGGGGGTAGGGGCAGGGGCGTGGCGGGGGCAGGGGCAGGATCAGGGGCGGGGCCAGGGGTAGAGGCTGGGGCGTGGTGGAGGCAGAGGCAGGGTGGGGATGGGGCAGCGGCAGGGGTGGGGGCGGGGCTGAGGTAAGGGGGCAAGTGGCTGCTGTCTCTCACATGTCAGCAGCTGTAGGCATCAGGCAGGCGGGCAGCACTGATGCCAGTGGGTCCGCCTCCAACCTTGCAGGGGCTGCTCTTGCTGCTGAGCCCCCCCTGACTGCACACAGCCCACCGCCTCCATCATCAGCGCGTGGCGGTCCTTGAGCAGGCGGTAGAGCACGAAGGAGCAGGAGGCGCAGAGGCAGTGCAGTGTATGCAGGTGTATAGGTGTAGAGGGGCCGGTGTGAAGGCAGTATCAGCGGCAGGACAGGAAGATGGGGGGAGCGGCCTACCTGTGTGTAGGGGCCGGGTTAGGGTTAGGGAAGGCAGTATCAGCGGCAGGACAGGAAGATGGGGGGAGCGGGTGATGGCGCCGCCTACCCCCTCCCTGGGTCCATGCATTGCCACCTGGCCCTTGATGTGTGTGTGGAGGATGCAGCAGCGCCTGGGCCTGGCTGTCTGGCCGCAGGCACAGGGCTGCTGCCCATGGCGGTCATTGTGGATGACCGGCAGGACGTGTGGCAGCCCTGCAGCCAGCCTCACATCTTGCAGGTCAGGTCAAGCAAATACAGTATGACCCCTGCAACACACAAAGAGGGCAGGGCGGGGCGCGGTAGGGCGGGGCGGGGCGGGGCGGGGTGGGGCAGGTACGAAGGACTCAAGGCAAGGCTGGTGTCTCAAGGGGTTGCCTCACACATCATATGTGCTCCTCTGCCCACCCAGCCAGCCAGCCAGCCACCCACCTACCTGTCAGCCTGCCTGAGCAAGAAGCTGCACTGCCCCATTGCCCTGCCGCCCCACCCCCTGGCCCTGCCTCCCCCTGCTCCCCCGCAGGTCATGCCCTGGCTGTACTACCGTGATGAAGCTCACCGCCAGACCGGGTACAACCCCAGCACTGCCACACAGAGTGAGGGGGAGCTGAAGCGGGTGAGGGACGCGATCGTGCAGCTACGCAGTAGCGTGTACCAGGTGAGAGAGCATCCTCGCCCTCGCCCTCGCCCTCACCCTCACCCCTACACTCACCCCTACACCCCTATACCAATATTACCGCCACGGCCACCTTCACCACCACCCTCATCATCTCCTCACTCCCCAGCTCTCTGCCCTCTGCTTAGCCCCTGGCTGCTGCTGCGCTGCTGGCTGCTGCTGCAGAGCATCAACACGCAGGTGAAGCCAGCGCTGGACCTCATTGCCCTGCATGGCGCGTCAGAGCAGCAGCAGCAGCAAAACATGGAGGGGCTGGTGGAGGTGCTGAGAGGGGTGCCCCTGCTGCTCAAGGTCAGCCCTGCTGCCTTGGCTGCGGGGGGCAGGGGGAGGGGCGGCTGAGAGGGGCAGGGGAGGTGGGAGGAAGAGGGGAGAGGAGGCAAGACAAGGGGAGGTGATGGGTTGGGGGATCAGGTCCACTCACAGCCAGCACCACCTGCCTTGCCGCTGCCCTTTGTGAAGACCCAAGCTATTTCAGATCAATTACAAGGGTTAGTTTTGTTTCTTTCTGTAGTTTAGTTTTGCTTTATTATCTTCTCAGTTTTCTAATCTTACACCCACCATAGTTTCACCCCTTCTACCCTATTTGCCGGCCTGCCTGCTGCACAATTGATGCCTGAGCACCCTTGACCTCGACCTTGCAGGCAGTGGACTTCCCCTTCTATGCCATGCCCCGCCCTGGAGCGCTGACAACTCCGCCCCCCTCCCTCCCCACCCCTGACCAGCCCACCTCTAGCTCTGCGGCTACAGCAGCCAACTCCGCTGCTGCCCCACTCGCGGCATCAGGGCGGGCCGGGCAGCCAGGCCTAGGCCAGGCAGGCCCCTCCCTCCGCCCCACCGACCCTCGCACCCAGCCCCCTGCCAGGACTGGTGCAGGGCCAGCTGCTGCAGCCAGACCGCAGGTGCGACCACTGCCTGGTTAGGCACCCCAGCATTGCCTTTTCAGGCACCCCAAAAGCGTGCCTGTTTATACACCCCAGCCGCCTGACCCCCACCCTCCTCATCTCACCTCCTCGTTAGGCTCATGCTGCCACACACCACAGCTTGTGTTAGCTCTACACTCAACTCTGACAAAGACCTGCCAGGGTTCCACCCGCCTGCCCGCCTGCCCTGCTGCTGCAGCCCCCCCAACCCAGCACCCGGCCTGAAGACCCCCGTCGGGTGGCACGCCCCACCCCCCTTACTGCAGCCACCCCTGGCGCTGCCCCCCCTGCCCCCCCGGGCCCTGCCCCCCCTGCCCCCTCTGCCCCCACCCCAGTCTTTGCTGCGCCCGCCGCTGCCATTGCCATCAAGAACCTGAACGCCTGGAGCCTGTCCGCCCTGAAGGACGTGAGTGAGGAGCACAGCCGCGACAGCAGCCTGGACGCAGGCCTGGACACCAGCACCTCACCTGCCCTCATGCCCGGGCCGACCCAGGCAGGCGGCAGGGAAGTGGAGGGGGTGGGGGCTGCGGCAGGGGCCCCCCAGGCTGCCCTCCCTGCCCGCCCAACCCTCTCAGTGCCTGATGCCCCTGTGGGCCAGGAGCAGGGGGCAGCAGCAGCAGCAGCAGCAGCAGCAGCAGCAGCAGCAGCAGCAGCAGCAGCAGCAGCAGCAGCAGGACCCCCCCTTCAGCCAGCAGGGCTGGCCAGCCAAGGCACCCCTAACACAGGCACAGTGCCAGGTCCAGCCAGCGAGCAGCAGCCAGCACAGCAGCCCCCCTCTAGCGGCCACCCTCCCCCCAGGCCCCTGCTGCTGCCTCAAGAAGAGGGGCCTGGTGGCGGTCCAGCTGCTGACCCAGGGCTGGGGGAGGATTCGGGCCTTGGCCGCGGTGGGGGGGCCAGCAGCAGCGCAGGCGCCTCCTCCACCCCCACCTCCACCGCGGCCTCCACCACCTCCGCCTCTGACTCAGCAGCCTCCTCCCTGCCAGGCTCTCAGGACCAGCAGGTCAACTTCCCAGAGGTGCGGGCGGGGCGGGGCGGGGCGGGGCGGGGCGGGGCGGGGCGGGGCGGGGCGGGGCAGCTGTGGCTAGGTCTGGTGGCGAGGTCAGGGCACAGTGTGCAAGCATGGTTTTGACCAACAGGGGTGGGGGGGCCTGTCTGGAGGGTGGGTGGGTGGGTGCGGTGGGATGAGAGCGAGTGTGGTGGCTGTCATTTGTGCGAGTATTTGTGTGTGTGTGTGT